>LNAC01000507.1:0-98622 GCA_002007465.1 Ailurus styani | reverse complement strand
CTCCTCTCTCTACCTACCTCTCTGCCTACTTGTGATCTCTCTCTCTGTGTCAAATAAATAAATAAAATCTTTAAAAAATAATCCTCCCAACAGTCATAACATTGATACTATTATAGTGCTTATTTTATAGAGTATAAAATGCTGACACAAAAATTATGTGTTCAGTATTTTCACAGTCTATTGATGAATCTGTCTCTTGTACTACAATGAAAAGAGCCACTGTTAATATTAGCAAATATATAATGCTTCTATTATTTTGGCAGATTAGAGTCAGGAATGTTACTTCCACAGGGAAGAATGGCAAGGAGAGCTGGTCTGGGGTCTGCTGTGAGTCACAGTAGGGATCCTTGCAACTTAGCACTGTATGAGAAGCTGTGGGGTCTGTTCTTCCACAGGGTCAAGTCTTCCATTGTTTGCAAACATGGCTCCAATGATAGCAATTACTGAACACACACACACACACACACACACACTCTCTCTCTCTCTCTCTCTGACCATTTATTGAGCAGCTTCTTTGTTAGGCACTTTTGTAAATACTTTATATGCATTCTTTCATTTGAATCTCACAACAGTCTTGAGAGTTAATGTATAGTTTCCACATTTTAAGGAAGAGGATCTGGAGAGTTTAAATCAGAGTTCTTAACAGTGAATTATGAACACTGACATTGAGCCGATGGTAAGTTTCTGTTGTGTTGTTTAACTAGGTAGAGACAGTATGGTATAATGGTTGAAAACAGGCTCTGAAGTTTGGAGCAAGGTTCCTGTTTCAGTTCCATTACTCTCAGCTGTAATGGCTTTTACCCTGTTGCATTAGCTCTCTGCTTCTGAGTTTCCCCATTTCTACTATGGGTATAATAATGGTAGCTATGGATAGGGTTGTGTTGGAAGATGGAATGGGTTAGAATTTATAAAGTATCTTGTATATAGTATGTACTCCATAAAGTTTGCTTTATTGTGGTGATTTTGTTTTATACAAATATCATAGAAGTATTGTTTCTTAAACATTATAGTAAAGTCATGCCTTTTTGTCATTTAATATATTATGTACATTTCCTCATATAGTGTTCATAATTTATTATTAAATGTATTACTATGCATTGTTATAATTCTGTGAAAGACATTTTCCCTATGCAGTGTCTGGTGTTTGTTGTTATAAAGAAAAATCATTGATATTTGTATATTGATCCTATATTTAGTCACTCTACTGAAGTCTGTTCTTGTTTTGAATGGTTTTTAAAAGCCATACCCTACACCAACTCTTATCAAATTTTCCTTCAAAATATATACAGCATATAACCATTCTTTAGCTCTTCCTCTCTTACCATACTCCAAGCCACTCCATCCCATACCTGATTATTTCCAAGCTTTTCCAGTGTCACTGCTTTACCTTTGTAGTCTGTTCTCAGGGGAATCTAGTATCAAATAAGGATCATTTTTCTCCTTTCTTTCTTTTTTTTTTATTTATTTTTATTTATTTTTTTTTTATTTCACAGAGNCAGCATATAACCATTCTTTAGCTCTTCCTCTCTTACCATACTCCAAGCCACTCCATCCCATACCTGATTATTTCCAAGCTTTTCCAGTGTCACTGCTTTACCTTTGTAGTCTGTTCTCAGGGGAATCTAGTATCAAATAAGGATCATTTTTCTCCTTTCTTTCTTTACGACATTTATTTTCTTTTCTCTCAAAACTAAATAGCTACACCCTCCCCTCAAAAAAAAAAAAATCTGAAAATAGTGGTGAGAAAGACCAACACTGTCTTTATGCTAGCTTTAATGAGAATGATTTTAATTTTATTTAGTGTTAGACTTTCAGGTAATTTCTGTTAAATAACTTTTACCATGATTTGAAAGCTTCCTGCTATTCACACTTTACTTATTTTTTAAATCTACCTAGTTGATTTTATCATATTGTTTCAGCATTTATTAATATGATCCTGCAGTTTTTGTCCTTTAATCTTCTAAAAGATCAATTTTACATTCATCTTCATGTTCATGAGCTAAATCCACATTTTGTCAAGAAGTATTTCATCTTTTAATCCACCGTTGGATGATATATGATGAACTTTTATTTGGTATTTTTGCATTTCCCTCAGTTTTTAAGTAAAATTGATCATGATTTTTAATGTTTGATTTTGCCATTTGAAAGAACTTTGATACGAGAGTTTTTCATTTATTAGAAATTTTAGGGCACCTGGGTGGCTCAGTGGGTTAATGCCTCTGCTTTCGGCTCAGGTCATGATCTCAGCGTCCTGAGATCGAGGCCCGCATCGGGCTCCCTGCTCGGCGGGGAGCCTGCTTCCCCCTCTCTCTCTCTCTGCTTGCCTCTCTGCCTCCTTGTGATCTCTCTCCCTCTGTGAAATAAATAAATAAAATCTTTAAAAAAAAGAAAAAAGAAATTTTAATTTTTATTTAGTTTTCCAGCTTTATGGAGACATAATTGGCATATAATATTATGTAAGTTTAGGGTTTACAACGTGTTGATTTGATACACCTGCATATTGCAATGTGATTACCACTATAGAGTTAGCTAACATCTTCATTGTGACACATAATTCTATTTCTTTTGTGTGATGAGACCATTTAAGATCTAATCCCTTAGCAACATTAGAGCATATAACAGCATTGTAAACTGTATCCACAAAATTTAGATGAGTTTATCTTATTATTAATTTAGGTAGATATCTGCCATTTTCATTTTTTTACAAGTGCTCATATAACATTGGAATTATATGTTTCCTTTGAGTGAAATAGAACTCTTCTGCAAGCCCCATACCTTTTCATCTTTTATTGACAAGTGTTTGATAATCTTTTCAGTTTCTTCTAGAGCTCTTAGTTCACTTTCTCTATGTCAGTCAATTTTGATAATTTACATTTTCCTTTAAGTCACCCATTTCATTTAGCTTTTCAGGTTTCGTTGGCATAAAGTCACATAAAACATATTTACAAATTTTAAATACATTTTTATCTGTGATTATATCTTCTTTCTCACTACTAATCCTGTAAATTCTTGATTGTATTCTCTCTCTCTCTGTCCCCCCCACCCCCGCCCTTCTCCTTACTCCCCATGTCTGTGTCTCTCCTTTTTGAGAACCAGCTTTTGGGTTTAATTCTAAATTCTAATTTTGGTTTGAATATATCACTTATAGTTTCTGTCTTCATTAATTTTCACCTTATACTTTATTTTGCTTAATTTTTCTGCCTTTATAGATTGAATTCATGAGTTCTATATTTGCAGTGTTCTTTTTTGGTAACAAGATAAATTTAATCTATTAATTTCCTACCATACGCAATTCCACCATGTACAAATAAACATTTCTCATATTTAGAACTATCATATTTTCATGAAAATTACTCCATTGGTGTGTTGTCAGCCCTCTGAAGCATGCTTGGTGGTTTGACTTTCACATTTTCTATGTACATTTAAAACTATGAATAGAGAATTTAGAGTAGCTAAAAATAAATGCACTAGTACCCCCCTATCTGGTGTTTCAGTTGCCCGGGGTAATCTGCGGTCTTAAAGCAGATGATCCTCCTCCTGCTGTATCATCAGAAGGTCAATAGTACAAGCAGTCAATAGTACAAGTAATAACACTACTTCGCAGTGCCTATGTCATTCACCTCACTTCATCTCATCACGTAGGCATTTTATCATCTCACATCATCACAAGACTGGTGAGTACAGTACAATGAGAGATTCTGAGAGAGAGGGAAAGACCACATTCACATAGCTTTTATTACAGCATATTATTACAATTGTTCTATTTTATTATTAGTTATAGTTGTTAATTTCTTACTGTGCCGAATTTATAAATTAAACTTTGTCACAGGGACATATGTTTAGGGAGAAACATTGTATATGGGGTTTGGTGTTTGAGGTTTCAGGCATCCACTGGTGATCTTGGAACATATCCCTTGCAGATAAGGGGGACTACTGTATTGTCAAATTAATTTAAACAAATATCTGTAAAATGGATATTCCCAAATTACCAAATTGACTGATAAGTTTTATTTGAATGGCCTTTAATGTTTCTCTAGCCATTGAATAAAACCATGTAGCCAATTTGAACAAAGACACAAATTCTCTATAGTTAGGTCTCAAAATAAAGCAGGCATAACTAGGTATGCATATTTAAAATATATTACACAGTGCAGCTTAGAACTGAAGGGTTCCAGAGTTAGCCTATGTTCTAGAGTTCAGCTGCTAATGTGGAAGCCTTGGCTCTATATTTAGCTGCTATGTGACCTTGGCCAGGAACTCAGATTTTCTGTGTTTTATAATCTGTAAATAGGCACAGTAACAGTGTCAACTTTTTGTGATTTTTTTAAGGATTAAATGAGTTAAAGTATAAAAAGCAATTGATAAATGTAATTTTATTGTTATTATTGTAGTTACTATTATTATTATTATTATCAATATGTGTATATTGAAAGTGTGCATAAACATTTTGGTGTCCAAAATATTAATCAAATCTTCTATTCTGTATATGAGTGGTATTCAGCTAAACTGGAGTATAATTCAATAAGCACTGTAGAATAATTGGCATCTTACTAATTTTATTACCTTTCCCAACAAACTTAGGCTCCAGGTGACACTGCAAAGCTAGGTCTTTTAAGATCCACATTTATTTGTTGGCAGGGTTTTACACTACCGTCAGGTTCGGTAATTCATGAGGTGGATTTAATTGACAGGGTTTTCGTTAGTTTGAACTAGAAACAACCTATTTTGCAGGGCTGTTTATTTTTGTTGAAGGAAGCTGGGTGTCTGACAATTATGTTTACCAGTGGATTTATTTCTCTGGTGTACTCCTTACAGTTCTGGGGAGTAAGAAAGCAGTCCTCATGCCCTCACAGTTTTTGAATTCCCACATGAGAGTGAAAATTTTGTCTACAATACCAGACTTGTTTGTTAAACATAAAAGAACATAAATCCTCCATGGGTCCCCAGGGGTATGTTAGAGAAAGGGAGCGATCATTATAAACCACTTAGTGCTGTGTGCTCTGTATCATGTTGCCGTGAGAAAGTGATGTTTGATTGGCTCATAAAATAGGTTTAGTAAATCCTTTAAATACTGATGTGAGCAGTTGTGCATGTTGGAAATTAATACCTGAGAGTGTATTATAAGGATTACCATGTCTCCAGAGCAGTCACCAGGGCATGCATAGATTTCTTCATATAAGGAAGATTATGTTTTGTGATTTCGCTTTTATGTGTCAAATGTTGCTTGGTTTTACCGTCTCCCTTTCATTTGACTGAGGCCTGCAGACATCTTTCGTCATTGTTTTCTCTCTTCTTGATGTTTTGAGCAATGCTATGGTATATAAACCAACCAACTTCCACAAAGAATTCCATCTTTGGAATTTTATCAGAGAAAAGAAAAACTGCAAATTATTTTTTTAAGATTTTATTTATTTTTATTTGACACAGAGAGAGATTACAAGTAGGCTGAGAGGCAGGCAGAGAGAGAGAGAGAGAGAGAGGAGGAAGCAGGCTCCCTGCTGAGCAGGGAGCCTGATGTGGGGCTCGATCCCAGGACCCTGGGATCATGACCTGAGCTGAAGGCAGAGGCTTTAACCCACTGGGCCACCCAGGCACCCAAAACTGCAAATTATTATGGAAGACAACTGAATTTAACACATTAGCCATTTTCCAACCACATTCTGTATATCCTCAAACAATTTAAAGGAAATATGGAATTAAGTGTCAATGATTTTTGTTTTTGGTTTTTCTATTTTGCAGATTAGATAGCAACAATGAGGCATGGGAACACTTTACAAGTCGATCTTCACTGGGTATATTTTACGTGATCTTGAATAATTTAAGTTTAAAAAATGCAATTTTTGTAACCATATCCTTTAGCAAGGGGATTTACTGTTTTGCAGAAGAGGGAAAACTAAGCCTCAGTAAATAAGATGTTATTGATACTTTTCAGTTCCACAGACATCTCAACAGCTGTTGAGTATGACCATTAAAATTGATGGTGGAATAATTGAGTGAAATTTAGAATTATATTGTTATAGGACACCACTTCTGAAAAAATCTTACAAGTTTACTGTGAAAGAATTAGTAGCATATATTAGATTCCACTGTTTTAGAGGCAAAGAACACAGTACTTTTTTAGATGTCCATTTCATTTATACCTTCATGGAATGCAAAACTATGTAGGTTTGTAAAGCACTGTGGTAAATGTGTGTGTCAGACTTGTATGAGATGTAAGAATTAATTGCCAGCTGTCTAACTGCAAATCCAGAAATTAATGATTAGTGGATTTTTTTAATGGCATCAAGTTCAGTAGAAAATCTTCATGAAAAAAGTAATAATGTGCTTCTAACTCTTATTTGCAGGACAGTGATTTTTGTATCAGGATGTAAATAAAGCCAAAGTTAGGACTTACTTGTTCCTTAAGAACTTCTTAACATTTATAATCCAGATATTTTGGGGTGGCTAAAAACTCCCTTTAAATACTTCTGAAGAGCTTCCAAATCAGATACATACATAACAATGTTTATTTTTTAACAAATAAGAAGAAAAGTATGTAATAGTAAAAATATTTCATGTGAATTTGTGTAGTTCTCTTGCATATGATCTTCTTTTCTCTTAAGATGCTTCTATTAGAGAGATAATAGCTGTTTTGAAAATGGACTAAAGTAAATTTTTGGCGCTTTGTGTTCTGTCCAGCCAGTTTGCTGAAATGACTTTGTAACTTCCAAACCGGAAGGGGACGCCTTTTGGTTTTCCTCGTCTTTGAGCTTTCTTTGGTATTCAGCACTCTGGGGGCGCTGTCCGCCACTTCTGCTCCTGATGGATAGTTCCCTTCCCTCTTTGCCCTGTTCTGTGGCATCAGTCACAGTGGCTTTACCCACATTCCCCCGACTGCTCCTTTTCAGCATGTTTTTGTTACAGGCTCTTTTCTTTCTACCCACACTTGTGATGTTCTTGTTTCCCGGCATCCCTCAGATATGCGATGCTTCTGTTCTCTGCCCGGGTTACTCCCTCACGGAAGCCTCCACTCAGATGCCTTCTTGGGCAGGTACTGTAAATAGATGATGATCTGGGTATTAAAACAACAACAGTCGCGGCAGCATAGAAAGTTGATGGGGATCTTTAAAAATTTAGGAAGAACATGTCCTACCCAAAGCTATTTCCACCTGGTCCCAGCCTCAGTTGCTATGAAGGAATGAAGGTCCAGTGTTTATTCCTTCATTCACCAAATACTGGTTCTGCACTTACGGTGTTCCTGGCACATAGGTGTTAGGGATAAGGCAGGAAATTGAAGATACCACCTTTCCTGGAGGTGACACCAATTCCAGAAATCTGAGGAGTCATAGCAGGGCTAATGGTACTTAGTATTACCAGATCTTCAAATTTTCTTTTTAAAAAAGCCAGAAATCCAGACTTTCCTGTGAAATTCCACTTTTTATAATGTTGACTTAAATTTTGGAAAGAAACATAAAGATTTTAATAAAGTTTAATAAATTTTAATAAACTGCGTTGACCTGTTTGCAACATTGGCCTACAAAAAAATACTCTAACATCTGACTCTGAAGTGCCAAGGACTTCCCACCTACACCTGTTTTTCCAGCTTGATCTTCATCCACTTCTTTGTTTCCCATCCTCTATTCTCAGCCCACCATGCCCGGCCCCCCTTTCTGCTGCTGCATCTTATATATTGTACTTCTCACTACAGTGCCTTTCCATTTCCCCTCTTTTCACCCCTGGTCAGTCAGTACTCACTGACAGTCCAAATGTTCCTTTGTAAGCCGACCCTAATCTCGCTGTATAGAATTACTCCTGCTCTGCCAGTATTCCACAGTATTTCCTACACACCCTCATTAGAGCACTCACCAAAGTGTTTCATGGGCTGTGAGCCCAAAGAAGCTATAGTTTCATCTTTCTATCCTAAGAGTCTAGTTTTGCACCAAGTCAGTGCTTCATAAATGCATACAGAATGATTGAGCAGGTCTGAAAGCTGGCTCCCTTCAAACTCGCAATGGTGGTAACGTACATTATAGAGGTTTAGGTAAAAACCCCCAAGCACAAACAGATACTCTGTGAATAAAAGCTTTGTTTCACATGCAAACAGTCTTGATGTAAAAATTATCCTTTCATAGCACATGGTAGCTCTCCACTTTTGTACTAAGTATATTCGAAATAACTGCTTCGGTCTGTTCTACCCAACTCTTCTGACGCCTGAGCACACCCCTTTTCGGTCCCACCACACCCATACACTGAACTCCTAAAATGGTGATACTGGTTGACTTACACATTTGTCATTGATGACCCCAGACTCGTCATGTGGTATGACAGATAGTCAGTCTCCTCTTTGTATTTGAGTTTTCTTATTTACTGTTTTCAAACTCCAAAGGTTATATTAAAAGTGCATGTGGAAGTGGGAGCAGGGCACGCCGGGTGGAGATAAAGGACGGCTTTATTGAATGGCAGCTGTGTGTCGACAGTGTTTTAGGTACTACACAGGCGTGCGGCCTTAAAACATCCCTGTGAGCTAAGTAGCATTGTCATCCATGAAAAACCAAGGAAAATGAGGCTGAAACAGGTTAAGTTACGTGTCATAAGAGAGTTCTGGATACTTCTTCAGGATGAAGGTGAATAAGTAGAATTGGTCTGTTATATACTTTGCATATAATTTTCACCAATTTTTTCTGTAAATTTAATACTGCATAAAATATATTATTTTTAGTTGTCTGGAATCTGCTGAATTTAGATTTTTTTGAAAAAAATCTACCAGTGATTTTCAACCATGTCAGACCTACCTACCTCTTAAGAAAAGTTTTGCAGTATCCTCTTTAGTATTCTGAAATGAGTTTATGGAAGTGATCATCTATTTATGTGCATGGTTGTTTAAAATATAAATACAATGGCATGTGTGCTATAGAAACTAGAAATAGCAAAGTAAGTTCTATGAAAATAATGGATTTAAATACATAAGGACACATGCACACTTACGCTAGGAAAATAAAAGTGGTCAGATGCTTGCATCTTTGAAGTAGACTCATTTTGAATATGACCGTTATAGATACAGATGAATATGTGTATGTTTAATTGTTTTAATTGTGATACCGGTAGTATAAGCAATGTTCCTGTTAGTGATACGTTTTTCCAAGTTAGTAATTCTTGATAAAGTTCCAAAACATGGAAACTTTCCTCAACTTATTTAACAGCTGAGTTTCTGGAAAAGTTGGCTTTAACTGAAACTGCAAAGCATATTTGTGTTTATATGTGAGATAATTATTAGGTTCCAGACTCAGTGAGCTATATCAGAAATTTCTTCATATGAATGTCCAGTGAACTAATTGGAAGGCTTGGAGAACATGGGGTAGATACACTCGCTTCTCGGACTTCCCATTATTGAACATCACTGGGCCTTGCCAATTACATGTCATAGTGCCCTCCTCACCCCTACCCTAAATATAGCCGAAAATGTCTCTCCGGGTCATTTCTGAAGCGTTTTCTTAAGAGACAGTACTGCTCGTGATGAGTTACACTGATCTAAGCCTTCCAAACCAAAATTAACATTTGTCGGCAAAATATTATTTATTCCTTATGTTTAAGATACTGTGTGTAGTGTGATGTAAATTCAAAGTATGTAAAAATCAGTTCCTTTCTTCGAGAATTTAAGAGTCTACGAAAATGGATCACGTGTTAGGGCACCTGAGTGGCTCAGTTGGTTACGTGTCTGCCTTCGGCTCAGATCATGGTCTCATGGTCCTGGGATCAAGTCCCATGTCCTACATCCCGCTCCCTGCTCAGTGGAGCATCTGCTTCTCCCTTTCCCTCTGCCTCTCCTCCCACTGGTATGTGCTCTCTCTCTCCCTCTCTTTCTCTCTGGCTCACTGTCCCCCTTTCTCTCAAATAAATAAAATCTTAAAAAAAAAAAAGAAAAGAAAATGAATCACTTGCATATATAGTAAATATTGAAAATATATGTTTTCTGAAAAGAGAAAAATGATGGTGAGCTGAGAACACCCAGAAAGCTCTCACAAAGGCAGACTGGTACAAAGCGAGAGTTGAAGGATGTGTGTGTAATGATGTGGCTCTAGAAAAGCTTGCATCAGATCAAGAAAGGGAGGCAGGGAGTCTGACTAGGGTGTAAGCGTTACTATCAGAAAGTAATGGCCAATGATAATAGCAATTACGGTTAGAGTAAAACTGTCATGTCCAAATGGAAATTAAATTGAATAATTCACAAATTGAATATCAGATATGCTTGCTGCATACAAAATATTTAAGTGTTGAGATGGATGTTTAGTGAATTTGAAGTTCATTAACAGTTTTATGGAAGGCTTAGAATAGAAGACTCATTTTCCTTTAATGGAGAATGCATTTTCAGTTGTATCTCTTCTTTGGACTACTTTATTATATTTACCCAGTTAAATCTGGAATGGACTCCTGGCTCTGGTCCATAGATAGATTCATTGTATCCATGATCATGGACACTGAATAGCTAAAATAGCAGATCATATGACTTTATGTCTCTTTTGTCTTTGTGTCTTACAGGTATGACTTTGTAGAAGTTGAAGAACCCAGTGATGGAACTATATTAGGGCGCTGGTGTGGTTCTGGTACTGTGCCAGGAAAACAGATTTCTAAAGGAAATCAAATAAGGATAAGATTTGTATCTGATGAATATTTTCCTTCTGAACCGGGGTTCTGCATCCACTACAATATTGTCGTGCCAGTAAGTACCACTTAGAGATCCCCTTATTTAATTGGGTTAGTTATCTGTTTACTTATTTAAAAAAGGATGAGGGAAAATAAAAAACCTCTCCCTCACTTGATTTTTTTTTATTCAACATCACAAATATCTTAAATTTTATCACCGTAGATCATTAGCCGTGTTAAATACCTTTTCAATACAATGAGATAACTTGTTTTTTGCAACATTTAGGAGATTGCATCGCACCCTTTCCCCCCTGCAACTCACTGTCTGACGTTTCAGTGTTTATGGGAAGTTACATATGTAGATAGCATTTTCTCTTGGAAAAAAAATAGGAAAATCTGGGTGTTTATTACGCTTACCATTTAGATCACCATCAAAATTTGGACCGTATAATGTCTTCCTGAATTTCAAGTTTGAATCATACTAATAATAAAATACAATTTTAGTTTTCCATCCTTTCTGGAGACCTTTCTTATATGATACCCTTTGCATTTTGCTAACTGTTACTCTCACTTTAAAGATGGAAACTTTGAAGCTTAACATAGGATTGTAATTGTCCTAATTTTCAAATTCACCTATATATTTGGAATAAATACATTGCAGAACTAGAAAGCCAGCACTATTTGACATTAATGCCGTTTTAGCTAGATTCAGGTCTGTAATTGCCCTAGAAGTCCATGTTCTTAATTTGATGTTTTACTGTTCCCCTCCAATTAAGGTAGCATCATTCCTTTCTTGTACCCAACAAAAGTTTAAAGTTTATTTTTTAAATGTGTTGTTTATGAATATGTACCTAACATTTTCCTTTTTATTGCGAAAGTTAAACTTACTATTCTTTTTAAAATCAATGTTTTAGTAAAATATCTCTTAAAAAGTAGTTATCTCCATTTTCCTACTTATCCTAATACTTATCCCACTTAAATAATACTCCTGGCTCTTTCGTTTCAAAAAAGATGTTTTGAAATTCTCACTGGAATTTAAGAAATCTGCTTTGCCTAATTATAATTGTTACTATAATTTCAGTTATATACTGATTGCTTGTACCTTTTATTTTATGGCAGCAGACACACTAAGCAACCAAAAAAGGAAATTTCACCTTAACATTACAATATGAATATAATATACGAAGTTTAATATTGATTCCGTATTTCCTAAGTGGCTTCATGAATTGCTAGCTTGCTGTGTGCATTATTCTTATACCCAGAAAGAGCACAGGTTTTAATGCATGTAACCCACACCTTGTTATGTTCCCAGTTTGCCTGCTGGTTAGCTAAAACTTCTGTCAAAATCATTGAAGGTATCCTTTTCTATGTTATTTTAAATGGTGATATTATTGATCATACTTACAAAGCATAGAAGGTGACCTCTTTATATTTGTATGAATACTTCAGAATTACTATAAGCAATGTGAGAAAAATAGTAAATGGATTTTCAGTATTTTTGGTGTGATGCAACAAATAGATACAAATGTTTAAATCCCAAATCTGTGACAAAAATAAACTTGAAACTGAGAAGATATTTATATTTTAAATAAACGGTTCTTTTCATGTTATATTGATTTAGATGTGTATAACTAGCAATCTGGTGTCATGCCACAGATTAAGACATGAAAGCTAAAATATAAGGATTGTCTTTTCCTAATTTTATGACTGCATGGATAAGTTAGTTGTATAACCCAGGAGTTGTATGGATTAAATAAAATATGTAAAGAGAAACACACAGGAAATGTATAGTGTTGTACTCAGTTCTGGCTACATTATAGGCTCTTAAGAAATACTCGAATACTGAATTGATCATCCCACTCACTCACTCCAGCTTAACTAACAGAAGATTCACTGACACCTGTATTTTTATCGCTGAGAGTATAGCAGGTTCCTGAGCCTTGAAATGAGATAAAGCATCGTAAGGGTCTGCAGTAAGTATCACCCACCCTCTTGACTCAGAAGGGCTCTGCCACCTGGGTTTGACCTGCTCCTGGAGATTTACTGTGATTAAGATTAGAAACTGCTTCTGAGGGACTTTAGAAGAAAGCTGTATCGCCGGTTACATCATTAAAATGAAATTCAGTGCATTTTTCAATAGTTGCTGAAATCCTTTGATAAATTGCAAATGTGGGCTTTGGTAGGTTGCCAATTGACATTTTCCCGGCATCTGTGGAGCCACGTTTTGCGTGGCACCCATTTGACCTGTGATGGGCTGCAGAAAATGGAGACATGTAGAGAGCCGACATAGGAGATCTTACATTAATTTGCCTCATGCTTAGGACAACAGCAGCCACTGGACTGCAAGAAGCAAGATAATGTGACGACATGGTCCTACTTGCCTAATAATTGTGATTTGGTGTTCTTAATTTTGCCAGATTGTTCTCCGGGATGATTATTGATACATGATTTTTATAAGCTCACAGGCTTTGATTCTGTTAAATTTATTTTGGCAATTTATCTGCCTTTTCTTCACCAACCTTTGTCTTGGTGCCGTGTTTCCTTCTCTTCTCCCACACAGTCAAACTCCTCTCAGTCATTCCTGTAGAAAACTGAGATTTGGTTAGTGAAAATTTGATGACTGATTTTGCTGTTAAGCCTTCCAGAATGTTTTGTATTATCACTGTGTATTGCTAAATGACATCCCTCCCTCCATGCCTCTCCTCCCCACAACATTATTACTAGCAGGGCAACAATCCATCAATCTTATCTGTGTATCAATGAATGAAAGCCTAAGGGAAGAAAGTTTGCCTTTTCAAGAAGAGACTTAAAAGTTCTGGCATTTGCTCAAGGGCACATGCCCCTCNTTTTTTTTTTTTTTTTTTTTTTTTTTGCCAAGGATGAACTTCATAATTAGCACACCCAGCTTCCTAGAGGCCATTGGTCTAATTGAATGCAACCCACGAATGCAAAATAAGACCTTAGGGACCACTGGCCACAATGGTTTCTCAATTTTGTCGTGATAAAAATAATGCAAACCCCAAGTCCTTAATGGACTATTAACTTTCCGAATTGAGGTTTGCTACTGAGTGCCTAGCACAATGCCAGACACATTGCAGCTACTCACTAGTACCTCGTGGAAATTTAGCCAGTTCCCCTCAGAGTTGTCTAAACCCATGTGGAGCTGCACTAACTTCTCATTTACTCCATGTTACCTTTTGTTATTGTTGTGTAATGTTGCTGATTCATAAACTAGAGCACTGGTGAATCACAATAATGACACCAGGTATTCTCCTAGTCATGATACAGTAAAACTGGTTTCTCTCTCTCTCTCTCTCATTTTAGTGGGGAGTGGAACATCTGGAGTAAAGACATTGGTGCATACTTATGACATTGTAATCATTAATGAGTATAATCAAACTTATCTGCTTTTTATAATTGACTTAATGTTTTTGCATCTATTCGCACATCAACAGAAACTTTGAGTTTAATCAAATTTTTTCTGGGACAATTATGCAGAAAGTTTATTTTAATATTCTTTATAGTTTACAAGTAAGGGAGATCATTCTGCAGCCTTCTTTGGGAACATAAATGGATATGTCCGATTCTAGCCAACCTTTAAGGTTGATTGATTCTATGCCAATCTTAGATAGTATATATCTTAGCAGTAGTAGTTTTAATACATGAGTTAAAATTTTCAGAAATGGGGGATAGGGATAGGGTAGCTGGGTTATGGACATTGGAGAGGGTTTGTGCTATGGTGAGCACTGAGAAATGTGTAACCCTGATGATTCACAGACTTGCACCCCTGGGGCAAATAATACATTATATGTAAAATAAATAAATAAATAAATAAATAAATAAATAAATAAACAAAATTTTCAGAAACAGTGTTGCCATAGATGTTGCCATTAAAAACCAATATCACCTTTGTCAGATGATTTTCCCACTCTTTTCCCTAGACTAATGAATGAGAGTGCATTTAGCTAAAACAAGAGATTATTACTTTGAACAAAGTGATGTTGATTTAATATTTAAAGATTTTACATATTCTTTTATATGTAGTTATACTGTTCTTTATAATATTAAGATTTTAGCATCATTTTTCTTGATTCCTAGATATCTTAGAGTAAAACATAAATCAAATTTATCTTTCCACTTTACTATTTTAGGTTGTTAGAGGCTGAGTTTTACTTGGGAAAAATCTTTAGCGTGAGTTGTTTACCTGAAATTGTAGCTAGTTGTTTATAGCTTAAAAAAAAAAAAAAGCATACTGGATTTACTATATAAATTTAAAATATAGCTTTTCAATGTTATTTTCAAGATTTATGGAAATAATATACTCTCCAATTATGCCCCATTGATAAATAATGAAAAATAAGTCCATCCAAATTGATGCCAAACAATATATAGTCAGCTTTTATGATTGTGCAATAAGGAGTTAATAATGTCTTTGATTTTTTTTTTCCTTCATGCTAAAAAAAAGGGGGGGTGCCTGGTAGATTAGCAGTGAGAGATTGTTTGGGAAGAAATGAAGCAAAACTGAAATAAAACAGTGCAAGCTTGTTTCTGTTTGGAGGCCACACACATTGAGAGCCCTGCACACATTTCGGATCTCTTACAAAGAAAATTTCTTGTTTAATTTTGGAGTAATTTATAATATATTATGTATGTTTTACTCTGTGTACTATAGCATAAGCACCATAATTTTAAAATGTTAAAAAAACCTACAGAGGCTGAAAAACAGCATCTTTTCTCCTAACATCAAAAGACCTTATTAAAAGTTCATTTGTAAAAAAAAATGAGACAATATAAAAATTTCCTTATTTTATCAATTCAAACATTACTTCAAGAAATTACTTATTTTTTAAATAAAATATACAAATCCAAATATGAATATTTTAGTGATTTTGTACTTTACATATAGAACTATTTCCTCTTGAATATATATTGTTTGTAATACATATGTTTTAAAATGGTTATGAGATTTGAGGATTTTTTAATCTCTCTCCAGTCTGGTTAAAATTTTGAAAGATGATTAAAATACCGTTGATATCTTTTAAAACAATGTTGTTGAATATTATGTTTTTTCAGGAGTTTTAATCTAAGCTTTGGACCAGAAGTAATAACATAATATTTTCAGCAATTCGTTTACTCTCATTTTTTGTTTAATAAATGGATCAGTTTAGATTAAGAGAAATACATGTTATAGCTACCGTACTAATTGACTCCATATATTTTTATCTTCTTGCCTTTATTGTCTGAAAAGAGGAGTGTGGGGTGATGAATGAACTGAAGTCTCTTTTAACTCACAACTATCCGTGAAACTCATCTTTTAAGTTGCTTCTCAATTTTTCCTATTGTTTCTTTGCTATTTTCTTTTTTTCACTGATTAGCAACAGTTGTTTGGATCTCACATTTTTTTAAATTCCTTTTAGTAAAATTATACCCAGAGATTAAATAAGGCTAGAGAATGCCATGCAAGTATTGTAGCCACTTCATAATCCCAACTATGGGTTTTCCTTAATAGTGATTTTGTAAATGACTTGTCCAGAGTTAAGTCAGGGCCTGGCCAGTGCGCACTATTAGAAGGGTGTATGGTTTCTGTGGGGAAGGCTTAGAAGGACACTTGATGCCTGAGGTGCCATTAAGGAATGCATGACTGATTGCCAAAGTAGTTATTAATTATGCGGGATACAGAGAACAAAGCAGCTCAGTGAATATTGAAGTTGGAGGGAGAAAGGAGGAGGGGGATATTTTTTCTGTCCCTTCTGGCATGTGCCAGTAGGTTATTTCACTGTTAATATCATGTAAAGAAAAGTCTTAACTGAAGGCTAAATTTGCTTTTATGTTCAGGTTTAGAAAAATTCCAAGTAACTCTCAAACAAGGTATCAAATTCATTTTCTTAGGGAAGAAAAAAAAAGCAGCATACCTGGAATAAAAATCCTTAGAGCAATATCGTAACCCTAACCCCATAGGAAACAAATTCAGTGTTAGAATGTCAAGATTTTTAAAAATTGCCCATCTTCATAACAAATTGCACCGCATTCCTATATTACTGTATTAAACTGATTTTAATGAGTACAAAATTTAGGTTGTAAACCTTTAAAGTAAATTTTTATTTACCTTAAGAGAGAATTAAGAGAAAAAAATTGTTCTCTGAATTTTTTCATAGTATTTAGAGAATGAAAGAAGTTATTTCAAGTACTTCATGTCTATACTGTAGTCTGAAACACTTTTTGAATGATTAGGTTTTTATTAAAATATACAATGTAACTGTATATTTATGCAGGGAGTCTAGAGATGACAGTATTTTATTACATCAAAGAAATTACACAATTGCTACAGAGACTAAGCTTTTCCTTGGCTAAGAGCTGTTTAATGTATTTTTCTACCAACTTCTACCCCATGGACACAGTGCTCTCTTTCATGTGAAGATCTTGGTCTCTCTTCCATTTCTACTGACTCTTTTTGTTCCAGTTAATTCCTAGCTATCTAAGAAAGAATTTCACAGATGGTATGATTTGTGGTTAGAAAGAAAAAGGCAGTTGGTGCTACTGCAGGAATGGTAAACGGCAGACAAATGACTTTAGGTTGAAATACAAGGGGTTACAAATAAGAATTTAGGAAAGGTTGATGTTTGATTGACTCATATTTTATATCTTAGGCCACAAAGATTTAAAAGCTTAGAGTTAATATGGCCCTAAACCTGACGGAATTATTCTCTAGAAGTTTGTTGCAACTGAAAATGGTGAAATAAATACTTTGTCTTCAGTATCCCCACCCATTTTCCTGTTAAGTCTTTCAATAGGCATTGAAGAATATTTGAGGAAATATTTTGTTGTGAGAAAATTTAAAAATGTATATGGTATTGCCCTAAGTCTCTGAGAACTTACCTTGTTTTGAGGGGGAAAAAATGTATACACACACACACACACACACACACACACACACCCCTATACACCTATATAAATACACTACATGAATAAGTGTAACATAAGTGGTTTGGAAAGATTTGAAGAAATAGAGGCAGTTGGTGAAAGCAGAGGGTTATTATAACTCATAGATTAAAGGAAAAAACAAACGATCAAACAAAAACCCTGGAAGTGACTTAGTATAGGTTTGATAGCAAATATATTATTAAAAAATCCCTGAAGAGTTTACTAAAAACAATATTATCAGATGTCAGAGATTATGATTCTCTTTATCTGGAGTAGTACCCAGTTATCTGCGTTTTCATCAAACATGCTTGGAGATTCTGATATAAGATGTTCTCACGTTGAATTTGTGGGTGAGAAATTGCTCTAAACTATAAACTGAGCAGATGCAGAGAGCTTTACGACAAGATATTGGGGAATTACTCTTCATTTTCAAACAAACGTGAATATATTTTGGGAACAGTTCGGAAATTCCGCATGAATATTTTCTTGCTAACATACCCACGTGTTCTCTGTTTTGTCTCAGGATTGCAAAATAGTGGGCTCTTTCTCATAGAATTAGATGGCTAGATTTCAATTTGTTAATACTTGTATTTATCGTACTGACTTTTCTAAGTTATATATTGAAGCTTATCTGTTCTGTCAACTGTCAGTATCTCTTACCCATGCAAATAGAATAAATGACACTCTGCCTTCTTTTCTAGTTCAACACTAAGCTTGTCTGATAATTCACATATGGCATAGCTCCAGCAATGAGACACAGTTCTAGGCTAGATCTTCATTTGTTCTGCGGTGTAAGGCACTATTATTAGTAAAATAAGATAGACAGCCATCAAGAAATATCCTTTCAATCTCATAAATTTTTTCACATGTCATTTTAATTTTTGTCTGAGTTACAGTTGCGCATAGTTTTAAAAGGCAAATATTTCTCTTAGGCTTGTTACAAAAATAGCAGTTGCCCCCACTTTGCTCTGCAAACTATTTTCCTGTACCTTGGAGGCAAGCGCTTCCGATTCTTTTAACCGCTTCTTTTAGAATTGACCTTTCTACCTTCCTGTAACATGCTTTTGCTGCCGCTTCTTGATTCTTTGGTTTTAAGAATGATCTATCATCTTCATTGACTTCATTCTCTGGAGGGTGAGGCGTTCACTTTCTTCCACCCTCCTGCACTTACCACATATGCAAACACATCCCATCCCTGCCTCCTCTGGTGTATCCTGATTCTATCAAGATCCAAATCCATTGTTTACGTTATGGTGACGGTGGAATCATGGTTCACAGATGAGCCGTGAAGTATAACAGGACTGCATTTCCTTTCCTGCCTTATTTTATTTCGTTTTCCCTAGAGTTGTGTTATTTTTTGGTTTGCTTAGCTTTCTATGTGTTTATCACTCATTCAAACCCAAACGGTGCCTCAAATTGTGTGAAATCTCTCGAATACAGTCAGACACATTAGTGTTTTCTTATAATTTCATTGACCAGAAGAAATCTCTGCTGGTCTGGTCTTCTTCAATTTAGACCGATTACAGTTTAGACCTGCCAACCTGCCACACAGCTGACATCCTTGGGGGACCCTCTCCTACCCCCACCCCATCATTGTCCTGAGTATTCCTTTTGCCACTTTCTTGCATTAGATCCCTTGTTCGCAGGATCTTTTTTCTTCTCTCTTGTTTACTTCCTGTTTGGGAAGAAAGTGAAACCCCCATGAATTTCCTGAGAAAAAGGAGCATCAGAGATAAAATTTTCTAGGCTCAAATAACTGAAAATTCCTTTATTTAACCCTCAACACTAAATGAATACCTGGCTAAGTATAGAATTCTAGTTGGCCACTTAAAAACTAACTGGACATTCTGTGCCTTTGGATGGACTTGCTGACTACGGTCTTTGCTGTATTGTGAGGTGGCCAGCTCAATTCCTTGAAAGCCCCCTGATTGCCCTAATCTCTTTTCTAAGGGTGTAATCCTGGCTGCCAGTTCTCTGAAATGAGAGCTGAGTGGATTAAGACTGAAAGTCTCAGCATTAAGTGTAAACACATTTCCTCAACCCCCTCCATCCCCCCATATTCAGAATAATATCACTGCTCCCAGCTCTGCTTGGGTTCCCCAGTCCATAGATCCTCAATTTTATTCTGTTCAGGGAACAAATCTGAGCAGGGAATAAATCCGTCTTCTGCCACTGTGGGGGAACAGATTTGGAGTGTTGAATAGCATCATGATTTTCAACCAGTCTTCCTGTTTTTAGCTCCACTGTCCTTCCCACTTCATATGTACCTGATGCCACCAGATCCCAGAGCTTTTTGGTTGGTCTTTCATGCAAGTCAGGTCACTTCCTGATTTTTCCCTGCTAAATTTTGGTCCACTGATTCAATGACTGCACCTCTCCCTACCCTTCAGTTTCCGATATTTTATCGCTGTTAACTCCTTTCTGATTTTCTTTGGCCTTGAAGAATTACGCATTTAAAGAAATACAGAATCCATCATTTTAGGAGAGAACAGAGATAAAATCACCATCTTTTTCCCCCCTCTGTTCATATAGCAATGTCCTTATCAAACACTAAGTTTCTATCTGATCAACAAAATACTCAGAAACACTGTACAATATATTGAGGGCATAGTATGTGCCATGTGCCATGCTCTATCATTGACCTGAAGGAACAACGCCATTATCTTTCCATGCCAGATAAAATATGCCCTCGTAGCAATTGCTTTAAATGATTATGCTATCACATTTCCTTTTATTTTATTTATTTATTTTTTATTAACATATAATGTATTATTTGTTTCAGGGGTACAGGTCTGGGATTCATCAGTTTTACACAATTCACAGCACTCAACATAGCACATACCCTCCCCAGTGTCCATCACGCAACCACCCCATCCCTCCTACCCCCCTCCCCTCCAGCAAATGTAGTGATCCGAAGGCACACGTGCACCCGAATGTTTATAACAGCAATGTCCACAATAGCCAAACCATGAAAAGTGCCTAGATGTCCACATCTCCTTTTTTAATGTTAGGGAGGCATAGATAAGACCTGATATTGATTAACTATTTAACATATCCTGATTTAACATATCTCTGTTTTAATATTAGTATTATGTCCAGGAGTATCTGCTAACATACCAATCATGGTTCATACATTTAACATGTTAGTTATAACAAAACAGTTTATCATATGATTCTTACCTTTAAGAAAATGCTATCCTCATAAATAGTCTTCATATATTCATCCGTTTGAGTAATGCTATTAATGTATTTGAATGCTTTGAACATTAAAAAAAAATTAAAAAAAATTGAATGCTTTGAACAATAAAGCTAGAGCTTTAAAAATTTTACTCAACTCTTTAAGATGACATAATTGTTATTTATTTAAGATTACTTTGAAATCACATGAATCTGACTTTATATACAATATAACCATCAATTTTTACATCATCTTAGGACAAAACTAAAAGGTAAATGTGTATACTTTTGAAGAGGCTAACTTTTGAAAGTAAAGTATATTGTAAACATTTTTTGAAAAGGAAGTACTTGATGATACCAACTTGGAAATAGTTGAATTAGGCAGAAGAGAATGATGAACAGATATTGAAAGAAGTCCTAGGCTTGAAGGGTGCTTTTATATTATCTAATCCCCATAATGCAGTGTTATCACCATTTTAGGATTAAAACTAATAGAATGTTACATAGGTAGAAGTAAGGATGTTAAGTAGGGCTTTCCCAATTCTGTGTAAAGCCAGGCTACCTCTGGACTGATTGGGAAATACAGTAGGAATATCACTGATGAAGGGAAAGCAAATGGAAGATTTTCTCTCACCATCTTTGCTTTCTTATTAAAACACCTAAGTAGGGACGCGTCGGTGGCTCAGTTGGTGAAGCATCCAACTCTTGGTTTTGGCTCAGGTCATGATCTCCCGGTCATGAGATCGAGCCCTTTGTCAGGCTTTGCTTTGGGCATGGAGCCTGCTTAAGATTCTCTCTCCCTCTGCCCCACTCTCTACCTCGCTCTGGTATGTGCTCTTTCATTTGATCTCTCTCTCTCAAAAATAAATAAATTTTTAAAAAATAAAACAAAACACTTAAGTATTATTTCTCTTGATTATGATGTCTTGGATACTTTAGAACCTTGAGAAGTTGGTGAACTAAATTAGAATTTACCTTTTTTTTTTTGTACAAGATAATGGTCATGAACATTGAGGATTATATTTTACTTTATGCCCACAGTTACCTTGAAAATGCAAACAAGACAAAGCTCCTTTAAAAGTTGCTGTCAAGCGCCTTTTCACTGCACCTGGGTGGCTCAGTGGGTTAAAGTCTCTGCCTTCGGCTCAGGTCGTAATCTCAGCGTCCTGGGATCGAGGCCCGCATTGGGCTCTCTGCTCAGTGGGGAGCCTGCTTCCTCCTCTCTCTCTCTGCCTGCCTCTCAGCCTACTTGTGATCTCTCTCCCTCTGTGTCAAATAAATAAATAAAATCTTTAAAAAAAAAAAGTTGCTGTCAAAGCAAACACATTCTAAAAGAAGGTAAAAGTACACATGGAGTCAGTATTTCACTGATTATGTTTCACTTATCCGTCAAATCTCACCACTCTTGAAAAATTACACAATTATTGTGAGTATCCTTGCAGTCTTTTCGGCTCCAAAGAATTTTTCAGAATGTGTCATTAAGGAAACTTGGAAGGCTAAACTGTATACAGAGAAATAAGCAAGTAAAATTGGAAAACAAGCCTAACAAGGAAAATGAGACTTAACTGGACATCTTCAATCAAACACCACCTAAACGTTAGCGCAGTGGAGTATAGAAGACCTGTGGCATTTTGATCTCAAAATTAGGCAGTTTGTGCCCAGTGACTGAAATATAGTAAGCATTCGATACTCTTTAAAATGAATGGAAAAGGAAACACAAATCTTGAGGGCTAACATCCAAGGGGATGCCCCATCACAGCTGTTGGCAAGGTGACGCCTGTAGGCCCCTGAAGGCCCCAGTGAACTGAGAGAGGAAATTCCGGAATCAGGATGTCTTTGTGTCAGCGCCCCAGGGCAGAGGTCTTGTCTCTGCCGAGGTGTTTCCAGTCTAGTTAAGTCAAGCCAGCTTTTGTTTAAGTGAATAAGAGCTGGGGTAGAAATACCTGCCTGGTACCGTTCCTTGTGTTTCTCCACTGCAAGTAGTCACTCAGAAGAAGGATGAAGGCTGTCATCTGTTGCCTTAAAGGACTATATGAATTATCTTAAGTACTTCCAAAGCAGGTTTGCTTAAGAAAGCCAAGATTTATGTGAAAAACTCCCCCCTTTGGAGGAATAATAGGAAAAGGCAAGATGTGCCAATTATCTAAGACACTAAAATAAAATCTGAGAAAGGAATTGGAAATTGGTGTGGATAGTTCCCAGTCAGCCTAGGCGGTGTCTAATGCCCCCTCTGAAATTGTGCTGTTAAATTTCATAGCACTGCTAAAGAGGAAATGACTTTTTTTTCCAGAGGAATAACATTCCGATAGGGTTAAAAAAAAAAAAAAAGGCACTTTCCTGCCAGGTGTAAGTTAATGAAATAGCATTAAGTATAATTAGTTGTTTTAAGAAAAGACATGTGAAAGACAGTGAATTGTTAGAGAGAAAGAGAGACGCTGCATGCCAAAACTTGACTTCCAGTGCCTGAGAGAAGCGGTATTAAAATATATGACACATCCTTTGGGTCAGTGCTTCAGAAGTCTTCTCAACATTCTGACACAAATGTTTTCCTTTCTTTTTGGAATATGATGAGTGATGTTTTGTGGCATTCTCGTCCCATTACTGATAAAAACGATAAAAGAACTCACAGATCCACCCACACATACAGTGTTTTGTTTTAAAGACAGGGGATCCGTTTCACACTTGGTCTTCGGCTGGGTCCTGAGTTCTTTCTGAATTTCACGTTGACAGGTTGCTTAGTCATCTTTTGGAACTCCCAAAAGCTTTACTATTTTATGACTACATGGCGAGAGGGGTATGTTGGACTGAAGTTGGTCCTTGTAATAACACTGAATGGGAAGGTGTTTATTCCTACTGCATATTTAAGTGGCTTTCCCAAATGTGGGGACCATGCTTTCCATTTATCCACAGTTTATGTTTTCTCTTCCAGTAGGATTTCTGATTACATAAAAGGGCTTCACTGTTTCCTGTGGTTTGCCACAGTCTTTCTTTGGCATGAAGGCAGGGCATAATTCCATGTCACTGAGCAATTTAAGGATCTTGACTCTTTAAAAGGACATACAGTCTTTTGGTAAGATCTTGGACTTTCTGCTGTGGTGCCTTTGCATTTGGCTTTTTCACCTTTATTTTGCTAGTTTGGGGCAAGATGCAATTTAGCTTACATAAGGATTCAGTCATTTGACTTGGCAATACAACTAATATTGTATTTTAACTAAGTTTATATTAAGCTGGAAAATAAAAAGCAACCTACCTAAATAAATAATAATAGTGAACACCATTTCTTGAACATCTGTTATTGTACTGGGTTCTTAATATATGTCATCTCACGTATTCAATACGATAACTGAGAGATTATTCACATCTTACCTAGAAGAGGTATGCTCACAGAAGGAATGCAATTGCCTATGGTTCAGAACAATTGTACAAATAATTATACTCAAATCAAGAATTTCAACCATAGCAGAGATTATCTCCCAGTCCACTTTTGTTCAGTAAGAACTTTTTTTGCATTTGATTTTGAGATTGTAAATTGATTGTTCATCAATTGTAAATTGATATTCATTTGTAAGAAAGACCGTATATACCCTTTGCCTCATTTTCCTCAAGGGTAATAAAATCTTGCATAACTATATGCAGTATAATATCACAACCTAGAAAGTAACATTGATACAATCCATCAACCTCAAAAAGAAATTTTTGACTAAATAAAAATACACACCGCCATAGGACGTGTTCAATGAAAGTGTTATATGAAGAGATTTTCATAAATAAAAATTGGAGGGATATTTATTTGATTAGTACATAGTTGTTGTTGTTGTTTTTTTTAATGGCTTAATCAAGAATACTAAGAACCTACATTTTGGTATCTCACTATGGCTTCAGCATACCAATTTAGGTCAGGAGGGAAATTTTTATTCTAAACTGGATAATCTCACAATCTTCACCTAAAATTCTGTGTGGTGCAGAACCATTTTTGCAGCTTAGGGTAGAACATCTATCATAGATTAAAGATTACAAAATCAAAAATAATTCCACAAATCACTCTTCTTGATGTGGGATTCAAAGTGAATGTGTGAAACATAAATAGTCACTATAAATAAATCCATGAATAAGGTTTTCCTGCCTCTGAGACAGAGATTAATGAAGTTTTAGGATGCTAAGAGCTCAAGATATAATCTATAGCTTTAAACTGATGTCAAGATTGAGAATTGATTGCTTAAAAGCCCTTCATTTCTCCAGGATAGATTGATGACTTTAGTGCTACTGAATCTTCTCTCATGCAAAATTTATATAATTTGGTTTCAACAGGTATGGTATGTGTGGGTAGGGGGGGATTTACATATTAAATGAAACTGCATAAAATGTAAAAGTTAAGCTATTTCAAAAGCAAAAGACAGTAATGTTTGTGATATTTTCAAGATATTTTTAAATTTTGGAATTCAATGGAAGTCAGCTCATGGTTGCTGATAGCCGGCCCATTAGCTGACTAGAATGGTTCAGAGTGAGAATCATGAAAACGGCACACATATTCTGTAAGCATTTAATTTTAACTTCACTACTCTTCCTTTAGGGCCAAGACCTTTGCTTTAAGTAGGAATATGCCGATTGAAGTCCTGTTGTATTTCTTCCCCAAATCATAGCTATCATGCCTTAATCATGACTTTAAGTTTGGGTTTCTTCAAGTAACAACGAGAACTCAAAGATACCATTTAAACCAATCTAAGTGCAGAACTCCTTTAGGGTTTTATGAAGTTTTCCTCTCCTGTATCTTTTTTATTTTTAATATTTTATTTATTTATTTGACACAGAGAGAGAGATTACAAGTAGGCAGAGAGACAGGGAGAGGAGGAAGCAGGCTCCCTGGTGAGCAGAGAGCCTGATGCGGGCCTCGATCCCAGGACGCTGAGATCATGACCTGAGCCGAAAGTAGAGGTTTTAACCCACCGAGCCACCCAGGTGCCCTCCTCTCCTATATCTTACATTTGTCTCTCTCATACCTCCTTGAACAGCAGCTTTTTTTAATAGTAACTCATTATATATGCAGTTCTTCCATAGCATTCATCTAGGTCTTCAAAGAGGCAACAACTCATATTTGATTGGATTCGTAATATTTAAATAGGGATAATTATACAAACAAGTACTGATATAAATGGCTCAGGGAACAAATACAACTGTCTCTTGGTAAGTGTAAAATTTGACTGGGAGAAGCAGAAAGGTTGCTGATAGCATTCAGTGATCTATATGTATCATTGATCAATGTACTTTGCATGCATAGGAAAGTTAGTTAAACCAGGGCAGTTCAGTGACAGTTAAGATAATGACTGTTACCCTTTGTTTGTTTTGTTTGCTGCCTGGTAGTATATTGCTGGAATATTGTAAATAAAAATATGCAAGTATATAAATAATATATATGTGTATATGTAATACAATTTAAAATATGTGTGACCCTATTTGGTAACTGGTAACTGTGCTTTGGTGCGGATATCAAAATGGCTAATAACATGCCGTGACCCAGTGTAGACATTCAGTGCATTTTTATCCTTGTCTGTAATTCTTCCTGAGGAGATTTAGCTTCATTATTTTTCAAGCTGGAGAGAATAGCGTGGCAACCTGGGGAAGTCACTTATTTGAAGGAGTGTTTTCTAATAGTGAGATATCCTTACATGGAATCCAGATGAAGACACATGAAGAGATATTTTTATCTTACTGAAAAAGCAAAATGGCCTACAGAAAATATTAGAGACTCACCAGAGTAATGGAGGAGTTAGAGTTCCCTTTTTCTGCCTTTTCTCGCTTCCTTCCTTCCTCCCTTCCTTTCTTCGTTTCCTCTCTCTCCCCCTCTTTCTTTTTTCCTAAATGCTCCCCTATCCTAAACTACTTTGTGACTTCTGTTGTTTTCAAAGTCAGTTTTCCAGAATTTTGTCTCTGTGTTTGCTTAAGAAGATGCCATGCTTCTTTGTTTTTTAAATTTTTCTCTAAGTTAAATTGATTTCTCAGTTCAGACCGGGTGTTCTTCTTTCTAATAGATGGCATGTGTTTCTCATGTCGGGTACGCTCGGCTTTGACCATCTCCTTATCCTAAGGAAAAGGGCTGGTGGAATCTGAGCTCCAAGCAACTATGCTGCTTCAGTTTCTCCAGCGGGTCAGCCTCCCCATGACCATCAACAGATCAAGCTGAACAAACACAGTTTAGAGTGAGCTCTGGTTTATTTTCCTTACAAGCCATCATGATCCACATAAACACCTAGTCAGGAATGCTTGGATAGAACACTGTTTTGTGATGCGAATTATATAATCTATATTAGCGATAGTGTTTACTCCTCTAAGTTCTCAGGCATCGCTTAGCACCTTGGTTACTGACCTTGACCAGGATTCTTAACTGAGGCCTTACTGCAAAGGAGTCATGTTCCTGTGACCTTGAGTGCCACAGATCTGGCTCGAATTCTCACTCTTCCACTAATCTACCTTCATTACCTTGGGAAAGTTTTCCTACCCACAGAATGTGAATGACAAAAGTTTCTGCCTTATATAGCATTGTTGTGAGGATTATTAGCACAGTGTTTGGCATGCAGTAGTCAACAAATGTGTGTTACCTTCATTTTAAAGGTCATATGTTATGACTGTAAGCCACTGTCTCCCTAAATCAGTATTTTTAAAATTTCTGGCCAAGACGGCACCATAAGAAAACATTTTAAAATGTGATCATGCATGCAATTGCATGCACGTGCACGCACGCACGCGCGCACACACACACACATTTTAAAATATGATATGTAGAGATATGTACATATTATGAAAACCTTAACTTTAATACATGAAAGTAGTGTTATGTTTTCTTTTCTTTTTTTTAAGAATCCTAGTCACCATGTACTAAATTGATTTCACAACTCACTATGTTACAGCTTAAATTTGAAAAATCTGATTTAAGTTGTAAAAGATGTATCATTTATAAATAAAAGAATACACCTTTTGGGCATTTTACTTGCCTTTTTAGAAAAATATCATATTCTACTAACATGTAAGGATTCATTCTTACAGTCCCCAAGATTGATCCCAGAAAACATTTTCCAGTAGAACCTGTAAAACCTAAAATAGATCTTAGAAAATCGAGATTCAGGGTCCCCTACCTATGTTGACCTATTCAAAACTTACTCCTTTTCAGGAACTTGTCCTTGATGATCACTTTTCAGAATGGTACTGTACTTTAATGATGATGGGAACTATTTATCGAAGACCCACTTGCATTCTTTGGGACTGAATGGACAACTCTGTTTGCAATAACACACTGTTGGTTTAATTTGTTTTCACACTTTGTTTTGAAAAACTCATGAACCTTTTAGTGTGAGAATCAACCAATGGTTTTTGAACCAACAGTCCAGAGTCTACTCGTCCCCAGGAACTATTCGCCAGTGGCCATGAGCACAGGCGAAAGCGACTGCTTGCTTCATGCCCTCCGACTATCTCTGTTTTCACTGAAACCAAAGAAGAGGCTGGAGCTACTATGTATGGGTAGCTGTCCCGTGGTATTACTTGTGAAATGTGGGAGTGTGAAATTCGTTCTCTGTGCTCTCCATGGTATAATTGGAAACACAGATTAAAGGTTTCAGAAAGCATAGTTTTTCATTGTTTAGACAGGTCTCTAGGCTTCCTGAACTATGCACACTACATGAAATGGGGCCTTTAGTGGTATTTACTCTTTATGTATGAATGGCATTTCTGCCTGAAGATAAAGCATTTTTGGTAAAAATACCCTGTCACTCAAATTGAGACGTTTTGCTTGGGAGCTACCGTAGTTTCAAAACATTTCTCTGCTCATGCGTGCTCCCCCGTTTCCTTGCTCTTCTTAAGCTTTCCGATCTTGACATGTTTGCTTGTGTTTTTAAAAGCGGCTCTGTGAGTTTTACCTTTGTATTGCATCTGTGTAAAGTTGCCACTACTAACATGTTTTACTACATTAAGAACAATTTCTTAGGGATATTTGTAATGCTAAATAATTGAAGCTAAATGATTCTCATGGAGTGTGACTTTGAGGTTTTATTTGAATTCCTAATTGGCTCAAGTATCCCACAAATCCGCTATCATTTTAATTCGTATTATAAACATATTTGTATTATAAACAAATACAATTGTATTTTTCCTCATGTCTTTGGATTGTGGCTCCATTAAAATCTGTATTTTTAAAATTGTTTATTGATTTGTAAATCATACAGGTATTAATACCTGTTTAATCATCTTCCCTCCCACCGGCCGCCCCTCCATCCCCAGTACTATGCTTTGGAGAACATTTAGAATTTCAGTCTGTTGTTACATTTGTTTTAAGCAGAGACAAAGACGCTAGGCTTTTTCTTGACCCTTGGGATTGAGAGAAAATATTTATAGATGTTAACCGTGGTGAAACCACTTTTCATATATCCCTTTTGATCTCTATGAATAATAAACGGGAGGGTTTCATTAACCATATCAAAGTTTCCAGGCCTTCCTAGAATAGATTTGAAAGTTGATGGCCAAATGGAGATTAGGTTTTTAAACCTGTCATAGACAGGGTGTTACATTGTTGCTACCATACCTACATGTATTAGACGGTGAGTCCGTGCTTTTAATTTATTTTGAGACTTGCCTTTGTATTGCATTTTTGTGAGGTCACCGCTACTAACATTTTATTACTTTTAGAACAGTTTTTGTTGGGATATGCGTAATGCTAAATAAAGTGAAAGAATTAATATGTAGAACTTTGTTTTTAGGACTTATTTAACTGCTGTAAAATCTTTGTTTGCACTACTTTATGTTTAACAGATTTTTCTTCAGTTAACATGTCAATTCTTTAGAATTCAAGCCTTATTTTAAATAACTCTTTTTATTCGTATTGGTATAGTTTTCACACTATTTTCTCACTTTTATTTCTTGATTTCATAAAGCTGTTGTTATTATACTCTTTGATACAAAAGAAAATTTGGGGCACCTGGGTGGCTCAGTTGGTTGAACTTCTTTCTTCTGCTCAGGTCATGATCCCAGAGTCCTGGGATCAAGCCCCACATTGGGATCCTTGCTCAGTGGGGAGCCTGCTTCTCCCTCTCCCTCTGCCTGCCGCTCCCCCTGCTTATGCTCTCTCTCTCTCTATCAAATAAATAAAAGAAAAGAAAAGAAAGAAAGGAAAATTCATAGGGGCGCCTGGCTGGCTCAGTTGGTGGAGCATATGACTCTTGATCTCGGGCCAGTGAGTTTGAGCCCCACGTTGGAGGTAGAGGTTACTTAAAAAAGAAAATTTATGTTTGAGCCCTCTTACCTTGGATGTATTTAAAGTCATGTCACACTTAATGTGATCATTTTAAAGTTTTTAGGTTCCAAAAAAATCTGTCACAAATTGAACATAAACATTAATAATTATACTTTTTTTACAGGGATGTCTGCAGTTCCTTCTTGCCACACCAGACTTTTATTGACTCTTGTATTCTCCCTTCTTAGCAGAGCGCCCGGCACATAGTAAGCACTCCGAAATTTCAATGAATTTAAAGTGAATGAATGAGTGGTAAATAATATCTTTCACAAGTGCTCTGGCGGCGGATGTTTCTGTGATAGCCAATAGCACAGCCCTAAGTAGCACTGACTGGAAAAATGCCTGCCTCTGGATTCTTTTGTGGTGAAACCAGAATCCTCGAGCCTGAAGCTGGGGAGCAGCAGCCCCGTGCCCAACGTGGATGTTAATCCTGGGAAAACCCTTAGTGGTTTGCCTGAGAAATCATTGCTACCTTCGAGATAGGAAATTGATGCTTACGTGGGAACTAAAATTTGAAAGTGAGACAGGAAAAAAGATTCAGCTCATCTGAAGTAATAAAAAATGTCCCAGTTCCTACCATTAACAGTTAATTAATTGCATTACCAGTTTCTTAGTGTAGCATCTTGATGTCTATACCTAAGTTTTTATCATGCCTTTCAAATTACATAGTAATTAACATAATTACATGGTAAATTAACATGTTTATTTTAATAGGTAACTGTGATTTTTAAAAATCTCAATAAACGATTGGTGCGAATTCCTGTGTTTACTTCTTGGAGTTAATATTTTTATTTAGAAAATTCGGGGTGGGTAGGATTGGCAAAGCACAAAGCAGCCGGTCTTGGTGGCCAGCTTAGGGTGAAGATTCTCTTTGTATTATTAATATTTGACTATTTGGACCCTATCCTACTAAATTCACAGAGTTTCAAGATTGGAAGAAACTTATAAATTAGTTTTGCCTATCTTCCATCTGATTCACAATCCCTTCGCTTCCCAAACAAAATGACTTTGTGACTTTGGCCCAAAACTCATGAATTCATTATCTTTTAGCTGTTGAGGCCACTCCATTCTTAACCGATACTGTTTTTTGGAAATTTCTTTCTTGTATTAAGCAAAAATCTTTCTTCTCTTAACTCCCTCTTACTGGTCTTAATCTTTCCTTTGAAACTGCATGCAATGATTTTAATGACTTTCTCCATTACTGGTAATACATGACCACTTAATACCTTGTAAGATATATTTATACACATGATCTCATTAGAGCTTCAGAGCAACCCAGTAAATTAGGTAGCTTATTTATTATTATCTTTGTCTTATAAGTATTCCAAAACATAGAGAAAAGTGATTTGCTAGTGATCACAGCCACAAATAATAAATAATGGATCCAGGTCCATGCCCAGATCTTCTGACTCAAAATTCCATGTTTTTTCCATGATACAGTGTTATCTCAAAATATCCCTTCCAGTTTTAAGTGACATCCCATAATTTTTTTACTGCCTCAGACTATACTCCTCAGCTTCTTCATTTTCTTAGCTTTGTTAGCCATTCTGAAAGTGGCCTAATTTTCAGTAAGAACAACGGTAGTGGCTCTTGACGGGATGTGTGCCTGCACGTGTGTACGCAGATGTCCATGAGGGCCTTGGACAATATGCGTAGCCTTCTGCTGGTTATATACCTCAAATATTTTTCAATTAAAGCCAGTCACTGCTTCCCCATTCCACATAGATACTTTTGGTTTATCTGAGTCTCTTGTCTTAGGTAAAATGTTATGGAAATACTTTCAAAACCAAATGTGTACATCATTTAACATTTCAGATTGCATAGTGGTCAACTGAAGAATTGAGGGCCTCATCCTCATTTTGTACATGACTGTTTAGTGAAATCAAAAAAATGATTCTCAGGCACCTGGGAGGCTCAGTCGGTTAAGCAGCTGCCTCTGACTCAGGTCATGATCCTGGAGTCCAGGGATCAAGTCCTGAATCGGGCTCCTTGCTCAGCGGGGAGCCTGCTTCTCCCTCTTCCTCTGCACCCTGCCCCCCCAGCTCTCTCTCTCTCTCTGTCAAATAAATAAATAAAATCTTAAAAAGAAAGAAAGAAAGAAAAGAAAAGAAAAACAATTCTCTGGGCAGCTGTTAAAGATTCGTAAGTTTTCCTGTCTGCACTCTGTGTTTGGTTGATGGGAAAACCTCACATCTTACCAGCTTCATTCACTTTGGCTAGCACAGGAAATGAATGCTTTCAGGTTGGAGCGGTGGACTCAGAAAAACACGCGTATTTCCAAAGTTCATTGAGAAGCTGCCTTACGCAGTTGGTACAGGATTATACCATGCTCTGAATATCAAAGACAGAGGTTAGCTCAGTGTCAACAATTATATAATTCTATACTTTAAACCCCCAAACAAAACTAACCACTTCCTAGATTGTGAACAGCAGTAGCACAGGCTGAAACCACAGTTGATCCGAGCATCTAAAAACCACAGTTCCGCTGGTACTAGTATATAATTATTTCCATATATTCTGCATAAAATCATCAGAAGCCAGAAACTTTCCACATCAGTGAATAGGAAGGACGTTTAGAAAGACGAATTATTTTGAAGTACCCATTTGTGAGAAACAGAAAATAAAAGTGGCATCAGACTCACTGCATGAATATTCTCTTTCAGAAAAGCTGTGACATTTTACTCTCCCATGCAGTTTATGAAGATGACGTTCTTGCCCTATCTTCCCCTCAGTGAATATTCACCTTCCTCTGTCTTCAAATTCCTTTTCTTTTCTTCATTAGACCTCTTCTTCACTGATTGCAAATGTACACAGATTTCTCCCCTTACTATATTAAGCCTTTTTAGAAATCTTCTTTCCCATAAACCCATTAATCTGTCTCTTTTTTTTTCTCACCGCCACGCTTAATGAAGTTAATGTTCTATTCACTTTCTCCATTTATATGGCTCCTTTTTCTGAATGGCTGACTTTCTTCCTTACCTACTTCAGTGAAACTTCTCTCTACCTGAGGGTATAGAAGACCACCCATTTAATAACTACCATAGCTTATTTGTACCCCTCTTCTTTCTTGACGTTTCCATGACTTTGATGTTGCTATCCATCTCCACTTCTCACAACTGTCCTCCCCTTTGGCTGCAAGATGGCTAATGCCTCCATGGCCTGGAGGGTCTCTCTTAGCCCCTTTGGCTGCTCTATTCAGACACGGGCATCTGCCCCTGTGCCTTCGCCTGGCATCTGAACAGTGGGAATCCCAATTTCCTCTCTCTGATTATCTTCTCTTCTCATTTTGTTTGTTCTCTTATTCCGTGGTTCGAATGAGTATTAAATGTGTCAGTGACTGTAAATCTCTATCCCTAGCCAGTCCTTAGCCAATGGAGCTGTTGCTGTCCATTGGACGTCCCCATGCCAATGGGCTTCTCTACCCAAAATGACCCAACCCGAGCTTTCTCCTTCTTTCATCCTTCCCTGCTTTGTCCATGCTGGATAATTATGTCACTCAGCTCATTGTCTCAAGCTAGAAGTATATAATATCTTACTGGATTCTTTTCCTTACTCACTATGCCATCAGCTACCAGTTTCTGTTGATTCTACCACAGTCACAGACTTTGACACCCTTTCCTTCATTTCTTTTCCACAGTGGTGCTCATCAGATTATAAAGCATCCTTTAAAAAAAAATATTTCATTCACACATTTTTTTTTTCTGCCAGATTTTAAAAGCTACTAGGGATCAAAGTTATCCAAGAGATGTAAGACTTATTCTCTGCGCTGAAATTCATTCCGGGCAAACAGGAGAGAGATGTACAATAATTTCAATTCATTGTCCGGGAGATGTGGAAGAGGACGAGGAAAAAGGCCACCAGTTTAGCAGCCGTGTTACGGAGAGAGAAAAGCGCGGCTAGTGAAAGCCTCCTAGAGAAGTTGAATCTTTACTGGTCAGGCACCAGTAGCCAAATGAAGGGAGGTAGGTAATTCCTGACAAAGGGAAAAAAGCGAGGACAGAGATTCCAATTCCCAAGCCTTGTTTATGGCTTCTACACCCGTCTCCACACCCGTTTCCCCCAATCTAGAACACTTCCTCGCAGAAAGGGGAAGTAGAAAGCCAAAAATATAAACTTCATTGTATCCCACCTTTCTTCAGATCGCTTTGGATTCTCCTGCTGCTTGGTGATTAGATAGAAATTCCACAGCTTGGCACTCACAGAGGCCTCCTAATCAATCATAGACCCTTGCTCACCTCCGCAGCCTCCCCTCCTAGCATCTGCTCCCCTCCCCCAAGGGGCAGTGCTTCAGCCCTCCTCTTCCTCTGCCTTTTCACCCAGCATCATTCTTTCTCCCAGCTCGGGCTCCTTGTAAATACCGGAAGTGCTTCCTTCTCATCCGTGTTAGTCCTTTGTTATTCTCTGAGCTCTTTATTAACTTTAACCTCTTCTTTGTAGCCTCCCCTTAATTCTTGCAGGTGGAATGAAGTGCCCTCAGGACACTTAGTCTTTGACCCCCGTGGTAGTCCTTACCCAAGGGATACCAGTATATCCATCAAGAGATAAGAATAGCACAGTGGTGATTGATCTTCATCACCTCAGTGCCAGCACAGATTAGTCAGAGAGCAGTTTTTGAGATGATTTCACTTGTATCTGCCCCCGATTTTGAAGTCATATCTTGCTTATACTAACAGAATATATCAACTTCTCTGGTGTGTTTGGGGATAATGGCAGCAACTCTTCACAAGAATATTCTACTATCTCTTTGGCCTTGGGTGATTTCTTTTCACATGCCCAGTTCTGACCACGTGGCACATTACATTTTAGTGTAGTGACCCATGAGAAAGGACATCAGGAAGAACATAAACCTGTTTACATGTTCCTTTTTTGGAGGTGTTCAGATTTGGGGATGAGCATGGAAGACTTTATGGCATAATAGGAATATCACGGACTGACTAAAAATGTAAAAGCAAGTGACCTAGCACTTGGTAAGATTAATTGTCATCCATATTTTCCTCCATCATTGAAGGGAGTACTTTCTGCCAAATAGTCACATTAAGGAGTTTGTTTTCTTGCAATCCCTCACTGTAATTAACAGTCACAGAGGAGGCCTGACTAGTGAAATCCTGCATTTTCAGTCGGGTTTTATTTGTTTAATATCACATAAAGACTTTATAAGTAAGGCAGAAGGATTCAGAAAACTGAAATTAGAGATGTGAGCTAAGGATATTATTATATTTATTTTTTTTAAGTTCCTCATCATAGTGCTGTTCATGGCCATAAACATACCTAGACTTGCATTTCCTGAACTTGCTTTTGTGAAATGCCTGTTTCTCCCCTGAGAAGAGCTACTGAATATAAATCTGCTTTAACAGAGAAAGAAGTTTGAACAAGGATTTCCCCTCTGGGGCAGGACAAGCTCTGATTTGCCATGTCAGTGTTATAAGAATGTTGGGTGGGGATATCAGTGAACATTGACTAAATAGGTAATGTCACTCCATACAGCACAAACCAACATAAATTTAGGAACTTAACTTTTTAAAATAATTGTTTATCTCAACTAAAATTGATAATACTGTGATTAATGGACTATATAATAAAAAGTGTATGGTAATTCCTAATCTGTATAATGCTCAATTTTTATTTAAATTTTAAATTATATTATTTTACTTAATCCTTAAAACAATTTTCTAAGGGAGGTGATAGTGTCTCTGCTTTGAACATTTGTCCCTACAGACACACACATAGCTAAGAGGTTCAGCATGTAATTTACAGAAACACCCAGTCTTCTTTGGCTGGTGGGCTTGGCTGTCCTTCTCCGAAGAGAACATAATTTGCATCATCTGTACTCTGTAGGACAGTTCCTGAGTGCCTTCTGACCAGATAGAATGTTCTCCATGGCAGGATGAATGGCAACTTTCAGAAGGCATAACAGGTTAAGAGAGGTTTGTAAAATCCATACAGACTTCTTCCATCAGGTTTTACTGTTGAGTAATCAATAGAATGCTTAAAATAAAAACCATAATTAAAAAGTGTGAAGTTGAAAAGCAGATACATATTTCCAGAAAAATTAAAATAGTGACAATATAATATCTCCCATTTGTGGTAGAATGTGTAAAGCTCTATTACATAATTCAGTTAACAAGACAGAACAGGAAGGCCAATTAAATTACTGCAGATGGTAGCTTGGATTATAAAATGGCAGCAGTGGAGGTGACGAAAAGTGATCAGACTCTACTCTTAGTCAAAAGGTAGAACCAAGATAATTTGATGTGGGATGTAGAGGGAAAGCAAAGAAGAGGCACAAAGGATGACTCCTGATGATGGAGTTGCCATGTGCTATGATAGAAAAAGGTGCAGGTTAGAAATAGGGATTCGATGGTAGTCAGCATGTAAATCACACGTAATGCTTTGAAACCATGTGAGATCACTGAAGGAAAGAACATACACGAAATAGAAATAGTCCGAGCAATGCTCATGCCTTAGAACTCTCCAGTATGTGGAGGCTAGATGATTGAGAAGGAACCATTAAAGAGAGCTAAGGAGAAGCATCTGTTGGGGTAGAAAGAAAACTTGCAAAGCTACTTGTAAATTAGGGTGAAGACTGAGAAAATGGACCATTGGATTCAGCTGGTGTGTGGAATGGGCGGGGGGGCAGGGCTGAGTGGTCATTGATGACCTTTCTACTTTACATACCTAGGAACTACTTCCATTAGATTACCTAATTTCCCCCCACAGCCATCTCCTGAGGGATTTTTTTTTTTTATCACTATCAAAAATCTCAGCTACTTGCTCCCACCCTTCTTACTCTGTCAAGAGATTTTGGTTTTTTTAAAGATTTTATTTATTAGAGAGCATGAGTGGGGGGCAGGGTGGTGGGGAGCCACACAGGGAGAGGGAGAAGTAGGCAGTACCCCCCCCCAGCAGGGAGCCCAACTCGGGGCTCAATCCCAGGATCCTGAGATCATGACCTGAGCTGAAGGCAGATGCTTAACCCACTAGGCCCCAAGGTGCCCCTGTCAAGAGATTTTTAAAATGCATGACTCTGTGCCCTTGTTTCAACTCAAGAAAGGTCTTCCACCCATACAAAATTCAAATGAAGTTGAGGGTCTTATCTGACTATTAAATTTATTGAACACATAACTGAAAGTATCTACCAATATAAAGCATGATTTCTCAACTAGATCTTCATGAAGCATCCCGAAAATTTCCCTTATTGGCTATTGAATGATACACTGAATATTGAACTATAAGAGAAACTTCTGTAAGAAAGAGTCTTAGGGATTTGGGGCTGAGGTGGACATTAATTCAAGCGTTTCAGCAAAGGTGTGTTTTTCTTCTAACCCTTCTTAGTTTACATTCCCCTTCATTTGGAGTTCCTTGGTGTTGATCATTTCTCGAATACTGTAACAAGGCAAATTTACAAGCATCCAATGTAATAAGATTAGAGAAAAAGTCATATGAGGCTTTGTTGTCAAACACTTGCAGCTGTTAGATGTTGTTTCAGCTTTTCGTGGGCCGTCACATTTTTTGATTCAGAGGAATAATTCTTAAACTCTTAGTAGGAAAGAAAACAAAAAACAAAAAACCTTAATTATGGCTTTCCACAGATGCCACTGTGGAAAATGTGCTTGGGAGTATGTTATTTAGTTGTCCCGTGGGATTCTAGTTTTCAATATAGATTATTACTTCTAATCCACAGTTTTACCTAAGGAAGTGGAGAACTGAGTGTTGACTGATTCACCGGCCCACAGTTAGCCTGCCTCCCGGTAAAAGGTTGGCTCTGGAGACTTCTCCATCTAAGACATCGGCATCAGGGTGAAATTCTTTAATTGGGGTGCCTGCGGGCCACAAAAGCTTTAGGTGAGGAGGATTTGAGGTTAACGGTGGCATAATTCATCAATTTAGTCAGATGGTAATTCTCAAGTTTCATGCTGATAGGAATCAGGCCAATAGCAATTATTTCATCCACTAATTTAGTGAGAAGCCGTGCTTATGAACATAAACATTACTTTCTTTAAGGCAACACTTTGAGCAAAGCAAGTCCTCTCTTTTTCCATGTTGGAGCCCTGCTGCTGCTCAGGGTTTGCCTACAACCAGGAAGCCCTTGGCATCTGCAGGTCGATTTCAGGTTTTAGCTTTGAAATCACTGCTTTTAAGTTCTGGTTGATAAACATTTCTCGCTCTTCATACTGGCCTGTCACTACGATTGCTTGTATAGATATGTCAAGTTTTATTCAATTACCGCACTTGTTCAGTAAGAACTTCTCAATATTAAGACTTGATATGAATACAATCGGCCACCTTCCCTAGGATTTTTCACTTAAATATGTAATCTGCATTACCCACAGAGTATTAAAACATCTGTTGTTGAGGAGGAATGCAAGCATTTGCTTTTCTTTGCTGGCTTAAAAATAATTTAAAAACATAACCAAGATAGCTTTTTGGATGAATTCAGATAAGAACTAGGGGAAAGAAAGAAGCATGTTTAAATGAATTGTTCCAGGGCATTCTTGTGTTTTTAGAGAACCTCCCGTCAGTGGTTCCTGGCAGGCATTTTTGTCTGCATGCCCTGTCTGCTTCCTAAGCTCTTTAAAAGTCAGATCTATATACATTGTATCAGCTTGACGTTCTATAAATGAGATCGAGGGCACCCTGAAGAAGTGATGTAACAAGACTGAGCCGGTTTTTTTTTTTTCTTCTCTTTCAACACCTGGATTATTATTTTGTTATTTGTTTTTCATGACTGCAACAGTCATAAAACCTAATCAGCTTTCCTAACCCTTCTGTTAGGTATGAATGAAGTGAAAGGCTCCTTATCAGTTTAAAATGTACTGTATGCAGTTGACTAAGAAAGCTGCAACAGAAATCTTTGTAGGACCTAAAAGTTTTGCAGTGGTTGCTATGCTACTCAGAGTAAACATTTGTATGTGTGTATTTGTCCAGGGAAGATTCATGGTAAATGTTGTATTTTTAAAATTGCACTCGCCACAAAAATCCTAATAAAAAGACAAGCTCTGGTTTTTTAGAGATACATAACTATTTATTGTGAAATTATAAGCAACGCGGATGGTACCATTCCAAACAGGAAGTCAGCTTTTCTTTTTCTAAAAAAGGAAAAGATGATAATAATGCATAAAATATTTAAGGTGGCATAATAAAATACAAAAACACCAAAATGTTGACTTTTCAAAAGTTAACACTGGAGAAGTCAAGAAGGGAACTCATTCTCGCAGCCAAACTTGCTGTGTTGAGCTGGTCACACTGATTCTCAGATGGCCATTACTTGGTCTGAACACAGGAACTACCAGTTATTTTTCAACAATCAAAGTAGAAATACATTTATTTTTCAGTTATTCCTTCATATTAAATTCACCTTTCATCATCCACGCTCACCAAGATTTGTGTGATACTATTGGGTTACTTATGTGATTCACAGGAGCAAATTCTCAGTGTGGTTTTGTTTTGTCAGGGGAAAAATCACTCTTAGAATAGGGAGGGGAAAAGCTCTCCTATAGTAGGGAATAGTTGGCTTATAAAGGTTATACTTCACCAGGGCAAGTATTTTGGTCTGTTTTGTTTCCAGTGCCCAGCTCATAAGCTTTTGAATAAATATGGAATGATTTAATGGCTATAGTATAAAATTCATCTTTATTGGCTGCTCTAGTAGATCGTGAGAAGTCGATGATGATACCAGGCTCTTGTTCACTAGAGCTGTTCTTACAAATACCACAGATCGGTGGCTTACACAACAGAACTTATTTTCTCAGAGTTCTTGAGGCTGGAAGTTTCAGATCCCGGTATCAACAGGATTCGTTTACTCTGAGGTAGGAAAACATTTGACTTATAGCTGACCATCTCCTCCCTGTGGTCTTCACGTGGTCTTTATTCTACATGTTTCTGAAAGCAAATTTCCTCTTCTTCTAAGGACCAGCCATACTGGATTAGGCCCCTCCCAGATGACCTCATTTTAACTGAATTACCTCTTTTAAGGTCCCACCTCTGAACACAGTCTCGTTCTGAGATACTGAAGGGTACCGGCTTTAACATATGAATTTTAAGGGGACACAATTCAGCTCATAACACAGCATGTATCTATATGTATTTGAAAACATGCTGATATCAATTCTCTAAACATGAACCTGTTTCCTTCTGACTTTTAGAGCCACACAGCTCCCATTCATAAGCTAGGTATGTATGCCTTTCTAGGGACATTTGGATTCTTAAAAAGCAGGGTCAGTTTGTATGCACTTTCAGGACAGGAAAAAAAAAAGTCAAATTATGTTAGCTAATTAGGGCAGTGTCTCCTAAAATTTGCTGATAATCTAAAGCAACAAGGAAAAATTAAAGAAAAAAAAAATAGAGTTCCACTCCATCACATACTTACTAAGGAATTAGTAAGTAACCAATGTTTTGGTTTTGAAGCTTTCCAAAATTTTGCTGAAGCTGTATTGAACTTTTTTTTTTCTCGCCTTCTTTTTAAAATCAAGGTATAATTGACATTTAAATTGTGAATTTAAGTTGTACAATGTGTCAATTTCATACATTTATATACTGAGCATGATTACCACCATACCATTAGCTAACACCTCTATCACGTCACATGATGGCTTTGTTTTTGTAGTGAGAACATTTAAAATCTCTTAACTTCTTTGAAGTATAGTGTACAGTATTGTTGACGATAATCACAATGTTATGTATTCTCCAGCACTTATTAATTTTTTTAAGATTTTATTTATTTATTTGTGAGAGAGAGAGAGCATGAGAGGGGAGGAGCTCAGAGGGAGAAGCAGGCTCCCCGCAGAGCTGGGAGCCCGATGCGGCACTCGATTCCAGGACTCCGGGATCATGACCTGAACTGAAGGCAGTCGCTTAACCAATTGAACCACCCAGGTGCCCGCACTTACTAATTTTTAACTGCAAGTTTGTACCCTTTCACCGACATCTCCCCAACTCTCCTAACCGCCCCCCCAGCCCCTGCTAACCGCCATTCTATTCTGTTTCTGCAAGTTCAGCTTTTTTAGATTCTGTATGTAAAATCATACAGTACTTGTCTTTCTCTGTCTGACTTACTTCACATAGTCTAACGCCCTCAGTTTCCATCCATGTTGTCACAAAGGTCAGAATTTCCTTCTTTCTCATGGCTGAATAATAATCCATTGCAGACATACACCACATTTTTGTTTCCATTCATCCAGTGATAGAGGGCTGTTTTCATATCTTGGCTATTGTGAATCGTGCTGCAGTAAACATACGGTAAATATATTTTTGATGTCCTGTTTTCATTCCTTTGGATATAAATCCAGAAATGGGATTGCTGGATGATAGGGTAGTTCTCTTTTTCATTTTATACAGAACCTCCATACTGTTTTCCATAGTGGCTGAGCAAATTTACATTCCCACAACAGTGCCTAAGGATTTTTTGGAAATAATACCGAAAGCACAAGGAACAAAAGCAGAAATCGTCAAGTGGGACTACATCAAAATAAAAAGCTTCTGCACATCAAAGAAACAGTCAACCATATAAAAAGGCAACCTGTGTAATGGAACAGAACATTTGAAAAACATAAATCAGATAAAGGGTTCCTATCCAAAATATATCAAGAACTCATACAATTCAATAACCAAAACCAAACAAACTGATTTTTAAAAAATGAGCAGAGGATCTCAATAGACATGTGTTTTTATTTTTTTCAAGGCAGACATCCAAATGGCTAACAGTACATGAAAAGATGCTCAACATCACTCATCATCAGGAAAACAGAAATCAAAACCACAATAAGATATCACACCTGTTAGAATGACTGTCATCAAGAGGACGGGAAATGAGTGTTGGCAAGGATGTGGAGAAAATGAACACTCTCGTATCTGATAATTATATAGCATTCTTAAATTTAAAACCTGGAAAGAAACTTAGAGGTGACTGCTGTTTAGCCACTGATGATTTACAGAGGAGGAAACTGAGGCTTGGAGGGCTTGTCATATCTGCCCAAATGCTCTTCCCTAAATCTGAGCAGCTCCAGAATTAGAATCTAAACTCACTCACTCTTGATTAGAGAGCTCTTCTCCCACGCCATGCTGTCATTCAGAATGACTTTTACCAAGAAATTTAAAAGACCTCATTTTGTTTAGGACCCTTTTTGGTACATGACATTGACATTTTTAAAAATACATTGTTTGACAGGACACTTCACTGCATAGAGATTTCAGATCTCCTTCTGACTTTTCACCATCTGTCCCTCCAAGTGACATACCTGAACATCTAGGCTGGGAATAGACAGTCACCGGGTTGTCACTGCTACCCCGCAAGTAATGGCAGAAAAGCTTTTTTTCTGGCCCACTAAGGGTGTTGATTGAGTTTATGTGATAGAACACCAGGAAACTGTGCCTTCCGTTACTGAGCATTATCATCCACTAAATAGTTTTAGGGCAATCCATAACTTAGTAATTAAGTATCTCTTTTCATGGTGAATAGAAGAGAGAGGAAGTGGAGAATGTGCAGATCCAATTCAACTCAAGGCACTTAGCCCAACGTAAGTATTTTTAAATACAAAAGATACTGTTAGAATTCTTTAGAAGCTCAATTTTAGAGAAAAAGCTATGACTTTGACTAAATAGAGCAGTTTTTGGTTAGAGAAAAAAATTAAAACTTAAAAAAATCAGAGGACATTTTTTCCCCCTGACTTCTTTCCATCACTCCCCCTTTTCTCTGAGAATCCCTATAGACAACTTAGAAAAGCAGAACTACAAACGTGAATGGCTTGGTGGTTCCTTGAACCAGTGGGTGCGGTTAAGAGTCATGAGAAAGCTCTTAAATGAAAGCACTGCTTCCTCTGTTCTGTCCAAAGGTTGATTCTTAAAATCCCGGGGAAGCAAGCTCATTATCCCCTCCTGTTTTGGGGTGGGGACTGCTGTGTGTGTGTGTGTGTGTGTGTGTGTGTGTGTGTGTGTGTGCTGTTATCGTTTTAAAAAACTTATTTCAATTTAAATATTTAGAAACTTGGAAGTTTATGAGATCGACCAATATAGGCATGTGGTAATGTATGCTAAGTTGTGTTCTCCCAATCTTTGTTATTTCAGGGGATTGATATTCTAATATTTCATAGAATCCAAGGTGTGCATATTTTGTTTGTTCAATATAACAGGCTTGTTTTGTTTTGCTTTCTTTTGTATAAAAACTTCAAACTTTTAGCTCAGCAGTGTTGGTTTCAATTGGAACTTTTCATTGCTTCAAAAGTAGTGCTCTCTGCAGAGACTCTCAAAGAAATGTGGAAACAAAATAAGCCAATTCCCTGCTTGGATTATGGTCTAATTGAAAATAGCTTAAATAAAAATTTAATATCATACCTAAACTATACATTTGCACTCTGACATTAGCTTAGTTTCTTCATTCACTCTCGGTGTGCAGATCATGACATATTTGATTTGTTTTATATCGTCATAGTCATGAGTAATAACTCAGTTATTCTTTGAGTATTACCGACCCTTAATTTTCACTTTATATAAACATACACTTTGGCTTATCTTTTAAAAATTTGCAAAACATTTGCATTAACCTTTTCACATTATAAATTTAATCAGTATTATCAAATTGGTTGAATTAACAGTGAAAGCTTTTATTAGATAACTGTTTATTTATATCCATAATATAGTTATCAACTATAATAATACTCTCTATCAAAGCAATTTTGCATTTCTTGGGCAATTAAAAAAATACTGGAAGTAAATAGAGATGTATTACATTTGGTTTCTACTCTCAAAAGTTGGATAGAATAATTGAAAACATCTTAGTGCTAATAATATTTTAGCCAGACTCTTGATGTTATTGAAATTAGATCTTTACAATAAGAATGAAATCAGCTTTGACCCAAGACTGCCACATTCATGTCTGCTCATTATGTTGTATAAAAATGCCCCCCTTCCTGTGGGCAGAGAGGACTCTGCACCCATAAATCTATGAACCCCAGCAGGAGATACTCCTGCCCCACAGAACAGTGACCCTTTTTTTTTTTTTGGTCCACTTTCTAACTGACGGAGCAGCTTCTGCTTTTCAAACCGTGTGCCCACAGAATAGCCCAGAAAGGGGATCTTTTTCAAATTGACGCAATTGAGATATATGGCCAATGACGGCCCTGTTATTAATGAAATTTTCATGGATGAATCATGTTTCGAGAAAGACCATTATAAATGGTAAAGATTTACTGTGTGGATCACAGGAGGGAGTGTTTTGCATATGGGGGAAGGGGAGAGTATTTAGCATGGGTAGAGGTACAAGGTCTACGATGAATATGACATGTGCAGTAGTTAGTGAAGAGACTGGATTGATTGGAACAAAATGTGCATGTCTTTGATGAGTAGAGGATTAGATGGGAAAGTTGAGCAGGGGTCAGATTGTGAGGATCCTGAGTGCAGGGTAAGGAATTTGGATTTTATCCTCCAGATGAGAAATCACTCTAGGCATTTGTCCAAATTCATCACATGATCAGTGATAACTTATTTTAGGTAGATTAACCCAGGGTTATGCAGCAGAGAATAAAAGGAATAAAGAAAGACTAAAGGCATGTCAACAGAGTTAGCCGCTTCTATAAATAGTACATTGTTTCCAGTATCTGGCCCAGGGTCCAAGTAATCAGGATGAAAGGAAGAGCTTACATGATAGTTATTTAAATTATTATAACAAATGTTATAACTTTTATTGGATCTCTAAAAGGAACCTGTATTTATTACAAAAATGTTAAAAATAGAGCTTGTATGTTATATATATTTATGTATATTGAATCAAGGCATATTTATATAGTTTGGGGATTTTTTTTTGTCACTACATTGTAGGCATTTCTTTAGTTAATAAAAATTCTTAGAAGACCTAATTTTTAATGACCGTATGCCATTTCAGTTTGAGTACAGTGCAAATAACTATCCCAATATTACAAGTTTAGATTTGTTATCAACTTTCTGTTATTGTAAATACTACTATAATAAACATCAGTTGACATAAATGTCTTATTCCACGCTCTTCCTCTCCCCTCCTCTGCAAAGTTAATAATAGTAAATAAAAGTAATAAATAATAAAAAAATAAGTTGAGCATCTGTTCATGTATTTGTTCTGCTTATTTTGATTTCAGTTCCAATCTACCACCTCCTACCTTTAGTCTCCTTTTTAAAAATCAGTTGTTGTGGGGGTAGGTTTGCCGTTGAACTTTTATTGAAATTGTTGCCTCATTTATGGCTTACCATTTAAAATGCTGTATTTTAATCCATTGCTCTATACCTAGGGATTTAGATTATTTTGACTTTCTATTTCAAACAACACTGTGGATGAATATCATTGGACGTATTTCCATGTGCACAAATAGAAGGATGTAAACCTCAAAAGTGAATTGCAGAGACAGGGATCATATAAATCTATTCTAGCATCCTGTGTACATCCATTAAATCAACTGAAATGGTTGTACCAATTTATACTCACTTCTGCAGGCGGAACAGAAAAATTCCAGTTTACCCACATCCTTGGCAATCCTTTCTTTTATTTCTTATTTATNTTAAATCAACTGAAATGGTTGTACCAATTTATACTCACTTCTGCAGGCGGAACAGAAAAATTCCAGTTTACCCACATCCTTGGCAATCCTTTCTTTTATTTCTTATTTATTTTTTTTTTAAAGATTTTATTTGGTTGACAGAGAGAGGGAGATCACAAGTAAGCAGAGAGGCAGGCAGAGAGAGAGAGGGGGAGAAGCAGGCTCCCTGCTGAGCAGAGAGCCTGATGATCCCAGGACCCTGGGATCATGACCTGAGCCGAAGGCAGAGGCTTTAACCCACTGAGCCACCCAGGCGCCGTGCAATCCTTTCTTTTAAATCCTTGCCAGTCTCCTGTACATGAAATAATACTATCTCCTTTTTTGTGTGTAAAATAAGACCTCAGTTTTGCATTTCTCTGATAAGTAATGGATTTTAGCATGCTTTTATATGTCAATTGGCCATTCAAGCCTCTTGTCTGGAATTTGCCCATTCTCTATCAAGTCGTTGGGTGTTTTTGTATATATCGGACACTCATCCTGTGACAGTCATGTCGTTCATCAGGCCGTTCTCCCAGTATCTGTCCTTTAATCCTGTTTATTAAAAAAAAGTATGGGCAAATATATCAAAGTTCTTTTTCATGGTTTGGGTGTTCTCTGTCTTGACTAACAAGTTCTTCTCCAACGTGAAAGGTTTTTGCCTATGTTTTGTTCTAATTCTTTATGGGTTAATTATTTTATATTAAATTTTTAATTTGTCTGACACTCCTTTGCATAACTACCTGGTGATTTTCCAGATGGAGGAAAACAGAAAGTGAAAAACAGAAGAAATATTAGGTAAACGGTATTATAATTTCCATTCTAAGTCTCTAATTGAACCGTAGAGATATTTTCCTTTTTATTTAAGCAACATATATCCACACCTGCCATGGTTTGTGATGATGAAGGCTAATGTCTTTCTCATTGACTGCACAGAGATCTGTTCGAATTCATCTACATGAATTTGCAAAGCAATTACTTCTAATTTGGGTTGAATACAATTTCACTTCCCTTGCGTTTGCAGCCTCAGTTTACCTTACTTCGTGCGTAAGTCCAGAAGAAATACACTGTCATTTTTAAAACGGTTAACGTGAGATTCATTTTACTTTCAGCAATTCACGGAGGCTGTGAGCCCTTCCGTGTTACCCCCTTCAGCTTTGCCACTGGATCTGCTTAATAATGCTGTCACTGCCTTCAGTACCTTGGAAGATCTCATTCGGTATCTTGAACCAGACAGGTGGCAGTTGGACTTGGAAGATCTGTATAGGCCAACCTGGCAACTTCTTGGCAAGGCGTTTGTTTTTGGAAGAAAATCCAGAGGTAAATTCTCTCTTCAGATTAGAACCAACCTTGTTTAATTTTCTTAGCAATTTTACTGTTCCAGATTCTTCTACCATGGCTTCTAAGGAGTAGAGCTTAAAATTCTTCCGTGATATATGTAAATAACCCATTTTTGTATATATTTACACATAAAATATGAATGCATACAAAAAGAAACAATTCTAATTCAGGGGGTTTAGAAGATTAAAAGGAATATTTTGCCGAAAATTCTTGCCATTTTTTTAATTCAAAAATATCATTTTGATGAAGTCCTCTATTACTTATCATAAGAATCATTGCTTATTCAAATCTAATATTTGGGGTATATTGATTTAGAGATTCAAGAGAGATTACCTTAGCTGCTGAGACAGATTGGGGCCTTAGAAAAGGGAGAGAAATAAAAATCATCATCTACCATAGCCCCGTGGGTCAGGTTTATATCAATTTCCATCTCCTAAGCCTACAGATTTCTATAAATAATATGGAAAATAACAGCGGGTCATCATAAAATAGAACGAGGGATTTCCAAGGCAGGATTCAGAGCAAGAAAAGAATGACCGAAGGGTACCCATACCATGATAATTTTTCTCTCTGTAAATTTGCTTCTGAAATGATCACTTGACCTTATAAGCTAAGCGTATCTCCCTCGAAGAGTGAAAGTGTTGATAATTCAACTTAATTTCATATGATCAAGAAATTGGAAATAGCATTAACCGAGTCTTCCCTAAGGTTAGTTAATTTTCCTAGTAACATTAGGATTGGAAAGCATCCATATCAGACACAAATGAAACAGTAATAGAATTAACTGGCTAATTACAGTGCGCTCAAAAAAACCCGTTTCAGGCTCTCAGAAACGTTGAAATCTACCCAGGGTCACTCTAGAGAATGGAATGACAGTCTGGAGAATTTATATGGAAGGAAAGTGTTTAGTTAGTTTGAGCAATTCACAAGGGCAGATTGCACCAGACTTGTTCTTCTAAATCTTGTCAGAAAGAAACCCGATTCCTGCCCTTTCCTGCTAAGAGTTGCAGCCCTTCTGGATCAAGAGCTTTAATCTCAGCAGGTCATGTCCAGACTTGCCCAACCATGGTATTTTGCTATGCCAACAGACGTGGTTTCCTTTCAGCAATATTTGAAATTGGTGTTCAAGTACATGGGCAGCCGAATCCTGTCCAGATGCTGAAAGCTGTTACATATTAATAAGATTTGATCTTGATGAATAACTTGATGAATAACTTAGGAAGACTTCCCTTCCCTCCCACTTAGGAACAGGAAAATGAAGATCTGCAAGGCTAGCTGAAACCCTTGTGAATAGAGCCTTTGTTAGATTTGAAGTAGATTATCACGTTGATCTGGAAAAAGCAAAGGGAGTAAACCAGGTTCTAAGCTCAGATCTTGCTTTTGACAGCTGATCTCAGGATTCAAGTCTAAAAATCTCCCTCCTAGCCATGACTTTACGCCCAGCTCCTCTCCACCTGGTGCTCAGTGAAGATTTGGCCAGAGGCTAGTATGTATTTAAAAGCATCCAGCACCGAACCAGATCTTTCAAATATTCATTTAGCACTTTCCAAATTGAAGTCCTTTGCAGTTTGCCAAAACTCCTAACTTTTTAAGCAAACAGTAAGTGTGAGAAAAGCAGTGTATATTTTTGGAACTCTACATAAACTAAAATGCAGGTGTGGGATAACATCTTTATAGACAAAACCAACTCCCCTCCCAAGAGTCTTTCTACAAAGGAACAAGGAGTAAAACGTTTAAAAGCTTCTAATTAGACATCGAAATTGATTTTCCACAGAATAAACATATCACAGTGTTACCGCATTCATCTTAGAGAGACCACCCTCAGATTGCATTAGAGTAATAGAATATCCTTGGGCTGAATATCTTAAAAGAGTAAGCAACTAATGAAGTAAAATGTATCCATGATTATTTTTTTCAGTCAGTATTAGCTTTTTTAGTAAAACTTGCAATATTGGTGAATCTGAACAAGAAAATCTGCGTTAGGAAAACAATTTTAATGGGTGCCATACTCAAAATCTTCAAAGAGACAAACTAATGCATGTGTTGTCTTAGGAAGTAGTTTCGGAAAAGAAATAACCCAAACACTGATTTTTGTTTTTCAGATATTTTACAGAGGGAAACGACCATAAGACTATAGTTAGGTTTTGAAAAAAAAATGTGTTTTGGACATGATCGTTCTCTTTTTTGATCTTTTTTTTTTTTTTCATTTTTCTTGCCCAGAAGTTATGCACGATACTTGGAGAATTTGTGACATCAAATTATAGTCACATGACTTATTTTAATGAGGCTTAGATGAGCTTGAAGCCTTAGGAGTAGGAAGCTTATATTTCAAATAAGATATGCCAAACTGAAAATCCCTAATTGTAGTGTGCATTGGGTTTTCAGTGTTTTCGTTTTGTTTTGTTTTGTTTCTTTCCTTTTCTTCCTCTGGCTTAGGGTTTTCATTCATACCTTGCTACTGCAGAAAAAGAAAATACCTTATTTTCTAAGTGAGGCTTACACAGTACTTAAAAAGGGCTTTTGACTGTTGTGTCAAACATGATAAATGAGTGGAAGCTAAGTTGCAAGTGTGTTTAAATTTTCACATTGTAGCAGGTATCATAACTCAGTTCACTGGGGAAATCTATCTAACCTTTTATTGTGGTTAAGTAAACATTTTAAAGTGAACATATACAGTCTCGTTTTCTAGTTCATGAAATAGTGTGTTTAAAACTGAGGTAGATGAATATCCTTTGAAAGCTGAGAGCTTCATTCACATTCTAAAGAGGTATAAATCTTAAATAAGCCTTGAAAATTTTGGCAACTGGCTTTTGTGTTGTATGTATGTTTTCGGCTTTTTAAGTCCTTCTTGCCTAGATTTTAAATTCTAGAGAAAAAATTCAGATAAACTCATATACAGATTTAACAATGGAAGAGCAGTATACATACTATTAGTTCAGCCAAATGAAATCAGGTGAAATATGTGACATCATTTAGCTCAATTATCTCATTACTTTTTTAGAGATAAGTTGGTCTTTTATGGCACTCAAAAGAATGAACTCATTTCCTCTTAAATATTTAAAAGCTTTCCTTTCGCAGGATCATTTTTCAGATGAAAAGGAAATCTTTAAATACTCAAAACAGTGCAACAGTGCTTTTCTATTGAGTTGGGAAAAAATTTTTAGCGAAATAAGATGTTGAAATGAACCTATGGAATTAGCATTTCCTTGGCGTTTCCCTACACTTGACCAAGGTTTTAGTCAACTGTATAGTTGACATGTGCTTATAATTTACAATTGCATATGCATTATTTATCATACATTTTTTCTTCTTTTTTTTAAAGATTTTAATTATTTATTTGACAGAGAGGGACACACCGAGAGAGAGGGAACACCAGCAGGGGGAGTGGGAGAAGCGGGCTTTCCGGCAGAGCAGGGAGCCCAATGTGGGGCTCGATCCCAGGACCCTGGGATCATGACCTGAGCTGAAGGCAGACGCCCCATGACTGAGCCACCCAGGCACCCCTATCATACATTTCTTGAAAATACAGTGGCTTCCTATGACATTTTAGAAAAACTTGATTACATGTACAAGTAAATGTAGAATTGTGAAACAAGCAATAAGAAAACAAGCATTTAATTCTTAATCACCTTGTCATTTTAAAATTATTTTCAAATTTTGACACTTAATTTTTAAAACTGGAGTGCATAGTGCTTATTATTACTTGAAACCACCCTAACAGGAAAATTTGTTTCTTTTTTTTTTTTGATTCTTAATTTATAATGTTTCCAATATTAGTGAAAAGGTATTTAACCAGATTTATTCTATTTAGAAAATACTTCAAATTTTTGTAAGCCTTTTCTTTTTGAAGAAAAGGTTCTGATGAATTGTATCTTATTCAAAACTCTTCAAATTTATTGGAATTGCTATTATTTGAATATTTCTAGGGGAAAAAGGGCAAAGTTACATAGCAGAAATTAAAATTATAGGATACGATAATTAAGTATAGTCATGTTTTATAGAAATTCATATTAAATATAACATGCTATTTTGATATAAATTAACTGAGCCAAGTATCCTTTTGTAGTTAAAAACAATGATTGTTTGAGAATTTACTACAACAGTCTGATGAAGGGATATTTTTGTTTGGTCTTCACAAGTAGGTTTTCTTTTAAAGAATAAAACACTATGTAGTTAACCAACTTGCTGAAAGAATAGAGACAATCATTATAAAGTAGACACCTCTTCCATCCTTCAGAAGGAGAAGAATAGAAGTCTAAAGGCGCCTCGTTAAACTGAATTTCAAACGTTATGAATTACTCAGGGCACCGGAAGCAGGGGTCTTCAGCAACCTCAGCCTTTTTAAAATGTATCATTTTTTTTCACTCATGGTCTACTCAGCTGTCTTCAAAAATTCAGTTCCTTCATGCCCTTTTTGCATTTTCTGGGTCTCTTTGCCAGAAAAATTATATAAAGTCCTGGCAGCAAGTTTCTGTAAATTGTTCTTCATTAATTGCCTGAGCTTCTAATCCTTTTAAAAATTGCATTTGTTTTTTCATCCAAGCATTCATCATTTTACATTCTATTCTTCCCTTCCAATGCCCTCCTTGTTTACTTTTTTATGAGGGTTAAAAGGTGTAGCCCTCTTTTTCTCTATAAAGTTTCCTATTTATAGCTCTCAACTGTTTTGTTGGCTCTGTTCTTAACATTGCACAATGGCATCTCTTTAATGGACAGTAAGACATAATGAAGCTTTGTTGACTATAAAATGAAAATTCCAAGTTGCGAGCTGCAGAGCCCCCAAACCTCATTAAAGTAAGAAGGGACCTTGTTGGGAGTAATGTCAGTGAAATAGATTTCTCTATGAAAAGATCTCAGTGAAGTCAATTCAGACTCAGGGCACGAGCATGTTATTTTTCTTTGCTTTCTTTTATGCCATGTAGTGGTGGACCTGAACCTTCTAAAGGAGGAGGTAAGACTCTACAGCTGCACACCGCGTAACTTCTCGGTGTCCCTAAGGGAAGAACTAAAGAGAACCGATACCATTTTCTGGCCAGGTTGTCTCCTGGTTAAACGCTGTGGTGGAAACTGTGCCTGCTGTCTCCACAACTGCAATGAGTGTCAATGTGTCCCAAGCAAAGTCACGAAAAAATATCATGAGGTAGGTATCCCCTTTTCTTCTCGGGTTCCTTTGCGTCTTAAAAAAAAGTAACAAAACCGTGTATCTGAAATGAATGTTTGTTCAGAAAAGAGACGTAGCCTTCATGGAAAAAGGACAAATAAGGTTGACAAAGTAGTTCATGTTTTCATTTTTTTTTAAATTAGGACCTTGAACTCAAAAACCCAGGCATTAAAGATTTAGGAACCTAGTCCTCTAATTGGACGACATGGCTGGTCAGTGACGTTTTCACCTGGCATACAAAAAAAGCAAATGCATTCTGCAGGGGAGAGAAATGGGTGAAATTTTCAACTTTACACTTTTCAAAATATGAAGGGAAAATATTTTAAAGACAGACTTGTCTCTGTTGGAGAAAGGAGATCTTTGATATTTATTTTTCCACTTGGAGCAATACAGGAACATAAATCCCAAGAAGACATATTCACAGTTTTACCAGTCTTCCTATTATTCATGTTGCCCCAAAGAGCACGTTAAACCTTTTATGGATTCCTTCCATCTCTTTATTCTGTGGAATTAAGGAAAACACAAATACCAAAGGTTAGTAATGATTGTTTTTCAGAGCCTTGGGAACCTTAGAACTCACTCCAGACGTTTGTAGTGCTAGAATATCCCCGGTTATGCATCATGTAGCCTTGTACATCAGGAAGCAAAACATTCTTGCTGAGGCAACCTTAATTTTTTTTTGTTTTGTTTTAAAGATTTTATGTATTTATTTGACAGAGAGATAGAGCACAAGCAGGAAGAGAGGCAGGCAGAGGGAGAGGGAGAAGCAAACTCCCCACTGAGCAGGGAGCCCAAAGCAGGACTCGATCCCAGGACCCTGAGATGATGGAGGCAACCTTAATTTGTACAAAACGTTTTCATTATACCATGCCGAAACTGGCCCTCCTGACTTCATTTCAGGATAACTTCATCTCGTTACTTTGTATTTTTTTCCACTAACCCAAAGAATAATACAGCATAAATATCTGATTAATCAATAAAACGATTTTTCATGTGCATATGCACAAGGACATCAATAAAACCCTTCTCTGTTAGGTAATCTAAAGCTGCCCGGGGTCCTAAAGTGCACTTTACATAACACGGCTGACCTCCCACCCTTCACCAGTATTGCGTTGGCTGCTGATAAAGAGGGACAGGCACTGGATTCCAGTAGGCAAGGAACCCTATTTCCATCCTAGATATATCATTAACTTGTAACCATCAGCAGGATACTTAACCTCTGTTCAAATAAATGTAAAATAGGATAACCTCACAGCCTTTTCCCAGCTGTGTTATTCCCTGATAATTAGTAGATTGCCATTACTGGAAAGTCACATCCCAAACTGGCTCTGTGATTTAAAAAAAAAAAAAAGACTATATACCCCCAGTACTCATTTTCTACTTTCATATCTGCATCCCGTGCTTCTAAAGATCCTTGTGCTGGGAAAGGTCTCCGCTCCCCTTTCAGGAAGGAGGTGATCATGAGCTTGGTGGCTCAGATTGCTCCAGCCATGCTGAGCTCAGAGGCTGGCCTTGCTGCTACTCTGTGAATCGGGAATCTGAGCATCAAGAAAAAACCCTTAATATGGCAGTTGCAAACAGACTCAATAAAATGCCTTAAAATCGAGGCAGGCATTAGAATTGATTGGTGGCTATGAAAGGCTGGGATGAGAACAGGAATTAAACCAGAGTGATCTTTCCTCACCTGAAATCATCTAATTGTGGACTTTCTTAAGCACGTCCCTAATAAATACAGTGTATCCTGGAATCCAGAGGTAGCCAACAACTCTTGGATTTATAGTCAGCATCCTGAGAGCTATAAAACCCAGACTAGTCATAGTAACCTTTTTTGAACAAGCTTATCAGATGCTGAGCCTACATCATGCTTTTGGTCAGCTCACTCAGTCCTCAAGTCAAACGTATCCTCCTCTGTCCTCTACTTACAGATTTCATTTCAAATAACGTTGATTTTAGGGTTGCTAAGAAAGATGCCACAGAGTAAGCAGCACCTATTTAGCATCTCAGATAAAACTCTTGTGTGAGGTAAGACCATGGGCAGTGCTTGTAACCTCACTGGCCTTCTTCTGGAATGACATCACTCCTTATTCTTTAGTCTTTGGGTGGGACGGTTATGTACTCATTATCTGTATACACGCACACATGAGTATGGATGGTTATCTAATTGCATGACCACCTAGGACAAGTTTCCCTCACATATTTCTAATGCATGTGTGTGGGGAAGTACAATAGTCTTCATTTTTTATAATGCTTTGTGGGATTCATTAATTTTTCTGTGATAGGTCTTTGTTAACAAATTACCTTGGGGGGGAAAGTGCTTGTTTGGTGTAATTGATCATTTCTGAGGCCTGAATTTTTCTCAGTCCTTTGTTTTGGAAGTTAGTTCTGAGTTTAGTACTGCTACTCCTAAATAAGTAAAATTATTTGGGGGCACCTGAGTTGCTCAGTCAGTTAAGCGTCTGCCTTAGGCTCAGGTCATGATTTCAGGGATCAAGTCCCTCGTCAGTCTCCCTACTTCTCAGTGGGGAGCCTGCTTCTCCCTCTGCCTCTCCTCTTCCCCCCACTTGTGTGCTCTGGTGGGCTCTTTCTCTTGTTCGCTCTGTCAAATAAATAAATATACTCTTTAACAAATAAATGAAATTATTTTTAAACATAATTTCAAATAGTTCTAAAATCATTAAGTCACTGAATAGCATTAATGTGGATCTAAAGACTTAACTCATTTAAAGTGAAGCCTATTTTGGGCCTTAGTTCTTTTTGATGACTACTGTTCCAGTTCTCAGTTTGAAGATCATTCCACGTCAGGGAGGACACAGAAGCAAAGACAGAGTTTAGATGTTCTAATTTTTCTCTACTTCATCTCTCTATTATACCAGCTTCCCTAACTATTAAGCTGAATTATATTCCTCATGTTACTACAAATATTACAGTCATTCCTTGTTTTGGTTCCTTTACCATTTTCAAGGGGTTCAACCACTGTATCGCAAATAAGTCTAGAAAATTAAAAGGTTCATAATATATAGGGTGATATTCTTGTTACATGTTTTGATATTGTAGCTTAATCTTACTACTAATAAGATTCCTACTGCTTTTGTACTGATTACCGGACACTGTTTATTGGAAACTATTTTTGCCCTACTCCCCAGATTTCCTTAATGATTTTTCTGTCTTCCAAATAGGGTATTTCAGAAAGCAAGACTTTACATATGTATGAACTTAGGTGTTACCTCTTCCTTGAAACATTTCCTACTTTCCTGCCAGTCCATCTTCTGTGCCTGTGTAGGACTTGAGAGATCTTTCAATGAGACAATTGTCGCTATTTCATAATTATTATTTATTTTTATTTGTTTTTACCAAATTGAGAACTAAAAAGCAAAGATCACTTTACAGTGTAGTACTTAAGGAAACAGACTCCAAAGCCAAACATCCAGCTGTTTAACTTTGGGCAAATGACTTCATCTCCTGTGCTTCCCATTTCCTTGTGTGTAAAGTGACCACCTAGCCCTCATACCTTACTGTGAGGATTCAGGGAGCTGACACAACACTTAGAACCAGGTCTGGTACATTTCAAGCCCTTAATACATGTCAGCTGTTCTCTCACTCATCTTCATTCCTCATATGGTCTTACTCTTCTTGCATAGATCTGTTTTGGGTAAAAAGTGTATAGTTCAATGGGCTTTCTCTAGTAGTGAGTCCCATCCCCCAAGGTTCTTTCACACCCAAAATTTAATGGCACTTTGTTTGCACAGTGTAGGCAATGGTACATGTTGATCTATTTCTTGATATTTCTTTCTCTTCCTTCTAATCTCTAATGTCTTCCATCCCTGATTTTAGCTTTCACCTGGATTATTTTTTTCATGGGTTTGTAATTTTAGTTTGAACCTCTCTTTCAAAATTGTGTGAGATGTGCTTCCGCCTTCTTTCTTTTACGGTGTCATGAGCTATGTCCTGAAAACTGTCTTCTTTCATATGATCTGGGACCTGTTGGTCACCTTCCAAGTCTGTCTTTCTCTTCCCAAGTCAAAACAAAACTTTGGAAAGAAATTAAGAAGGAAAGCCCTAATTAAGCCCCTTCCCGTGTATTAGAATGTCTTATCTAAGACTTAGTATCACTAGAACATTATGAGATTCTTCAGCTATTTGTAAAACTCCACATATATCAGTGGATGAAGACTGGGGATAGGTGTGGGTGCTTTTATTGGGTGATTGCATCTTGACTTAAGCATTTCTAGAGGAAAGGATGATTGTAGGATTGTAGCCTGGCATGGCTGCCTATTAGGACTGTATATGGTATCTTCTCTAACCCTTCCCTTTTATAGTCATTTTTCCCCCCTACTAACTGGGAAAATGTATACAAGCAGGGATAGGAATTAAAGATGTTGGCTAGCCCAATATTGCAGTTTATCTGCACTCAGCCTCATTCCAGAAACAATTTTTAACAGAAGTTTGATAAGGGGTAGCACCAGTAACTAAAGAGTAGTTAGTTTTGATGCCACCTCAAGTTGTTCAAAACAGTAAGTCAGGCACTGACACCTAAGATAAGATTCATAGCTTCATGTTAAAATAATATAGTCTTAGTAATTTTTATTCTAGAATTATGAATGTAATAGAAAATCTGCTTTAAAAGTTTCCTATTTCTCATAGTTATTCCAAGACTTTGCAGTTTATCTCTCTAGGAAGAAAGTTACTAAAGAAGTAGAATATTGGCTAATAATATATTCTGAGTCTTTATAAAGTTATTATCTATCACTGTAACTTTCATAATTCACCTTTGGCCCAAGTACAAATACTGGTTATGTCCCTATTCTCTCTAAAGCTTCTGTTCACTCATGTGTAAAATAGGGGTAATAATTCTAAATTACTTCATAGAATTCTTGTGAGTTAAAGTATGTAAAAACATTATTACAGTGCCTGGCACCCAGTAAGCATTCAAAAAATGTTAGCTGATTAACCTTTGCTATGACCACATACTGTAAATGTGTTATACATTCTCTACTTTTCTCTTTTAAATCTTCAAATGGAACAGTCATAAGACTTGACTTGTGGATTAGTGAATATTTCCAAGAAGGGTATCTTTTAGAAGTTGCTTTATGAAGTGATCTTTGTCTTTCCAGAGAGCAGAGAAACTAGACCACCCCGTACTATTATGTGCTCTGGTCTTCATTCATAATCCGAGCAAACACAATTCCTGAAACGTTACTGTTTCTATTATAAGAAGCACAAATACACACTGTATAGGTAGTTCTTACCAAATACTTCAGATAATCTTTTATAGAATCCATAGCTGTGTCCTCCTGCCAGTGTTAAAAAGAAATATCTTTAGCATCGGTGTATGTTTGCTGTATGTTTTTATTAAAAAGCCAGACTGCACATTAACTTCATTTAATAGGGGCATCATTGTTATTAAAGCTCAGCCTCCGTACACGACACAGTAGGATCCAGCTGCCCGAAGTTAGCTGGGACGGAGGCTGATGTCTATGAAGTACATCTAATCCATCGCATCAAGTTTATAGAGGACTTGAAGTGTAGCCAAGAAAATTAATGAGTGGCATAATTGAGCAAACTCAGCTGTAGCGTGATCGTGTTTCATTCCACGGTGTCGTGGTATTTGTATTGCTTCAAATATAAATATTTGTTACATGTGTGAAAAAAAAGAATGAGTGAAAGAAACCAGCAACAGAAAAAAAGCCTGGGCAGTAGTGGTTTCAGAATACACCAGAAAGGTGGAATTCTCTGCAGTACTGTCAGGGGAGTAAACTGACGAGCACGCGGTGAGACTTTCAACCTAAGGACTGTTCTCTGTGCGGAGGCAGCGTCCTTCCGAGTGGCTGGTATTAAAAGGTCCTTTCTTTCGTGAAAGGATGCTGACCGTTTAGGATCTCTCTGAGGGGTGGGGGAGCGCGTCCATGATGCCTTCACTAGGAAGAAGTCAAAACGTTGTCCAAGTCTTCGTTGGGCCCCAAGATTCGTTCCTGAAATGTCACTTGCCCATGAAATCCGAGGTCAACAGACGTTGGCTGATTTTAAGGATGGCTTCTCCGTTGTTCCGTTTCAGGTCCTTCAGCTGAGACCAAAGAGTGGTGTGCGGGGATTGCATAAGTCTCTCACGGACGTGGCCCTGGAGCACCACGAGGAGTGTGACTGTGTGTGCAGAGGGCACACAGGAGGATAACCGCGTCCGCCCGCGCGGCCTCACCCAGAGCAGTGCGGCCCCGTGGCTCATCTGTGCTAGAACTTGCGCATTATCTCCCATCCATAATCTCAGTTGTTTGCTTCAGGGACCTTTCATCTTCAGGATTTACGGAGTGTTCTGAAAGAGGAGACACCAAACGGAATTAGAAGTTGTGCAACAGCTCTGTTGAGAGGAGGCCCGAAAGACGGGAGAAGAGGTCTCTGGTCGCGGAGACAAAATGAAATGTCCATCACTAGCTAGTTACAAAGTTACGGTGTCCTTACTCAGCTAGCTGTGCTGTGTGTCTCAGCTGTCTCCCCGCGGCTTAGGCTAATGTCAGTGCAGGAAAGAACTGTGTACGGGAGCTGCTGCTTCTGTTGCCTTGCTTAACTCTCCAGCTCCATGTTCTGGGCCTCAAATCACAGAAACCTGGAATTGTTTCCTTAGATCCACATATATAAACCAGAGTGGTCCATGTTCTACAAACTTGGTTCTTAAAAAGGAACTCTGTTGCTATGAATCAAACTTGTGTCATGCTAATAAGAAAGACTGGATTTTCCATATTTCTTACTAAAATCGCTACCATTTAGAAGAAGAGAACTACATTCATGGTCTGGAAGAGACAAACCTGAAAAGAAGAGTGGCCTTATCTTCACTTTATCTATAAGTCGGTTTATTTGTTTTATTGTGTACATTTTTATATTCTCCTTTTGACATTATAACTGTTTGCTTTTCTAATCTTGTTAAATATATCTATTTTTACCAAAGGTATTTAATATTCTTTTTTATGACAACCTAGATCAACTATTTTTAGTGTGGTAAATTTTTCTAAACAGAATTGTTATAGCCAGAGGAACAAAGATGATATAAAATATTGTTGCTCTGACAAAAATACATGTATTTCGTTCTCATACGGTGCTAGAGCTTAGATTAATCTGCATTTTAAAATACCGGAGTGGGAAATCAATAGAATTCGATAAGTCGCAAAGACTTTTGGAAAATAAATGATTATATTTTCTACCCCTATTATTGGAGACGCAAATAAAAAGCAACGTACGGGCATAGGCATTCAGATCCAGTCATGACTAAACCGTAGCCCGTTTGGAAAGTGTGAGCCTAGCTCAGAAGAAAAAAAGCACCTTGAAAAGAGACTGGACAGCTCACTGACAAAGCGTGCCCTGCTGTCCTGTAGGAACACATCCTATTTATTGTGATGGTCCGGTTTTATTATCTCTGTTCCATACCCTTGTACAAATACATGGATATTTTTATGTACAGAAGTAGATCCTTTAACCCATTCACTTATTGTACTCTCTGGCAATTGAAATGAAAATCAGTAAGATACTTTGCTTGTACAATGCTTAATATTGTGCCTAGGTTATGTGGTGACTATTTGAATTAAAAATGTATTGAATCACCAAATTAAAAAAACGTGGCTATTTTGGGGAGAAACAGTGTGTGTGTGTGTGTGTGTGTGTGTGTACACGTGCACATGTGCACCCGCCAGATTTGTCTCTTGAACGCCAAGACAGTGAAAGAGATCAAGTTTCGTGTTAACATGATTTCCATTTTGCAAAGGCCTGTGTCAGTTCAAAAGACAGGTAGAAAAGCTCTGAGGCTTCCCTGTCTCTTGTCTCCCGTGTTTTAGAGCGTTTTTTTTTTTCTCACTGATTTCTGGTAAATTAAATTGCACCTGACTTGAAAGTTTCATGTGATTTATGAAATGCTTAGCGATCAATTATATGGCGGTATGAAACTGAAAAAAAATCTTGTTACTTCCCACCGTCTTCATTTTCATTGGTTGATATTAAGTGGGAGGAGCATGAACTGATTGGGCTCACAGACTAAAGGTACCTTTGATAGCACACTTCAAGGGTGTGGCCGCTCACCTTCAGGTGCGGATTTCCATTCAGGGCGTGTGTGTTACCTCTGCCTTCTGCCTGGTCCAGAAGGCTGGGGCTCAGGGCCCACTGTCTTCAGACTCCTCCTCTAGGTCTGGGCAGTTCCCCTTCCTGGGTACTTTTCCACCCAGCAGTCCTACCCTGCACCCAGGCACGTGGGGAACAAATAAATAAAAGGAACATACACATGCCGTCTTACTGACTTACTTTTTCATGGTTCTGTCCCAGCCCTGGAGAGCCCTCCTAGACATAGCTTCACTGCGCTCTGCTGAAAACCCCGCGCAGTGTCTCCCTCTCTGCGGTTTACAACTTGAATTAGCCTAGCAGAGACTCTACTAAATCTGGCAGTTCATGACCTGTGTAACTGTGTGATCCAGTGCCTCCAACCATTGAAAGGAACACCTTCTTTCCCTCTTCTTTTTGAATATTTCTTTTTTGCTTACCTATAAAATATCAAAAACCAAAACAAATTGCTCTATGAAGGTAGTCCCACATGCTGATGCCAGTGAGTGGGAAGAGCGTGAGGGCTCACTGCTTTATACTTATGTACGCATAGACCTTACTGTGTATTTGACTTAAAAAAAAAAAAAAAGAAAAGAAAAGAAAAAAAGAAAAACCGGCCCAGGTTTTAATGGCACAGGTGACCATAATTTTTCAGGATCCCAGAAAAATATTGTCTGTATTGACCACCAGTGTGTTATATGTGATAATTTTGATTTGTGCCTTTGTCCCTGGTGATGGACTGTTTTGCTAACTTGTGGTTTTTGAAATAAAGACCAAACCTTAATTGGCACAAGGCAGGCTTTCATGTCTACAGTTTTCATTTTCTATATCTCATTCCCCTTCTCATCTAGCAATAGGCGTATGCACTTTGGAAAGGTGCAAATGGCAAAGTAATGAGAATTCACCCTGGGAAAACACTCTGGCTTGATTTTGTTATTCTCACTGCCTCCCTCTCTCCAGTGCATTTACTTAAGCTTGTGATTGGGTTTAAGGAAAGGCAAAAATACAAGTCACACTTAACATCATACATTTAATATAGTGAAATATCCTTATCTCCAAGAAGATTCTGACATTTTAATCTATTTTTATTTTATATTGCAAATGCATTTAAAATTATAAATAATCACTATCCTTTACGTTCATAAGGAGTAAAAAATTGAAAATATAATCGATCGCTTGCTTTACATCCTATTTTTCCTTCATGCTTCATACGTAATCAATCAACAAGTCCCGTTGGCTTTACCTTTCCAAAAATCTGCTGTGTTCGCGTCTCCCTCTCCATTTCTTCAGCGGCTGCCCTGATTTAGAGCCGCATGGCTCAGCACCATTCCGCTGCCCACTCTCCTTTCCCCAGGTTTCTGGCCTCCGGTTTCACTCCCCTCTGATCCGCCCTTCACACCACGAACTTGAACAGGGAAGGAGGGGTCCTTCCAACAAATCCGATTATATCACTGGGGTGAAAAATTTACAATTGAACTCTATGAGATTAAATTGTAATTCTTTGCATGGCATTCAGAATTTATTATAATCTCACTGTTTCTGTTCGTTTTGCACCATCAAGCCTAACATACAGCTCCAGTGAATGAATACACCTAACAGTTTCATGAAAATATCAGTACTTGCCCACTTCTCAGTGCTGGCTCACACTGTGTTTTCTCATTGTTCCTGTATTTGCTTATCTCGTTAGCTTCTTCTCAAATCTCAGCTCAAATGCCACTCCTCAGCAAAGCTTTTCTTCTTGACTCCCACTAGAATTAAGCCATTTCTCCTACACTCTCAGGAATATTGCAATTATATTGTCCTATTGATTATATTTACCTGCCCTTCTTTTGATTTCTCAGACTCCTAGTCTAACAAACAAATAAATGATTTTTTTAATATAGCAGTGAATATGTATCAGGACCCCTAAAGATTCTAAATATGTCTTACAGATGAAGGAGTTAGTATGTAGGAGCTGGGTACATTTTAGTTGTAATCAACCCAGTCTACTGGTTTTGTTGGGGCACCTGTCACCATGATTACAGCGTGCAGACAAGAACATTCTTTGTCACTTAAAGTGACATAATGATTTTCTTTGAAACTACGTGTTTGGCTTTCCAGTTAATGAGTTTTCTACCAACTGTATCTCAGTTATCACTTCTATTCAAGTTAAGTACATTTAATAATTCATTTATGTATTATTCATATTTTGGAGGCATTCTATAGTATGATTAATTTTTGTGAGTCAGAATTTAAAAGTCTTTAGGATGTGAAATACAGACATCAGCAATTGATGATTCATAATCTGTACCTCGTTTACCTCCTTTGACTCATTTTGCATCATCAAACCCCATGTACAGTTCTAGTGAATACTCACAGTTTCCTGTAAACGCCAATTTTCCCGCATTTGCTAGCACAGGCTATGTTCTCTTTTTGAAGCACTGTTCCTGCACTTACCTATTTCAATAACTCCCTCTCCTATCTGTCAAAATGTTAATTGCATGCTTTTGTACTCTATCTCAGAAAGCAATTTGCACAGCCACCTACCCCAAATCCAATTTCTTTCATAATTGCAAATCCCTTACAGTGAGTCTTACTCAGTATATGTCTAGGTAAGCTTAAGGAAGAGAGCTAGTACTTTTGCAGGAAGTTTATTTTAAGATTAATAACTATCATTTTAAAAAATTTACATATGCAATCCCAACCACCTTTTTTACAGAAATTGGAAATTTGATCCTAAAGTTCATTTGGAAATGCAAGACACCCAAAATAGTGAAAAAATCTTGAAAAACAATCACATAGTTGGAGGACTCACACTTCTGATTTCAAAATTTACTGCAAAGCTATAGGAATGCTGTGGTAAATTTAGTAAGTTTAGATTTACAGAGCAATGGAATGGAATTGAGAATCCAGAAACAAACCTTCACATTTGTGGTTAGTTGATTTTGACAAGGATGTCAAGATAATTTAATGGTGACAGAGTATTCTTTTCAACAAATGTGCTAGGACAACTGGATATCCACATGTAAAATAATGAATTTAGACTTTACCTCACACCATATACAAAAAGTTAACTCAATGAATCAAAGATCTAAATGTCAGAGACAAAACTATGGAACTCAGACATAGAGGAAAAAATTCTGATGGCCTTAAATTAGGTGGACATTTCTCAGATATGACACCAAAAGCACAAGCCATACAAGAAAAAATGAAGTAAACATCATCAAAATTAAAACTTTTGTGTTTCACAGAATACAATAAAAATAAAAGATTATCTACTTATTAAGAGAAAATATTTGTAATTCATATATTCGACTAGGGTCTTTAGAATAAACTTTAAAAAACTCTTAAAACAACATAAAAAGATAACTCAATGGAATAATGAGCAAAGGGATTGAATACACATTTCTAAAAAAAAAAAGGAAAGAAAAAAGAAAAAGCATACAAATGGTCAATAAGCACATAAAAAGATAGCCAACGTCATTAGTCATTAAGGAAATGCAGATCAAAACCACAATGAAATACAGCTACCAGGATGGCTAGAATTAAAAAGATGACAATAATTAGTGTTGGTGAGGATGTGGAAAAATTAGAAACTTTATAAATTGCTGGTGGGATTATAAAATATGGCCATGCAGGAAAACAGTTATGCAGGTCTTTAAAGGGGTAAACATGGAATTAACACATGAATCAGTATCCCACCCCTAGACATATACTTAAGAGAACTGAAGATCCTGCACACAAAAGTACATAAGAGTATTTTTCATAATAGTCAAAAAATAGAAACCACTTAATGGATAAACAATGTGTGGTATATTCATGCAATTGAATAGTATTAGACAATAAAATGGAATAAAGTACTGATACCTGCTACAATATGGGTGAACCCTGAAAGACAATGCTAAGTAAAGGAAGCCATTCACTAAAGGCCACATAGTATATAATTTATTTATATGAAACGTTCAGGATAGAAAATCCTTAGAGAAGGATAGTATATTCGTATTTGTCAGGGGCTGGAATAAAGGGATAAATGGACAGTGACTACAAATGGACGCAGGTTTTCTTTCTGGAGTGATAAAAAGATTCTGAAATTAGTGGTGATGGTTGTGGGATTATTTAAAAACCACTGAATTATACGCTTTGAAGGGTAGATTTTTTTTTTGTCATCTGAATTACATCTCAATAAAGTTGTTTTTAAAAAATTATGGATGCTGGGGCACCTGATGGCTCAGTCCGTTCAGCATCAACTCTTGATTTTGGCTCAGGTCATGATCTCAGGGTCATTAGATGGAGTCCCAGGTCAGGCTCTGCACTCAGGTGAGGGTTCTGCTCGGAATTCTCTCTCTCCCCTTCCTCTGCCCCTCCTACTTTCAAATAAATAAATCTTTAAAAATTACAGATGCATATGCTGCAATATTTTAGAAATACCTCCAGGAAAATAAAACAAACAAGGAATAATTAAAAACAAAAAACGGAAAAACAAAAAAAGAAGTCATCCACAATTCTATCACCCTAGTGCAAGCCATTTCTATCTATGCATATAGGTAGGTAGACAAATGAATGGGTGGTGTGATACATGGACTCAGTTCTAGCCCCTGCAGTCATATTCAACATTGACACCTTCACCTTGGCTTAATGGTAGTGGGAGTATATTTTCCCATTTGAATTTGGTCTTTGTCATATGTCTTGCTCTAACCAACAGGATAAAAGTGCCTGTGATACGTGCTAAGGCTTCAAATGTGTTTGCATGGCTGGGTTTGCTTCTCTTTGAGTTCTGGCATCACCACAAGAAGAATATGCTCCAGAAAGCTCACTGGTCCAAAAGGCACCTGGAGCAGACTTAAACCCAATCAGTGCCATGGAGTCCAGTCCTGCTGAGTCCAGGCAACCCCCAAATGCCTGGGTGGGACATGATCGATTCTTGTTGTAAGTCACAGTGATTTTGAGGGTGTTTGGTGTGCAACATTATTTGGCAATAGTTGACTAATAGATACGTATTATTTCATTTAAATGAGGTCATACACACTGTGTTTTAGTAAAACTATCATATATACCTTCACTTGAAACTATGGACCAAGAAAAATGGAAAGAGAACAAAAAATATATACTTTGGAAAATGTTCCATCAACACAAAATATTTCTCTTTTTCAAGGTTTTATTTATTTATTTGAGAGAGAGAGAGAAAGAGAGAGAAAGAGCACAAGCTAGGGGGATGGGCAGAGGGAGAAGCAGACTCCCTTTTGAGCAGGGAGCCTGAAGCAGGACTTGATCCCAGGACCGTGAGATCATGACCTGAGCCAAAAGCAGACACTTAACCAACTGAGCCACCCAGGCGCCCTGACACAAAGTGTTTCTAAACAGTCTTGCTAAAGTCGTGGGGGAAAAAGAAATGCGAAGCACTAAAAGCATGGGACCATTTGCTAAGCATTGCTTTTATTTCAATCATTATCTGCTAATACACTGTTAAGAAAGAAGAAAAAATAAGCTGACAGTTTATCCCACCTCTTCAGCAACCATGCTCATTTATGTTAATTATAGTATTTGCGTTATTTTTCATAAATGTTTAATTAATATAAAAACATTTAATAAAAATGTTTCGTATTTATATTTTAATAAACTCTTTTATATCATGAAGTACTTTGGGAAATTTTCATCTGTTTTTTAGGTTATTGTTCTTTCCCAACTTTGTTCCTTCTTTCTTTCTCTTTCCCCCTCTGTCTCTGCCCCTTCCTTCCTCTCCTTCTTCCCTCCCTACCTTCTCTCCTCCTTTCCTTCCTTCCCTCCTTCCTCTATTTTTTAAACACATAAGATTATTTGCACAATTCCCATGCTTTTAACTTTTCTTCTGATCATCTACATAATGCATAGCTTGTGTCCAGACTACTGTTTACTCTGATGCGGCAAGAGTGGATTCTTGATTCCGTTTTTACTTTTCTAAAACTCGTTTGCCAAATGGAACCACAATTTGAGGATTAATATTTTATTCTATTTAGTTTTGTTTCTTTTGGAGGAAGGAGGTTGTGAGCACTTGGAATGTGCAACCTTTGAAGAAAGAATCCTACTCAGCTCTCTCTCCGAGTCGAGTCTTTTGCTGAGATTCACTCTGGCAACAGCCCATATCCATTCTTCCTGGAATGGGACAAGAGGACAGGTAAAATAGGTTTCAGGTCTTATTCATCACTCAGTGTGAAGACCTTGAGGCTATACTTTCATCTGAGGGCATCAGTCTCTACTTTTCAGTTTCCATGTTTCATCTCAATCCCCCCAGAAACGATTTTCCCTTGCCCTTCTCCTCACAGCAGAGAAAAGAGAACACGACCTCTTCTGACTGCTGCTCTTCAAAGTTAGCCATATTCCTGATGGTGCTCAGATCTGGATTTCAGAGAGAGGCATTAGAATGGGAATTACCCTAAGCCTCACCATAAAGCTTCCCTTTTATTCTTAAGCTCTCATCCTCTGAAGTTTATAACATGAAGTATGTCTCTCACTGGATGCTGTTAGCAAATGAACTTTTTGTTGGACTTTGGTCTGCAATCCGACTCTCTTTCATTGTTACTATCCTGATGTTAGATAATATTTCAACATGGCAGATTTGTTACAATTCCAGCAATAACTTAATTCTTCTTTAAATCTTTGTTCTTTGTTACTGAAATAAGCTATTTCCATTTCTCTGCTTAATAACTAAATAGTGTATGACCCCATGAAAGCTTTTGTATTTTGTACTTAAATCTTCTTACAGATTTAATTTATAAATGTATTAATGCTACTCAGTACTAGGTGGGTGCAGGATAGTCTGCCCATTTGTAGAAAAAACTGAGGTTTCATGCAATTCCCTTTTGTTGTGAGATAAGGTCTTCCACAAAACTCAGAGGAAAAGTAGGATAATTTTCCAAGCTGAATTTAAAACAGTTTTCTACAAGTACTTTTTAATCTCCCATTTAGGAAAAAAAATGAAGTCATTACAAATTTTGTAATGGTCTTAACTCCATTTAATAAATAAATATTTTACTAAGAAGTACAAAATTTAGCTCTTTTAAAAAGATTTAGGATTAAGTCCTCAACTGACACCTCTGATATAATTCAAATATATGACAGTTCACTAAATACTATGTGACTTTCCTGTTAACCGAAAGAGATCCTATGAAAAAAAATTATCAGTTTTAATACTTTTACTTAAGTTTCAGTCATCCTTAATGATATACGAGCTCCAATGACATCCCCAGATAGAAAGATATATATAAAATCTTTTTTGTACAAAATTACTTAGTTTCTTACAGAACTAAGATGTCTATATATTTAATAACAATAATAGTAATAAGGGATAGATAAATTTTGAGAAGAAATCCCCTCCAAAATCTGGAAAATAAGATGTATTCCTGTTGTTCCGTATTAAACTCCAACAAGGAATAACATTACTATCTCCTAATCCAGATGCTAATTTTTTAAAGATAGTACCTATGGCAGTGATTATCTTCCAAATTTCCAGAATGGCATTCTTAATTTCAGATAAGTATTTATAGATCAACAGCTACAGGTCACCTATATCAGGAAGGACATCTATTACAAGAAGAGTAACAATTACATGAATAATTCATTGGCTAGAGTTTGATTTGCTTTGTTTTCAGTCCTAGAGCTGTGATCTGAAAGCTTGATTTGCCAGCATTTGAACAGAAGTATCAGGGAAGAAGCTGAGTGTACTTCTTCCAGCGTAGTTTATCAATACCCTTGTGCCTGAGGGGCCACTAAAGGGATACTTCACCACTATGAGAAGAACTGACTTTAAGCAAAAAGTAGAAAGTGAAAAGGCTTAAATTGACGGATTCTATATGTACTGTCCTTAGAAGTCCGGAAGACACAATAATTTAATCAATGAATTTTGATCGCCAGGATACATTTTGATAGCAGATTGTGAACGGCTTGCTCAGTCAAAATCTTACGGTATTATGTAAGGCTTATCTAGCTTGACAATACATTGTATCAGCATTGTGAAATAAAGGCAAACAAATTGTTAATAAGACATAAGTCTTGTTGTAGTCTTGACTGGCACAGTAATAAATCATAGCGATTTGTTTTTAGACTATTTTTTATCCAAAGATACTTAAATACTTTGCAGTGATTACTTTTGTGGAAAGTTTTCATCTTAATTTTTCAGCCAGAGATGGAGTCAGGAAGTGAGAATGTGACATGATTGAGTAATTGCTCGGCATCACACACGGGCATGTAAAAACATTTGAAGAAAATCCTGAGGTTCATATTTGGTTTCCATTCATGGGAAAGGCAAACTGTTCTGCATGCACACACATTTGCTTTTAAAATTGGCCTGTGAATAAACAAAGCCTACGTTCTTTCTATAAAGCAAGCGCCATTTTTCTTCTGGGGCTATAACAAAGGTGCTATCCAGTATCTATTCAAAAAACCGAAGCCATAGGTGCCCAGCAAAATCCTGGAATAAAAGCAAGTCATGAAACCTTCTATCCTTGGTCCCCGGACTATTTCGCTACTTCCATCAGGTATGATGATGGATGCATAAAGTCACTAATATGCCCACTTGTCACCCCATAGTTATAGCTGATCAACGGTTAGTCCAAAGATACTTAAATACTTTGACGAGGGATGGCTTGAACCATTTAGTCCAGCCCTCAAGCTTTATAGGCAGCCATCAATCCCACACTCATCCCATAGAAATAAATTCATCGATAACCCCAATAACCAGCCTAACTCATATCTAGTAATTTCTCAACGAATTTTGAATAAATAAAGAAGTCAATATCCAAATCACTTTTCTCACACCTTGCAAGTCTTCATGTGGTCAATGAGATGATTTACAGCTTTTGAACCATGTGTAACCTATGACTAGATACCTAGACAGTGCCCTGATATTATAGGTATAAATTTCTGATATGTTTCAGAAATCCCCAGTTCCAAGAAAAAAAAGCCACTAAATTTCCTTTTTGTTTGCTTAACAAGTTTATTATAAAATTTGTCCCTAGAATTAATGTAATTGCTCCATTTTGTGAATGTAAAAGATATTTAGATTTTTTTTAAGAGATTTTATTTATTTCACAGAGGGAGAGAGATCACAAGTAGGCTGAAAGGCAGACAGAGAGAGAGGAGGAGGAAGCAGGCTCCCTGCTGAGCAGAGAGCCCGATGTGGGCCTCGATCCCAGGACCCTGAGATCATGACCTGAGCTGAAGGCAGAGGCTTTAACCCACTGAGCCACCCAGGCACCCAAAAGATATTTAGATTTTAGAAAAATTCAATTCTTCAATGCATTAACTGGTATGATACATATAAACCTCAACCTCTTTTCTTCATCTGTTAGATCAGTGAGTAGTTTAAACTAGAGGTTCTTTGAGATTTCTCCCAGCAGTTACATTTAAAGCTTTGTTTGAAAACATTCATAGAGAGGGAAGACACGACTCATTGGCTCAGGATTCTGTTGAGCAGCTCAAACAGAAAATCTGCTTCCCTGGAACTCCCATGAATCAGTCCAGGTTTTGACCTGTGAAACAACTAAAATGATCTCCTTCAAGCACTGGAAAACAACTTATTGATTTCTCTTATGTGTTACCTTCTTCAAGTAAAGCTAAGCAATGCGCTTACCGAACTTCATATGACATGGCGTGATTATTGTGTTCACTATTTGTCTTCAAATGGCATCACAAATCACGAAAAGAACTGAGACTAGAAGCTCCTTTGATCTGGACGTGGTGTTCCTATGAAAGCAGCCTGTGTTTGCATTAGCCGGTCTAGCCTTTTGCAATAAAATGGAGTTCCTGGACCGATAGGATCAGCATCACCTGGAGCTTGTTAGGGATGCAGAATTTGTGACCCCACAACACACCTACTAACTGAGAACATGTATTTCAGCAAACCTCACAATGATTCATGTCCACCTTAATGTCAGAGGAGCACTGACATGGTAGAGTTATCTAAGTGTTGGTGCACACTGAGCTCATTGTCAACTGCAAACCGCAAGCTATTTTACAAGTCAGGACTCTGAAACCCTGGAACGATGCAGCTGACTTCTGAAAAAGAAAGGTCTATTATACTGTGTCGCTGCTGGTGACTATATTGACGGTACCAGCCACCCTCTTTCTTGAAACTCTTCCTTTTCTTGTTTCCCAGGACGTCTTTATTCTTGTCCACGATCTGAGCGTTGCATTTCAGCATCTCCTGTGCTGATTTCTGTCTACTCGCGCTTCATTCTTTTTTTTTTTTTAAAGATTTTATTTATTTATTTGACACAGAGAGAGAGAGATCACAAGTAGGCAGAGAGGCAGGCAGAGAGACAGGGAGAGGAGGAAGCAGGCTCCCTGCTGAGCACAGAGCCTGATGCGGGCCTCGATCCCAGGACGCTGAGATCATGACCTGAGCCAAAAGGCTTTAACCCACTGAGCCACCCAGGCGCCCTCGCGCTTCATTCTTAAATGCTTTTCCTGACTCAACCCCTGCATTTCCATGACTTCAGCCACCATCCATATGCTGGTCATTCTACACTCTGTACCTCCAGCCTCACTCTTCTGAGTTCCAGTTCAGTTCAGCTGAACCATCGACCTGAATGTTCTATAGGTACCAGTTAAATGGAATTCTCCTTTTAACTCCATTTAATAAGGTACCGCTTATTAACTACACTCCTTAACTATTCTCTCTTATCAAAAATTTTCTCCTCTCCTTTTGTTTCTGCTGGTTAATTGTGTCCACCAAGTGATGAACTTGCAAAGCATCCTGAACTCCTCCCTCTCCAACCACGCTGTACACCTAGCCACCACCTAGGGCTGTCAGGTGCGTTGTTGAATTGACTCGCTCTGTACCTACTGTCACTGCTTCGGCTCCGACCACCATTGTCTCTCAAGTTTTATCATCAACTTCTTAAAAGGTTTTTTCTCTTTTGCCCAGTGCTACTCTCTCTAAACTACCTTCGCCTCTTATCCAGCGCCCCTCCTGCCAAACACACAAAGAACTTCTTATTTCTGTAAAGATGCATCTAAAACATAGATCCCTCCTTCCTCAAAAATCTCCTATGTCACATCAGACAATAAAGTTAATACAGCTTTACGATGATTCTGGTTCCGACACTCCAAGAAACGTACTCTTTCTGTTGCTTCTTTCACCGTGCGTTGCCTCAGCTAGGTACCTTGGTAAATGACACTTATTCTGACTCACATACCTGTCTCCTTTTCTTTCACTGCAAAAACCTATTCATCCTTCTAGACCTCATTCAAATGTCACTTCCCCTGAAATGTCTTCACAGATTTGTAATGCTCTTAAGTGTGTGTTTCATAGATGGCTTTATTCAACATTTCCGTTGTGTTGTTTTTCAGGGGCTCTCAAGTTAATCCAGTTCTGGCACTAACCACATGACCTCTGGCCATTTATTAATTGTTTTGATTTCCCACTTTGCTCAGATATAACTCAGAGATCAGAGGACCACTACCGAAAATTAGATTAGGGAAGTAAAGTATTAAGCAAGGTGGCTAGTAGATGTTAGGAATCATTTGTGCCTTATAAACACAAGCATTATATTTGACTTAATCTCCCCTTAGCAGATTGTGGACAACTGCATGGAAGCACTAGTCTTACTTGATGTATAAAGTGTATAGCTGGTTCTGAGCATACCACAGTATAGGCACTCAGTATTGTTTGTTTGTTTATTTGTTGTTTGTTTGTTTTAAAATTATATTTATTTATTTGACAGAGAGAGACCCAGCGAGACAAGGAACACAAGCAGGGGGAGTTGGAGAGGGGGAATGAGACTCCCTGCAGAGCAGGGAGCCCAATGCAGGGCTCGATCCCAGGACCCCAGGATCATGACCTGAGCCGAAGGCAATATTGTCATCCATAAGCATCATCTAGCAACATTTTTTTAAAGGCTTATTTATTTATTTATTTATTTATTTGAGAAAGAGAGAGCATTAGAGAGAGCATGGGGCTGGGAGGGACGGAGGGAGAGGGAGAGAGAATCTCGAGCAGACTCCCCACTGGTCATGGAGCCTGGCACAGGGCTCCATCTCTGTGTTGAGATCATGACTTGAGCTGAAATCAAGAGTAGGACACTTAGCTGACTGAGCCACCCAGGCGCCCATCCAGTCATATTTTTTGATCTTCCTTTCTTTATTCAAAAATTCTCCTTTTTCTTGCTTGTTTAGATGGAGTATATCCTTGACTTTCCATGCTCATCAGTGTAATTCTTGTCAGTCATAAAATAGTGTTTCTCAATTCATTACTATTTCAATCCTAATTTTATTTATTTACCATGCTCTATATTTATGTACAGATATTTAGTCAAGAAGATACTCTTGGGGCGCCCCTGTGGCTCAGGTGGTCAAGCATCTGCCTTTACCTCAGGTCACGGTCTCTGGGTTCTGACACCAAACCCAGTGTTGGGCTTCCAGCTTAGCGGTAATCTGTTTCTCCTTCTCCCTCTGCCTCTCCCCCTTCTCATTCTCTCTGTCTCTCTTTCTCTCTCTCTGTATCTCTCTATCTCAAATAAATAAATAAAATCTTTTTTTAAAAAAGATGGAATTTTCTCAGAAAATTGGCATAACTCTCCATGAAATGTGTCCCCATTCTAAAATTCTAGTACAGAGATGTGTTTGGGTATTTTAGTAGTTAGAGTAAGAGCTCTTAGACCTAGGTCCACGGAGGCACTTGAAATTACTGGGAATTTCATGACGTTGGGTGTAGACATCTTGTAAACTCAAGTATTGTCACGTCTCAAATCCTGTCAAAGGAATTGATGCAAACAAGCTTAAGGATCATTGTCATCACAGAGAGAGCAAGAGGACAAACAACATGGTAACAATTTAAACTCCAAATTTCTGAAGACTAAAGTACACAGTAGACTTACCTGTTGCAGGAGACCACACAACGGCAAATGGGATGTTGTACTTCGAGATCATCTGTTACCAACATTAGAGTTGTTAACTTATATTTTAGTTCCAGTGAAAGCAGTCCCTACAAATCAGAGCCCGTGGGTATCCGGCTAACAGCCTAACCACATGTAAAATGTAAAATTCAAGGGATGCTTCAATGTAAGGTGAGTTTGACTTACAGAACCACAGGAAGAGTCTCATGGATTAAGTTGCCAGATGTATGTCAGTGATAATTACTGAGAAAGAAAACAGACCCTTCTTTGGCAGTATTCTGGGAGAGATGACAGACAGTGTAACGGAAGCTTAAGCACATTAACCTCTGGTCAATTTTGGACTCACCTCCAACATTGCGACCACCTAATTTTCACATGTTAGGACACAGAGGCCCTTTCCTCCCCAGCCTTCCCAAACCCTAGAAAAGTAACCCTCACCATGTGCTTAGAGGAAAACCATGTAGCTCAGGCAACATACTCCAGGTTTAGAATAGAACCAACTAGGAAAATAATTCTTGCCTGGAACATGGCCTCATAGGCTTCTAACTTGTTAGTAAATCGAGTCCCCGATAATGATGTCTTTGACTTAGAATTTGGTTTCATATTTGTTTCAAGAAGTATACAAATATCCTTCAAGACACTCAACACAAAATGTACATGTGATATTTCATTTTTCAACATATGAAGCATATGTGAAAATGGCAAGAATAAGCTGTTGTTAAAGCTTAGTGCTGAAATTTCGGGAGAGTGTTGATTAGATTTCTATTAATAAAGTATTTTCCCTGATGTTAACTCTTGGCATCACTCTATCCCATTTTCTCTTATAAATTAGGTTAATCCTTTTCCTCATCACTTTGTTATTAATATTGTATGATGAACACTTTCCCTATGTTGGTAAAGTTTTATAATTTAGTGGAATGGTTTTGTAATATTCTGGTATATGGATGTACTGTTATTCGTATCTTCTCCTTCTGTAAAAATTTTGTTTCTAACTTTTTGTTATTAGAGACACACTTTTAAGTCTACTGATAAATTGATTCCTATGATAAATATGACGGTGGTTGGTTAATATTCTAAATCCATTACGAATAAATTACAATGAAACATGTGGGTGTTATTTACTGGTAGTAATGATACAAATAATGCAGGTTGTTTTTGGAGGGAAAGGTATCTTTTGTTTCATTGAATGTTTTCTCAGTCCAAGCGATATTTTTCATGGACAGAAACCTTTTTTTAAAAAGATTTTATTTATTTATTTGACAGAGAGATAGAGAGCACAAATAGGCAGAGTGGCAGGCAGAGGGAGAGGGAGAGGGAAAAGCAGGCTCTCTGCCGAGCAGGGAGCCTGATGTGGGACTTGAACCCAGGACCCCGGGGTCATGACCTGAGCCGAAGGCAGCAGCTTAACCGACTGAGCCACCCAGGTGCCCAGAAACCTTTTTTTCAATAGCTTGAATCATGCACAATATCAGAATAGCACCAAGGAGGCAATAAAAGTTGTTTGATCTCTTTTGAAGGTCCTTATTGCACAAATACTCAATTTACATTGTAAGTTAATTTTTAAAAATACATTTCTAATAAGTACATGATCCACGTGTTCCTTGTATGCAGAATGTTACTTCAATTGAGTGATTTTCTTTTTGTCTCTTAGAAATTGCTTCACGCTAAGTATGGAGCCCATTAATCTTCAGGATTTTTTTTTTGTCTATTTAGCTTGATAATTTTCACTATTATTTTAATAAAATTAGGTTAATTAAGTTATCTGGCCATTTGGATCATCTTTGCCATGTAGTTGTAATTAGATACTTGTCTTCAGTACAGAAGCAAAACTGAGTGTATTTTCCCTGAAGTTTATTGAAGATTCTTTCCTTATATGTCATGTAAGGAATTGATTTTGTATTTGTGCAGCTTTTGTAGCAATGCAAAGACTTAATCTAGGCAGTAATGCTAAAGAGCCACAATGTAAACTTAAAAGGGCTATCACAGCTTAACAGAGAACTGTAAAACCTCAAAGAGAATGAGAAAAATGATTGTTTGAACCATAATGAGAAACAGGTGCTGGCTGTGAAAAATTCCCTTAAAAAATCTTGGCGATTTGACAATCACAGGTTTTTGTTTTTTAATGCCTAGGTAATCGCAGTATTTTGTATGAGGAGCAGTGAGGAATAAAAACTGCTTTATGACCTTGTGGATTTACTGACTTTCCATTTATAGAAGTGAGCCCATGTGCACGTGTGCATGCACACACACATACCTGCACACACACACACACACACACACACACACACACACACACACACACACACACACACTCTCTCTCTCTCTCTCTCTCTCATGCACACACACAGCAGGCACATCCAAGTCCACCAGGTCAAAATGTGCATCTTGTGAAGTTTCGAAAGAGGGGGTTTCATATAGAATATTGTTTTCTAAAAGTACTGAATAGATTTCAGAGCTGAGACTGACACTTTATGGGTACTCCATATTTGTTGTTGACCGGTTGAATAAATAATTGAATAAATAAATGAAAATGCTGACATAAAACAAGAATATAACAAAAGTTTAAAATTTGTATGCCCCAAATAAATACATTCAATGGTTTAAAGTATTCACATTTTAACAAAAGAAGGAGGAAACTTCAGGAGCTGGTGGATATGTTTATTACCCTAACTGTGGTGATGGTTGCGGGGTATATGTATATATTTGAACCCATCAAATTAGCATGTACATGAAATATGTGCATTTTTTGTATATTGATTATACTTCAAAAAAGCTGTTAACAAGATACAATTTTAAATACTCAAAGTATGTTTAATGATCTAAGAAATTCATGTTTAATGTTTCTTTGACAAAACCCTCTAGAATCTGTGTTTTATATTAAGTAACTCAGTTTTTCCCTGGATCAAACACAAAGATTAGGTCAAGTGTTTAAAACATGCTTTGCACAGACTATCTATCCACCATTTTTCATGCTGTTGTGTGTCACTATACAGAATTTCCTTTTCTGTGATGTGTCTAGATCCTAGCTTAAATAAAACTCGCAAGCACATTTTGATTCTAAAACCTAAATGCTTTGAACCCATTAGCTACTTTTATTTCTGTTTCTCAGTACTATAAGGAGGGACACTTTCTAATTAGGAAAAATCGATGTTTTTATTCTTTTCCATTGTAACAGTTCATTATTGTACATTACCATAGGGAATTAAATTAGTAATATTGTATTTCTAAGAGAATTTCCTTTTCTCCTTTGTACCTAAATGAGAAGTGGGATTGGTTCATCTCCCTTGACAAAAATTTGGAAACCAGAAAGAGCCTCTGTTAAATAGTTTTCAACTCTGACATCTGCATTTCATATATTAAGCTACCTTCATAAAGCACTTTCATGAACAAATTGAGTTCTCTGTCTCACTCCTATCCAATGGCTAATGAATTCCACAAATCTGATTTCTAGCATCTGCCTATACTTTACTTATCACATGGCTGTATTTCTGAGGCTATATTTCTTGTAGTAATTTCTGCACCCTAAGAAGATATTTCTCTTTTTTTTAAGATTTATTCATTTATTTTAGAGAGGATAAAGAGAGAGGGAGAGTGAGTGAGCAGGGGGGGAGGGGTAGAGGGAGAGGGAGAATCTCCAGGTGTCTCCTCCTTCCTACTGAGCTCTGAGGGCCACTCAGACCCTGAGATCTTCACCTGAGCCACAACAGAGTGTTGAACACTCAACCAAATGAGCCACTCAGGTGTCCCCCAGGAAGATATTTCTGGTAACAGTATTTAGAACCATTGTGAAAGGCAGTAAAGCATAATGGTTTATAAATAGGATTCTTGGGTCAAAGAGAACATGGTTCAAATCCCAGCAGCACTAGTTATCGTTTACCTTGGGAAGGTCACTGAACCTGTCTGAGAGTCCTCAACTAAAACAAGAGATGGCAACAATACCTTCCTTTTCAATTGTTTTAAGGATTAAATGAGAAAATCCACAAGGGTCCCTTAGTCTTGTGCTTAGAATGCTGTATGCATACAGTAAATATGAGCTATTTATATTTTTCTTATTAATTGGGTTCAAATTTCTATATCTACTTTGCTACCTGACTTTGTAATGATCCTTAAAATTCTGGTTTCTTGTAACTGCTCAGTTAACTGCTTGCTCTCTTCACTGTGAACTGTGAGCATTATTGAACTCTTGGGTCCTGGTGTATATAATGCTGATGCCTCTTCACGTTCTTAGAAGGGATTTCTTCTGATCACAAATGGTGAGCTACCAGCACATGCTATCTGCCTCTATCTGCAGGTCTCCGTGGTTGATAGGATGGGGTAAGTTTGACGTAACTGAGTCATCATTTTAGGACTTTTTTAGAGGACTTTATCTAATCTTGGTGTATAATCGATTGTGTTCTAAGTAAACGAAGAGCTCTGTAGTTATGTCAGAGGAAGACAAGCCAGGGGGGGTGATTTGAAGGGAGATGAGGCCTGCAGGCTTATGAGATCTAGGAATAATCATATTGAGAGAGAAGAAGACCATACAGGGGAGATGAGCCCTTAAGAGATTTAAGGAATAGTTTTAAGATGACTGAGTGGGTAGAGGAAGTCTGTCTGTGGGCTCACAGAGGGGGAGAGTGAGGTGTGACGGGCTACAAAACACAGAGATTAGTAATATTACCAGGCATGCAGGGCTTGGTTTCCCTAAGAATCTTCATATTCTCAGAACTCATTTGAAAAATCCTTGCTTTTAACATTATATCTTATTACGTTTCTGATATTGAAACATAGAAGGTTCCTGGAACAGAGAAGTTCTTTAACTAGGATACATAAAAGAAAATGTCAAAAAGGCTTATTTCCAAAAATAAGAAGGAGTCAAACAGAAAAAGGCAATATAAATATTTCTAGGTGAAAATTGTGTGTTTTAACTTACCCGATCATTCACTCTTCTGTGATGCAACAGTATGCAATTTACAGGACCCCATGTTCCCTTTAACACATTCCATGGCAGTCAATTGTTTTCACGATGTATCCTTTATTAGATTAAAAGTTTCTTGAAAAGAATTACTAGGTCTTATTCCCAGGGTGAAGTTCCCAGAGCCTGAAACATAACAGTAAATATTGAAACAAAATAAACCCTGAAATCATACTTTGAGGTTTAGGTGGTTTTTTTCTCCCCTCTTTTCCCCCAATAATTCTATACATTTGTCATGCTCATCAAGGTAAGTGTACTCTTAACCCCTTTTATCTATTTCACTCATCCCCTCCCCTCTGGCAACCACGTTTGTGCTCTCTTTAAGAGTCTGGGTTTTCTTGTTTGTTTGTTTGTCTCTTCTTCCCTTTATTTTTTCCTTTGTTTAATGTCTTGAATTCCACATATGAGTGAAATCATTTGGTATTTGTCTGTCTCTGAGGGACTTATTTCACTTAGCATTATACCCTCAAGGTTAATCCATGTTGTTGCAAATGACAAGATTTCATTCTTTTTTTACAGCTGAGTAATATTCCCTTGTGTACATATTCCACGTCTTCTTTATCCATTCATCTATCAATAGACATAGATTGACTATTGTAAATAATTCTGCAATAAACAGAGGGATCTTTTCAAATTAGTATTTTCATTTTTGTTCAGTAAATACCCAGTAGTGGAATTACTGGATTTTATGGTATTCCGATTTTTTATTTTTTGTGGAAACTCCATACTGTTTTCCATGATGGCTGCACCAATTTTAATTCCTCCAATGTACAAGTATTTCTTTTCCTCCTCATCTTCACCAACACTTGTGTTTTTGATTCTAGCCATTTTGATAGGTCTCAGGTGATATCTCATTGTGGTTTTGATTTGCATTTCCCTGATGATGAAGGATGTGGAACATCTTTTTACATGTCTTGTGGCCATTGGTATATCTTCCTTGGGAAAATGTCTATTCAGGTCTTTTGACCATTTTTAATTGGATTATTGGGTTTGTTTGGGTTTTTTTTGCTGTTGAGTTGCATTAAGTTCTTTATATATTTTGTTACTAATCCTTGATTGGATATGCCATTTGCAAATATTTTTTTCCCACTTAGTAGGTTGCCATTTTCTTTTGTTGATAGTTTTCTTTGCTGTGCAAAATCTTTTTATGTTGCTGTAGTTCCAATAGTTTAATTTTGCTTTTGTACCCTTTGCCAGAGGAGACATACCTAGAAAAATCTTTCTATGGCTGACATCAAAGAAATTACTACCTTTGTTTTTGCCTAGGAGTTTTAATGGTTTCAAGTCTCACATTCAGGTCTTTAATCCATTTTTGAGTTCCTTTATTGTGTATGGTATAAAAAACTGGCCCGGTTTTATTCTTTTCCATGTAGCTGTCCAGTTTTCCAACACCATTCATTGAAGAGACTGTCTTTTCCCCGTCATATATTCTAAAATCCTTTGCCATTTATTAATTAACCATAAATCACATGGGTTTATTTCTGGGCTCTCTATTCTGTTCTGTTGATCTATGTGTCTGTTTTTGTGCCAGTGACATACTGTTTTGATGACTACAGCTTTGTAACATCACTTGCAATCCAGGATTCTAATACTTCCAGTTTTGTTCTTCCTTTTTAAGTCTGAGGCTCAAATAGCAGCACCTTAGCAGCTTATAATAGCACAGTTCTACGATCTCTTTTTGGAAAAACTCTGAGCCCAATATTTTCTGAACTCAGAACATTTTAGATATTAGGAAGGCAAAATGGTAGAACATATTCTGAATATTGTCTAATATCCTCATTGGCACCTGGGGCAGCACCCCAGAATCAAGCATAAATACATACATATACATACATACTATAAAATAATATGTCAGTTCAGGTTATGTGTGTCTACCCATTAAGCTAAGTTTAACTCAGGTTTTCTTGGTCTGGTGAATTTAAAACTGCTTCTGGGTTTCAGACATCTTTGGATTTAGGAACTAGAGATAACGGTTTATAGACTTAGATTAGCTTCTTTGCATTGCTCTTTCTGTTTTCTGTTTTCATAATTGGTGTTTCTCAATTATAGTAGATCCAGTGCTTCTTTTTGAATGAAAATGACTTGTAACATCCCCTTTATACTCCTGAAATAAAGTGCAGAGATAATACAATGTATCTAAAGGAATAGGTTTTAAAGCAATTAATATAAAGTCCTGATATATAAAACAGAATGAAAAGAAATGCATAATAATTAATATATGTAACAACATGCAAATGTTTAGAACCTAACCCACTAAGAAATATAATGAAGTAGTCTAATATGTGTATGTGTGGTTAGAATCACAGGACTGTGCCTGCTGCCGAGTGTGATTTATCAACTCTGTGCATATCTAGAGTAGTGCTCCCAAGAGCATGACTTACAAATGCTAAACAACCCTTGGAAAATTCTAAATATATAATTTATGTATTTATATAAATAATATAATAGAAATTTATATTCTGCTAATATATAATATATAAATTTATGTTATATCATATATAAGTTTATAAATATATATCTCATATATATGACATATATTTGTCAATTTGGTGATTGTGGTTTTTCTGAAAGCTTAGGTATTTCATAAATTTCATAAATCAGTTAAAAAGAACTTGGCAATTGTATGCAAAATGTAAAATGTCCTAAGGCCAGATAATCAGAAGCCAGGTTTCCCTCTAACATGAGGGGCAGGATGTTGGAAATTTTGTGGCCTGCCAGCCGTGCTGCACCGTGCAGGACCGCTCTGCTTTCACACCCCCAGACAGCTCTCATCCCTGGCTCTTCTCACTAATGTCAGCATCGCTCCACTAATCATGTTGACAACAAAAGCTGCCCCCACACATTTGCCAAATGCCCTCCGCCTCCCATGAGAACCACTGACCCATCTCATCCTCGAGACCACCCAGTCAACTGATCTTATTCTCGCTTTGTAGATGAAGCCATTGAGGAACGGAGAAGCTGATCAGACTGTTATAACTGACTTGCAAAGCAGGACTCTACCTGACAGACATTCTCACTTCTAGTTCAGCTGTATCTCCCCTGTAATGGCCAATACTTAGGAGTCTACATTCTTACTTCTTACTTTCATTTTCATACATGCTTGTGAGCTAACTCTGTTGCCTGGTGATTTCTATCCTCTTCCTGCCAGCACTTAAGTTCTCATGATTTTTAGGTGCAAGAGGAGTTGGTTCCCGACTGTTGGTTACAAGGAGAGTGAGAATTATTTGCATTTTTTGAGGGGTCATTCTATTCTTGCAGCTCTCTTGCCTTCTGTTTGAGAATAAATGACCTAGCAATTACCTTGCCACCTAAAAACAAAACAAAAAGCCAGGTCTATCAACAGGAGACTGAGTGGTTGTATTAATTCTCTATTCCAGTATGACAAATCACCCCTAACACTCAGCATCTTAAAACAATGAACATTTTTTATTTCAATAAATTTTGGGGGGGTCAGAAATCCAGGAGAGGCTCAACTGGGTAGTTCTGGCTTAGGGTCTCCTCATAAGGTTTCGTCAGGATATAAGCTAGGGCTGCATCATCTCAAGTAAGCAGGCCTGGAGGATTCACTTCCAAGTTCATTCCTATGGTTGTTGGCAAAGGCTCAGGTCCTCAGCACGTGGACCTCTCTTGATTATGATATGATAGCTGGCTTCTTCAGAACAAATAATCTGAAGAGAGAGAGAAAGAGCAGGAGAGAGATGGAATACAGGAAATCATTTTTGCCTTTTATGCCCTCGTCTCCAAGTCACAAACCACCACTTCTGCCTTATTATATTTGTTAGAACAGAGTCACCCATTCCAGCCCATGCTCAGATAAGAGGAATTAAAATGTATTTGTTGAAAGAAGGATTAGTAGAAACTGTGGATATATGTGCATATATATATATATATATATATATTTAACCAACAGAGTGATCATTTCAGCTTTGAGAATCTTGTCTGGTATTTAGTTTCAGTAGGGAAACAGTTCCACTCTCAACACCCCCTCCCAAATCTCTCAGTCCCTTTCCCTGATTTTGGGTGCCCATCTTCTAGCTTCCATTTCACTGCTAAAGGTAAGCACTTGCAATATTTAGAGGTTTGCACTTGGCCACTGAAATGCCTCACACATATGGAAAGCCAGAATAGCAGATGAGGTCTCTCCATGTCCCAAGAACACTCTCTCTCTCTCTCTCTCCAGCCAGTGCCCGACTGGGATAAAGGTAACAAAACCCAGCTGCTTTACTCTGAGGCATAGAATAACCTCTAAGATGTACTTTCCTTTCCACCATGCCCTCTGAGATCAGGCTAAATCTGGGACTTCGTCTACAATAGCACTTGGCTTGTCTCTTTCCTCTTCCCCATTCTGCTTCCTGCTATTCTGGACTACTTTCTCCTGAGAGATTGTCTTTCATAAATTACTTTCAAGGATTCAGGGTTTGCTTCTGATTCAGAAACAGAGCCTATAATATTTTTTTTTGCCTAGAACTTTGCAAAAAATTTAAACTCTCTATTTGTGTTATGGATGATATTTTATTTAAAGTTATATTATTTGCAAAAAAAATAGGAAAAAACAGATTCGAGCTCACCTAAGTGAAGAGTTATTTAGTTATATGGTTTCACAGATATTTGTTGGAAAGATATTTAATATTGGCCTGGAATCATGGGGACTCAATGTGGAAAAGAGACTTTCCATGTCTCAAGGGACATATGACCTCTCCTGTCACTGCCTTTCTTGGTGAAACTATGCCATTGTTCTCTTTTCTCAAATGACTTTTCAACTTATTTTTCTTAAACATGGTTCGATGCAGCTGTTCTGTGCCTCTCTCCGTTTTCATGAACTCTGTTCCATTACTCATCATTAGTTCCTATTTCTTGCTTTGTTTCATGTTTCAAATTAAGCAAAATGCAAAAAAAAAAAAAAAAAAGCAAAAAAAATGTCCTGAATGAGGCTAACCACCCCTTCCCTAACCCAGACTGAGAGTGCTTGATCCATGGCTGGCTGCCCACTCAGTAGTCCATCGCTTGTGCATTGCCAGCTGTGCAGAGGAGATGTGGACAGGACTGACCTCTTAGAAGATCATTTAGAGTAAGATCTCCTTGAATGGGGAAAGAATGGAACTGTGGCCAGTAATGTTAGTGATAGTTCTGATAGAATTCTAGAAAATAGTTTACAAAATCCAAATTATTTCTGTATTGTATTTTAGAAGTCATCACATGTGTACACCAGTTAGCCTGAAGTGATGTTCTCTAAATCTAGGGGCTGGAGGTTACAGTAGTCATGGAAGATGCCCAAAGTCGACTTATACACTCATCATACTCTAAGAACACACTTGAGTTAAAGCCACATAAGTCAAAGCATGTTTTACTGATCCAAGATGAAAAGGATCTCTAATATAAATAGTCTGTTTGGTGGTTGGTCCTTTAAACTTACTAATGCATATGTTTGCCCCTGTGAAAATAGAAAGCAACATGTTTATTTAAAATACTTTATAATTCCCTTCCCCCTCATTTTAAGATGGCACTTCAAGGAGTAAATGCAGCATTCCTTCTGGTACAAAAGCCATGAACAGGACTCACTATATAAATATTTTGCTGTATGGCACCAGCATTAACATATCATGGCTATACAAACAATACTCAATCATAGTGCCAGAGTTTGGGTGCTGTCTTAAATGCGGTAGCTGAGGTTTAAATGATTGTAAACACAAAAGGAGTTCCTTGAATGCTGTCTGGTAAGGTACAGCTTCAATGGACTTGCCTTCTTCATTCTCCTTACTGGGGAGGAGAAAAAGAGAAGCAAGTAAATGAACCAGTTCTGTGTGCACATCCAATGTGTTCCACCTGTGTTTGGAGGGGCCAGACCAACATCTATTCTGAGATATCGTGGAGGCTGGATGTCAGTCGCGGTTCTCCTTGCAAACCACAGAATCCTTTCTAGTGTTAAAAAAAAAAAAGAAAGAAAAAAAGGAATGGAGTTAAAGAATATTAGGCTGTTCACTAACCCTCTGCAGGGGCCAATGATTCATGTTCTATTCTCTGCTTGCTCTCCTCGTCATCCTTTCTCTCTGCCGTTAGGCTGTGGAGGGTGTTACCGATTAACAAGAAAAGTGTATTTGAGTTATTAACTATAATCCTTCTTTTATTTGAATTTGAGATATTAGAGTAACTGTTGAATGCTAAATCCAAGGGGAAACTGTTCAAAGTATCCTCTCTGCAGACATGATGCTCTATTTTACTCATTTATTTTTGCCACATATTTTTCAGATAGTATCCAGATAGCTGCTGTTTTAAATATTGTGCAACTTCCAAATTTTTACATGTTTCATTGGAGTAATTTAAAATGAATATTTCCAACCTATTGTAATTCTTGTTATTTTTTGTCTTTTCCATGAACATTTTAATGTTTCTGTTATCTTATAAAATGAAACAAAATAAAAAGTGTGGAAAAACAAGAATAAGATTTTATCTACTTCAATCATAAGTCATTGTCAATTTTCAATTCCTTTCTTTAATTCTTCCTTCCTTCCTTCCTTCCTTCCTTCCTTCCTTCCTTCCTTCCTTCCTTCCACAATGAATTAGTTCTGATTTAGCTTGTCTTGTCTACCTTTGCAAGTAAAAGCCCTTTTTATTCTGTAATAATTATACATTCTCAGGAGGTAGCAAAGATAGTAGAAACAAGTCCCCTATACACTTCACCTAGTTTCTCTCAGTGGTTGATCTTCTATCATTGTAGTTTGATATGAAGCCAGGAAATTGGCATTGGCATAACATGTGTATGTGATTTTATTACATGTGGAGATTTATGTAACACTATTGCACTCAAGATAGAGAACTCTTCCATCGCCTAGGAGCTCCCTCATGCTACCCTTTTACAGTAACCCTAGTACCTCCACTCCATCATCTCTCTAACCCCTGGCAACAAAAATCTGTTCTCCATCTTTATAATTTTGACATTTAGAGATTTGTAGTGTCTCAGAGTGCATTTCTTTGTATAGCTTTTTTAGTGGTTGCTGTAGGGTTTTTTGGCTCAACTTATCCACATCTATTTATATCAACATTTTACCAGTTCAGGTTAAGGGTAGAGACTTAGCTGTCTTTATATCCCTTTACAACCCCTTTTATAGTAAATTGTCTTAAGTAGTCTGTCTATATACAGTGAGAACCACATTAGATAGTGTGATAATTTTTGTTTTAGCCATCGAATATAATTTAGAAAACTCAAGAGAAGAGAAACGTCTGGTAGGTACCCATATTTTCACTTTTTCTTGTTCATTCTTTTTTCCTGCTGTTCCAAGAGTCTTTCTTCCATCATTTTATTTCCGGTTAGAGAATTTCCTTAAGGCACTCTTTTCTGGTAGGTGTGTTGGTAATGGTTTTAGTTTTAGTCCATAGTTTTTCTTTATCTGAGGATGGAAACTTCCTTCCATTCTGAAGAATAATTTCACTGAATATAGAATTCTGCATGAACAGTTCTTTTCTTTTAGTTCTTGAAAAATACCAGACCACTTTTTTTCTGGTTTCCATGTACTCACATGAGAAATCTGCTATCATTCAATTATTTTTGCCTTCTTTGTAATGTGCCATTTCTCTCTGACTACTTTCAAGACTTTTTTCTTTGTTTTTAAGTTTTCAGAAGTTTGACCATGATGTGTCTTGGTATGGATTTCTTTGAGTTTATCTTGTTTAGTGTTTGCTTAGTTTCTTGAATCTGCAGGCTTATATCTTTTGCCAAGTTTGGAAATTTTTCAGCCATTTTTTATTTGAGTAACTTTTAGTTCCATCCTCTTTCTCCTCTGCCTCTGGGATTCAGATGACATAAAAGATAGAAGTTTTGTTATATACTCCCATGTCCCTGTTTGTTTGTTTGTCTTCTCAATCCATTTGATTTCTTGGTTGCCCAGATTGGATAATTTCTATTGTTTTATTGAGAGTTTTTATTTGAGGTTTTGTATTTTTCAATTCTAAAATTTCAATATGGTTCTTCCTTACACCTTCATTTTCTTTGTTAAAATATGCTATTTAAAAATTCATTTTAAGTATGTTCATAATTGCTTATGGACATGTTTTTTATGAAGGTTCCTGGAAATCCTTGTCATATAATTCTAATATCTGTGCTATCTAGATATTAGTGTCTATTGATTGTCTTTTCTCATTCAGTTGAGGTCTTCCTGGTTCTTGGTAAGATGAGTGGCTTTTTATTTAAATATGGACCATTTCGGCATAATGCCATGAAACTCTGGATCTTATTTAAATCACTTATTTTTGGAGACCTCTCCTGGTACCTCTTTGGCAAAGGAAGCGAGCACGGCTTCATTACTGTCGGGTGGGAGTGGAAGTCTAGGTTCACTACCTGGCTGCCATTGACATGGGAAGCAGGGGCTCCTTGCTACTATCGGGTGGGGGTAGACTTCAGGCTTCCTAAAAAGCCTCCATTTATAACATTCTGGCAAGGAGGGAGAGAGTGCCTCATTATTGTCCTTCACATGGTCTCTTAACACTGTGGGGGTTGGTTCTATTATTTCTGAGTTGTGGTGTAAGGCCTGACTTTCCACTAAGCCTCCCGTATATTACCCTAACAGGATGAAGAAATGTGTGCTTTCTTCATTACTACTGGGTGGGGTGGAAGTCCAGGCATTGACTTCTTATTTTTCTTTGGGTACAATCAACTGAGCTTATTTAGTACCCTAATTCTGTCAAAATTAGCCTTACAAATGGAGCATGCAAAATGTAGTCTTTCAAAAACTAAGCCAAGAGTAAGTTGGCGTGGATAGGATGAGCGTGATGTTAGCACTTGGGGAACGAGGGCCATGAGAAATATAGAAGAAACAAATGGAAAGACTTACAACAGTATTAACCTGTCTTTGGAGAAACTGACTTCATGATTCATTTCAGACCTTTGTTTCTAGTATTCATGTAAGCTTTTATGGAACAAATGTATACATATGCATTTTATTTTTACTACCAGAGTAGAGTCACCTTTGAGGTAAATTAGATTTTTAATTTTCTAGCAAACTGAATCTGTTTCCTTTTATTAATGTTATAGTAAGCCGTTTAACAGAGACTAAGCTCCCAGAAGATCTTCTGATACAATGCACACATGGAAAAAGAAACAAATATATCATATTTGGTGGGGGTAATAAAAGAGGGAGAACATCAATAATTTTTTAAAAGATTTTATTTATTTATTTGGGAAAGAGAGAACAAGAGAGAGCAGAGAGCACAAGCGGTGGGGGGATGGGGGAAGAAGAGAAGAGCAGAAGGACCGGGAGAAGCAGGCTCCCTGCTGAGCAGAGAGTCTGATGCGGGGCTCCATCCCAGGACCCCAAGATCATGACCTGAGTTGAAGGCAGATGCTTAACTGACTGAGCCATCCAGGTGCCCTCTAATAATTTGTTTTTTCAAAAAGTATTTTAGTAAGAAATTTATTTCACTTGTTACATGATTCCATTAAAATATGGTTGCCAATTCTTTAGTGAATTAGTATGAAATCCTAACTAATTATTACCTACCACTTATTCAATGAATGCATAGTGATGTCCTATATAGGCAAAGCATTATGTTAGATACAGTATGGGATAGGGACAGAGACATACAGAAAATGACCCACACTTCCTACACTGGTCTCAAAAAAACGCTAAATCTGGTTCAAGGGGCAAGATATACATTCTTGAAAATGATGATAAAAGTAACTTTTTAAAATTTCAAATGAATTGTAATAGCCAAATGCTAGAACATCTCCTGGATGAAATAGAAAATTCAGAGGAAACCCAATTGATTGGGAGGTCAGGGTAGCAGCAAAATGGAAAACGACAGAAACAGTGTGAGCAACATTGAAGAAGTGGTCAAGAGTAAAGCACTAAGGGCCCAAACACAGGGCCATGAAGAATGAAGGGTACTACTGGGTGGGTAATGGAAATCAAGAAGGAAGGAGCACTTTAAAAAGGGAGGTTCTGTAGAATGATGGAAGGGAGGGGCAAGTGACTTGCAGTCAGATTTCATACCTTGAAAGCTTTGGAAATTTGCTGGAAGAGTTTCTACATTATCTTGAGACCACAAGAAAGCCTGACGGGCTCTGATAAAAAGCAAATTTGTGACCCAAGTGTTATTTTAGAGGTTACATTCTGGAGGAGAGTTATTCTATCTATTGGGAAAGTGGAGGATGCAGCAATTAAAGATTAAGATGGCAGAATCAATCAGTCTTGACAAGCCTGGTGATCCCAGTAGAAATAAAAGGGAAATGTGATTATGAAAGAACTTGCAGAGATCTTAGTTCCTGACTGTATGCAGGTGGGAAAGGTAAAAGGAGTAGAGGGATGGATGGAAGGGCCAGGGATCAGGAAGAATCAACAAGGACTCGAAGTGTCATTTGTTGTTATTGTTGGAAACAAATTTGTAAATTGTTTAAAATGTTTGGTGAAAAAATGGAGGTCACATTTTTAGAATACTTATTCAAGATATTGTCAGACGAAAGGAGTAGAGAAATGAGGTGATCATAAGAGACAGTGAAGGTCATTAAATATGTTTGTTGGTCAAGTGGAGGGGGTCAAATAAAGCAGAGAAGAGGGAGTTTTTTCATGGGGATAATTGAACACAAGGGATAGACACCATGGAGTGAGGAGAAAATTGAGAGATATAGGAGCAACATCCTACATGGATGGATAGGATGGGGAGCAAAGATGGCCACTGGAAAGGAAACATGTAAATTTTTACTCCAAAGTAGAAGAAAATAAAGAGAAGATGGGTGTGGAGACATATCTTGAGAAGTGGTTTGTGGAATGGTCAGTGTCACAGATTTGGGGCTTGAGTTTACTTTCCTTCTGACGAGTTCTATAGTGTTAGGAAAATACTCACCTTTCTAAATTTCAGAGCTTCCCCAAACTGGAGATACTAGTATTACCTCTCTGGTTGGGTTATTGTAGGGAATAAGTTAAGATAAATTATATGAAACATTAGCACAATACCTAGCACATTGTAATCTAATAAATGGTAATATTGTTGTTATTTCAGATGGTTCCTTTTGAGGTGGAAATGGGCTCTTGAAACTTTTCTGCTTGAAATAGTATATAGATAATTTAGCTATTTCAGCCAACTTGTTTTCCTTTGCCCTCAGGGCTCTACTCAGAAAGTTAATCCTCCCAGAGAACATTTGCATTTTAATAAGGGCCTTCAAGCCTAGGGGGAGAGGATGGAAGAGAAAAAGAGCTTTTCTTCTTCTCAAGTAACATCACATAAATGAACATTTTTATGCCTGTCTTTGTGTAAGCTGATCCTGCTCTGGACCACATTTGTAATAGGATTTTTGAAAAATTTTCTAGTTAGTTTCACCTAGTTGAAGGCATATTTAATAATATGTTCAGCTTTAAATCATTTATAAATTCCCTTAAAGTCACATAGCGTTTGTCGGGTTGGATTTCATTACAGCATAGGATTAAACTCCTGTAATACTGGGCCACTGAACAGAGCACCTGTCACTTCTTTGGTCATCCCTGGTGTGCATTTCTGGGAGAGCGCGCTCTCAGAACCCTGCACCTGCGGATGCACCTCCGCTATGGTGATAGAATTCTCCAGAAGGTTGTATCTTTTAAAGGGGAAAGATAAATCAGAGAATGACCTGTACATTTGATTGGTGTTTTGATTTTGAATTATAAATATATAAATCGACACAAAAGATTATTCGTGTGAAAGAAATATTTACCAAAATTGACAAATATGTTTGGAGCCTCAGCTTTTTTTTTTCCACAATATCCATTGATTGGCATAAGCATATATTTTATTTTATAATCATATATATTTGATAAGATGGCAAATACTGGAGAACATTCATGTTATACTTGGGGACTTCAAAATGTTTCTGACCTGTAAAATAAAGGTTTGGATTGGATTAGGAAACAAATTAACTTAAGTGAAAGTTGTGTTCTCCCTGGACCCAAATGACTTAAAGGAGTTTATTTATGTCGATACTTAACAGCATGGAAACTGGAGATAATTATTCAAAAATCTCAATGAAAACAGTAAATATTCTGCTCTATATGGAATCAGAATTAAAAAAAAACTGAATTACATATATTTGTGGTTAATTTCTTTTGTGGGAGTTAAATTTAGGAAATGGAAAATTCTGTGAATTATGATATTGCATAAAAACATATTAATTTACTTCTCTGCCTCTTAGGGCAGCGTTGTGCAATTAAGGCAAGCGAAAACACAGAGAATTTGGCACAGTCACTACCAAGAACCAGGTAATGATGGTGTACTTGATGAATGAGCTCACACCTGGTTCATATCCACAGTGAGACTCACCAGTCATGACTGCTTCTGTGATCCTGCAAATGCAACAGGTTTCAACTGAAACATGGAACACATCTATCCCTCAGTGATAACAGATCAATCACTATCAAAGACAAGATTGGCATTTTGATGGCAATATTTCATATTCTGCTTCTCCCCGAAGCACAGAAGTTCGAGTGTAGACTAAAAAAAAAGACAAAAAGCAAAAAAACTGATTTGGGATCTTCCTTTTTTTCTGCAAATCAATTTTTAAAGAATTCGTTAATATCAAAGTTTTGTTTCGAAAAATAAAAAATCAAGCTAGTTGATTCTTTTCTAAAAGGAATGTTAGCTATAACAAGGTATTTCTGTATGCATTTTTCATTTTGGCTCTTATAAACTAAATTCTCTCTGTGATCAGCAGTTTCTTAAACTTGCCAAGCCTATGGCTCTCTGTTGATCACATAATTTAAAATAAATAAGCCCAATTTTCTCATTAAACTACTTCCTTTTTTGTGAATGCTTTTGAGAATGACACTAACTTTTCCAGCCAGGGTAATATTACCAGCCAATTTTTCCATTTACTAGATATTTTGGTCCGGAAGAATCTTGTAGGTCTGGTTCCCTGAAGTGCAGACTAGGGGATATAGATTAGCATATAGACAGTTTATTAGGAAAATGGCTTTTGGGTTCAACACCTATGTGGGAAGGAAAAGAAGAGTGACTGGGCTAAGGGAGAGGATGGGCTGTAAGGCAGTCTTATCTAAGGCCTCATCTCACTCTGTGGGAAGCTCTGGAATTGGGATGGCTCTTCAGAGTGATAGAGTAGGCAGTTGGCTAGATAAGAGCAGGGAACAAGTGCTTTCCCACTGATGAAAAGGTGGAGGCCAAGTTCCAAACAGCTGGGACAGCTCCCAGGGGATACCACATGTTCCCTTTGATCACTGCCCAACAGAAACCCATAACTTCATTATAATACATTTACACTGAGGTCTCTGCCCACTCCCCCCAGCAGAGAAAGGCTGCCATGACAGTTCCAACAGGGGTCATATAAGGCCAAGCCTCCCTTCCCCCAATTCCTTAGATGATTGGCTGCAACCTTAGTCAGAAACTACCCTAGCTATGACCAATAACCTATCCAAACATAAACGGAAAAGACAACCCTGACCCCAGGCTCAACTGCCACTTCTGGGCCAGCCCACTCTCCCATCTCGAGAGTGTACTTTGGCTTGAACTGCTATTAAACCTTTGCTTGCTTAGAGTTTGGCTCTGAATTCTTTCTTGGCTGAACTCAAGAACCAAGGCCAGGGAACAGGACATGATGTTGACAAGAGTAGTCCTAAATTGGGACACTCTAGGTACCAGAATGATAGTCTCTTGCACTGAGTAGTCACTGGATGTAGTTTACTCCAAGAAAGTAGACATGGCCAACCTCAACCTCATCATGGGGCCATTTCTGGAGAGGGCTAACAGCTATGGACCAGAACCTGGCTTTACTCCTAGAACTGAAGGAATTGTCCTTCACACCTGTATGAAAGTGAGGGGGAGGTGAAGGGAGAGGGGGCTGCATAGGTTATCCTGGTATCCACTGTAAAGAACTAGTGCCATTAAAAAATGTGTAGCCTAAAGGATTCCAGACTGTCATTATTTTCAAAAAATGAATTTAGTAAAGTTTGTGTTAAACAAAGAGTAAACTGTCAGAAAACTGAAAATCACTTAAATTATAATAATTGTTGAGATGATCATAGATTCTACCTATCACACAGACTTATTGTATTAGTTGTATTTTCTACCCACCTTCCTCTAGTCTTTTTTTTTTCAAAACAATTTTTGGAAGTAAAGTTATAGAGAGAAGCAACATGAACTTTGGAGTTAGATTTGACAGTGTACCTACTTAGGTTTTACTACTTACTAGATATTCAGTATTGGACAATAGCATCTTGGAACTTCTGTTTTCTTATTTTTACAAATGAGTACAATCATAGGATGAAAATTAAGTGAGATGACATTTTTAATAGAGTTCACCTTACAGCTTTTGACTTAGGAGTAGCTTATAAAAAAAAAGTAAAGGAAGAAAGAAAAAGTAGCTAAGAGTTTGTTTCTTCCCCCCAACTCTTATAAATCTAAAACCACTGCATTAAAAGTTAATATCAATATTAGGAATTTTGTATTCTATTGTTAACTTAGAAATCATTCTTCTGTTTCTGGTACCAACATTCTTCTTTGGTGATGTTAGTCTAAACAAAAAGAAACTGCAATCTATAGGAAGGGAGTTTAATTAATGGTACCAAGTGTACTGGAGACTTTTACTACACTGAAGAATTAACTTTCAAACTATTTGGTTAGAAAACAACATTTTCAGAAAAAAAAAAGAAAAAGAAATATATGTATATATGTATATATATATATGAATAGCTAGTTTATCGATCTTTTTTATGGTCATTAACTTTTTACCTCTTCCAATTAATATTTAAATTTTCAACGACTTCACAAAACTAAAGTGAATTTATTTCAAAATTATTTACCAGACTTATTTCAGAAGAAAAATTGTTGACATTCTATTTTTAACTACTCACAGCATCCACGAGAAAGGGTGAGATAGCTAGAAATAGTGTCACCTCAAAGAAGAATGATGGCAGTGATGGCTCGTCTTTAGCTACTAGAGCTCCACATTTTCTTTTTCTCTTTTTTAGTTTTGATATTTAATTCCCTTTCGTTGTTCAGCAGTTTGGCAATATAATCTATCTTTCTGTTCATCATTTACTAAAATGTAACTTTCTTCTCTCCCTCATTCCTTCAGATTTTTTTTCACTCAGTTTGTTTTGAGAAACTATTGGGTTGGAAAGTGAAGAATCTATAATCAACTTAATGGCTTAATCCTTTGTAGAGAGGATACATGCTATTTCATCATCCCTTAGAGGGAATTTGTGGGAGAAGAAATCAGACCAGGAATGGAGGTTGGATCATGATAGGTCTTGTATGAAGTACTAAGGAGTTTGGACTTTTTCCTGTGTGCGATAGAGCCAGTTCAAAATTTTTTAGCAGGGAAATGGAATGATTAACTTATATTAGGATAATTAAAGATATAATCACAATAGGCTTGTTCTGTTCCAAGTTCTGATATCTAGAAATTAATGAGCTATAAAGATTTTCTGATCCTCTATATTATTAGTGGACTCCCTATTCTATAAATGACCCTGATATGATCAGAATAAGTTCTCCTGAATATTAGGATATACTCTTGGAAGCTAAAAGTGTTTTATTTAGTTTAATACTTATTGAAAATGGACTAGTCTTATTAAAATACCAACAATTTACTCTCCACTGAAGATGACAATGCTATGTCACTGAAAAAAATTTCAATTTTTTCCTATACATTTTGGTTTCTCTCAATTTTTAACTAGATCCACATTTTCAGTATCTTGCTGGCCATTTCTGTATATGGTCCTGCTCACTCTCCTCTTTCAATATGATGCAAGCCAGCTCATTTGTCTGATCCCTAGCTCCACCACTTACTAACTTCTGCTGCTGCATTTCACTTCCAGTCAATCAGCGAGCCCTTGACTGTCTACTTCAAAATGAATCTCAAATATTTGCCCCCTCATATTCATTGTTATTACATTGGTTCAGACCCTTATCGTTTTAATTCTGAACTGTTGAAATAGTCCCTTGACCCTGACTCTGTCTCTAATTTCTCATCTCTCCAGTGTTCTCAACATGCTGCTATCATAATTATCTCTCTAAACTATAGCTTTGGTAACGTCACTTCCATGGAGGGCCTTCTGTGGTCTCACAGGAAAGAAGTTTAAACTTTTAGTGTTCAAATTTGGTCACAACCTACTGAAAATCTTTCTTCAGCAAGGTCTACAAAAAGAAACTCTGGATTCATTTGAAGTAAATTTGTTGATGAGAGTAAAAATTAAAAAAAATCTGAATGGAGGATAAAAGGTTAAAACTGCTCTGTGGTAATGTTTTTTGACCCTTGGGCAGAACGAAAGGATTGGTTATCTAGTGTTGGTGCAAACTGGTGCTGGACGAATGGGTCTGTTAAGATATGCCAAGTTTAAGATTAAGGGAGCAGTCATTCTGACATCTGAAAAATTCAGTGAAACAGACAGAAAAGCAGGTGCTTGAAATGGTTGATGGCAAGGCTCTGACAAGGACATCCTTTGGGAGGTAACAGTGACAGTCAAGTGAACTAGAAAAGAAAGACGGGTGATTTACCAGTGGCTAGAGTCCTAGGAAACAATAATTCTCTGGAAGACACATCTATGAATTCCCCACCCACCGAAAGAGGGAATGAATATTTTTTACAAATTGAAAAGAACTGAATTAATGGCTTTGCTGCAAATCAGAATTTCAGCTTGTCATGGCCTGAGAGAAATATCCTTCAACATTTTGTGGGCTTTGTCTCCCAATCACATGCTCTTCCTTCCTACAGACTACACAACTTCTCCTGAGTCACGTTGGCCGTTCCTTATCGACTTTGTATACCTCTAGACTCCTGCACGATTGGTTCCCTCATTGTGAAATTCCCATTCTTTCCCTGCGGATCAAAATTCCAAAGATTTGTTTCGAGAATCAATTTAAGCCACTCTCTGTGTTCTTTTTGGTAGACAGCAGTAGCCATGAGAAACTTTGAGGTGAGAGGGGGTCTAATAATTTCCCTACCCTCCACATTCAGACTTTAATGAACACAAACCTCAGACCAAATGCTGTCTCTCGCATATACTTACATGCGCGTGCGCGCGCGCGCGCGCGCGCACACACACACACACACACACACACACACACTTAGTCGGCAAACAGTTATACAAGAGTATATATATCCTATTTCCCCAATGCAGTGTTCCATGAATTCCTGGATGTAAGAAATCCTTGGAAACCATATAACTCTGGGTTAAATCTTCGTTCCACCACTTAACTTTTGAATGACTTCAGACAACTTACTTAGCTTTTCTGATCCTCTCTTTCTTCATCTATAAACTAGGGCAATGATCCAGGTATAGGGATACTCTATAAACAAAACATCCACTAGTGTGCTGGAGTTGTCATGGAGCTGGAGGGGTGTGCTGGTGTGGTGGAGTCGAGTGGTAAATTTTCAGGAATTTTATGAGACAGTTGTTAACATAGCCATCTAAAAAATCAAATTATATAAACTTGAAGTTAAAGAAGTTCTATAGAAAACAAAGGCAAGCAACATTCAAAAATTATGACTTCCTCATTGTTTTACTACTGCTTACTATTTTCCCATGTTCTCATGCTACTTATGTCTACAGTATAATGTGCCACACCCTATCTCTTCTCAGCTTTGTTTTTGCTGATATCGTGTAGCTTGGGAGCTGGAAATCAGACATGGTGGGAGTACCATACCATAGAAATCAGCAAGCACTGAAAATCAGAGTTGGATTTATCATTTTGTTGATTGCCTCTAGATGTAAAAATCAGGAGGAAAATGTCAAAAATGTAAATTAAACTCAAAGGTACGTCATACTTGTGGTTTTTACATAGCAAATAGCACAAAAAATGAAGAAATATATCTCTAGTTTTCAAAAACTATGGTCAATTCTGTAAAGTTGTTCACATCATGGACAAAGTATTGAAGTTCCAACATAGGGCATTTGCAATTGTGTTCATTTATTAATTGCAAACACAGGCTGTGTATAGACACAGAGGTTAGCAAAAATCAATGAATGAGTTCTGCAAGGATCTGTCTACATGGAAATTACAATAAAGAGTATAGCATATTTTGTTATTTGTAAATTGTATGCTACATATGTTTATATCATTATTTTTATAATAAAATTAGGCGTATATAGACCTATATACACATATCTATTTTTTTCAGATATTTGTTACGAACTTACCAGTACTCTTTTGTATATATCCTTCTCTTAAGTTTCTGCTCAACTGTCATATTCTCCATGAAGTCTTTTTGGATCTTGCCTGAATGCACCTTCTGCCTTCCATAGCAACTTGGTACCTAATTAAAGTGCTTTGTATCCTAAAGAGTAATTAATTGTGCGTATATCTGTTCACCATCTTGTAACCTCCTGGAAAAGAAAAGAAAAAGTGTCATATATCTTAATCTAGGTATGCAGTGTAGCATCTAGCATAAAACTATACAGTTAAGACTCTCAGGAAATATTTGTCGAAAAATTAAAGATTTTACCAGGTTCGACTTAGAAAGCATAAAATATAGTTTCCTTTTCCAGTGGATTCTAGACCATCTTTTCATTGCCCACTAGGAGATTAGCTGACAATAGAGTGGATTTGAAGTACAAAAAAATTGAATGAATATTTTTGTTTCACCACGTCTGTGACACGTACCACACTAGTAAATTTCTTAGAGTTAATTAATTAATTTTAAGAAAAATCTTCTTCTTCTTCACAAAATATTCTTACTAAATAAGAAAAATTTGGGCCAGGATAAAAGCACTAGGCACTGAGCCAGCTTTTTCTTTCCTGTATTTTTCTTGGTTTGATGGGGAAACCGAGTACCAAAGCATTAAATAACTATAAAACTAGTGAGTGACAGAGCTGGAATTTCAACTTTGGCAGTCTAGCTTCAGAGTTAAATTTGCCAAAGCAGTTTTCATATCCCAGAAAGAGATTATCTTTTGAAAAAATAATGAACTTTTTGTGTTCTAAAAAATTAAGAGCCTGAAAGACTCAGAGGATATAGTTTATCCATAAACCATAATTTTGGGAAGAATTCATGATACTATAAGAGGCAGATTTCCCCCCAAAAGGATACAACATTTCACCGTCTGAGAGAGGAAAGGAGAAAAAGAGGAAAACTAGCCACTGCAGGGTTAGATATTGGTGTGGTCTCAGAAAATATGGTGCTATGCTGGTCAGCTCTGCCAGGTTAGTTGGGGAGAGGAGCAATATCCCCCAGATAGACTTGCGGGGGTGGGGGGGGAGAGGGAAAATCCAAGAACAGAGAAGATCCAGGTCTTAATCCCAGGCTATAGCCTGAGGAGAAATAATCTTCCTGAGGAAGCCCATACAAGAGCTATTCCCAGCTGGACGGAGAAATGGCGGCCAGGATGGTCTAAGGCAGAAGAGACCCAGGAGAGCTCCCTGACACTCTGGGGTCCCTGGGATGATAGAAGAGCAATTCAACAGTTTCCCATATGTAGAGAGGCGTGAGAGAATTGAAAGGGTCCTACCAGTCACGAGAAGGCATGCTATCAACAGACCTCCCTCAGGTACTGGAACTGATGTTCAAAGACCAGCCAGAGGGAATGATGGTCCACAGAGGCAATATGATATGGGGCACTCTCCAGATTTAAATTCAGAGCTAACCGATTTTTAACCAGGAGTTATGGAGTTATTTCTAATTTCACTGAGGGAGATTAAATAAGGTTTTATGCATTAGAGAGAATAAGTTTTAGAAAAGTATAAATTGAATTACAGAAACTAAATTTAGAATTCTTGTAAACTAGAGTTGGAAACTATGAAATTCAAACTGGTTGTATACTCTCCTCAAAAGGGTATATGTCCATTTAGGAGACAATAACTGAAATATAAGAGACCTAATGGACATGTATTCATTTAATAAATATGGGCATATATTTGTGCGTGTGTGTGTATATAACAAATATATACACATATATACCTTTGACTATGATTGATTTACAGATTATTTATTTATCTGTCTGTTTATAGGACACCATACTTTGTGGGGATGTATAGTTAACTTTTTGAAGGTGTTACAGTAGTTAAAAGTGCAGGTCTGGAGGGGAGCCTGGGTGGCTCAGTTGGTTAAGTGTCTGACTTCGAGCCCTGCCTCAGGCTCCCTGCTTAGCGAGAAGTCTGCTTCCCCCTCTCCCTCGGCACCCCCTTCCCACTCATGTGTGCTCTCTCTCTCTCTCTCTCTCTCAAGTAAATAAATAAAACCTTAAAAAAATAAAAAGAGTGCGGGTTTGGGGTCCAGACTCCTAGAGTTTAAATTCTGACTGCTTCATACTATGTGTGGGACCTTGGATAAATTATTTGACCTCTTGCGGACAGAATTTCCTCACCTGTAGATCTTCACAGGGTTGTCAGGAAAATCAAATGTGTTAATATCCTTAACATATAGAGAGGTGCATGTGCCTTTTAAGTCCTCTGGACTGTTAGCCACGGTCATTCTGTGTGGCCTTCAGTCAGCATGACTGGATGTCATGCTCAGTCTTCTTTCCTTGTCTTCATTTTGGTGAGCCAGGTTGTGCAGTCATTGGCAGCAGGCATGACCTCCATGCTCTTTAGGTTCCTTAAAATCTGGAGTATCACTTGGAGAGGTTTGGACTCATCCCAGGAGCAGTTTTTCTGAGTGTGCTACAACCTACCACATCTAATTCCAACTCTTCACTTACTTATCTACCTTTGCATTTTTTAGTCTTTTTATGGGAAAGGAAAATTGTCTTTGAAAACAGTAGAAGAGCAGTTCTCTCCTGAATAATCATGGAGATCGCCTTTTTTTTTTT
>LNAC01000506.1:1118268-1195257 GCA_002007465.1 Ailurus styani | reverse complement strand
AAAAAAAAAAAAGATAATCCATATTACATAAGGACCAATCTAATCAGATGGATCATATAGTTTTTAGCAACGTTAACTTTTGGGGTATAAGAAATCCTGGCTGACATTTCTCAGATCATCTGGGGGATTTACTGACTTATTTTTACATTTGGTAGTTCTTAACTCTTTTCCATCCCTATTATGTGACCTCATACCTTCAACTCACCAAAATAGAGAGGTGGTTAGCACGCCGATTTGTACAATCAGTGAGCTGCTACTACCTTGAATGTCACTGTAAATGGAAACAATGTCCAGGGATCCAGTGTAAGCACAAATGGTGTATCTGTAAGTTCTGTGACAAGTGAATTTGGTCTAGTGGCCAAAAAGGAGAGGTGTAATTAGACGTATGACAACAAATACCTGAAATTGGGTCTTATTGCACAAATTAACCTTTATTAGTCCTTAGTGTGTTGACCAGTATGACATGTAGTGAAAATGTGACAAGAAACAGAAACTTAGGGGCACCTTGGTGGCTCAGTTGGTCGAGCAATCTGCTCTTGATTTTGGCTCAAGTCATGATCCCAGGGTGCTGGGATCAAGCCCCATGTCAGGCTCCCCACTCAGGGAATCAGCTTCAGCATTCTCTCTCTCTCTCTCTCTCTCTCTCTCTCTCTCTCTCTGCCCCTCACCCTGCTCACACTTGCTCACATTCTCTCTCTATAAAAAAATTTACATGAATCTTAAAAACAAAAAAGGAAACAGGAACTTGTGTGCTCTTGTAAAAAAGAATGTAGTCTCCTTTCTGATAATCCAATTTAAATGTGCACCTTTTTCCTTCCCCAAATAAGCAAAAAATAATGCTTTCCAAGAAAACTGGAGCAGACTGGGACTGTTGATTGCACAACTTTTACCTTCAACAGCTACTGATTACAAGAAAGATTTGTGGAAATAATCTCAAGTAAAAGAATATTATAGGAGAAAAAGTGTAATATTACCAATTGACTGAATTCTTTTATCAAATCATAGTGTTGTGTGTTAGGTAACATCAGTTGCAATGTGAGAGCTGCAGTTGTAGGTCTGGCATGAACATCTAACTTACAGGGGATTGATAAGAAAATACTTTATTCTCTTACACTCTCCCCTAATCCTTCATCACCCATCCAAACCCATTCAGTGAGGCTTGCTACATCTTACTCTATGAATTGAAAACTATATAGAGACCTATGACTTTCCCACTTAAAAAATCTTTTAATCTTTAATATTCAAATAATCTTTGTTGAGGAATTAATGTGACTAATCTAGCTAATAAAAACCACATTTCAGATGTAAGCTTCTCTGTGCCTTAGTTCAAGATAGCTTTGGTAATCTGAGGTGGAAGTGATGATGTGGTCACCACCTTCTTTATTCCCTTGTTTTGAATTTTTCTTTCTTGCTCTCGTAGTTGAGGGCCAAATAGTAGTGTCTTTCTAGTGACAGGTACCAGTGTGACTTGGCTTTGGTTTTCTTTGGCCATAATGGATATTTTGAGCTAACTCTCCCTGTTCTTTGAGAGTGGACAAAGCTGACTCTTGCTTTGGAAACTAGTTAGAATTTTAATATTACTTCCCATTAAACATTAGACTCTACTTCATGATGGGAACCATTCATTTTCACTTAAATAGTCACTTAGGTATCTGTTGGCTATCCTGCGTTTCAGCCTATGTTGGTTCACTACTTCGTCCAAGCACTTCTGGGAATATTATAATGCCTCCAGGCTTCCACTCTGTCCAACATGGTGCTTATCTAGTCTATGAGAAATCCTCCTTCATCCTTGTCCTCTCATGAGTGTAAAAGTAGTAAACTCCTAACTTGTACTATCCTCCTCTGTCCCATAACCACAACTCTTTCCCTTCAGATTGTCTGCTTGATTAATACTCTACACCGACTCGTGCTTTTAGATCTAATACACTGTGCCCTGTCTCCTTCCTAAACTTGAAGAATCACACATCAAACTCTCCAAAGTGATTTCTTGGAAGGTCATCTCACTGGGCTTGAGATAAGGAAGAAGCATACCCCAACCTCCTGTCCTTTAGGAAAAGGGGTAAGCAAAAGGCTTTGTTATTTTAAGAAGTTCCCCAAAAACATTCTCCAATTTTCAACACATTTAGCTGATTTCCTAGACTTGGTTTTAAAATCTGGAGGTGGGTGATGGGGGCGGATTGCAAAACCAGTTTTTATGCATATCCTTTGTAAATCTTGAGAAGTAGACTGATGTCTTCTTCTTCTTCTTCTTCTTCTTCTTCTTCTTCTTCTTCTTCTTCTTCTTTTCTGAATGTAGGTTTGGTGGATGCTATTATGGTAGAAGAAGGAAGAAGAGGGCCTCAGCAAAAACAGAGACACAAAGAACCTCATTTTAATACCCTATTACCAATAGTACATGTATGCAGGTGGGGTGCTTGATAAAATTTTATCGTTGAAAACCTGTGCTCCAGAAGATGTGAGTATTTAATTAATTATTGATCATTTTGCAAGAAGTGAAGATTAGAAAAGTCACATTGGAACTAACATCACACACTACCTTCTAAGGTTGTGTGACAATAGAGAAAATTTGGTCAACAGCAATTTTACTCCAATCTGGATTCAGTGGTAAGGGTGTTACAAAAAAAAAATTCTACTATGATAATATGAAGGCTACTACAGGCCTCTTCAACATCCTGAGGGAAGATATTTTCAATGAGACTAAGAATCTGATTTTCCAAAGAAGAAAATATTGTATCTGTGCATATGGAAAATTTTCACTTGGTTTTATTAATTGAGAAATTAAAAAATTATGTAAAAAAATGCTTTTTCATGACATTGATAAAGCCAGAAAAGACTGTTTATATGATACCAAGTGATATGTTCAAGTGAGACATCTTATTCATTGTTTTGAAAGATATTAATAACACCATTATTAATTTTTAAAATATGTTTTATTTAACCTAAAATATCCAGATTATTGTCATTTCAACATATAATCAGTATAAAATAATTACTATCCTTTTAATTGAGGTATGATTGACACATACCATATTAGTTTCATGTGTACAGCATAATAATTTGTATATATTGCAAAATGATCACCATAATAAATCTAGTTAGTGTCCATCAACATACATAGCTACAAAAAAATTTTTTTTAAAGATTTTATTTATTTATTTCACAGAGGGAGAGAGATCACAAGGAGGCAGAGAGGCAGGCAGAGAGAGAGGGGGAAGCAGGCTCCCCGCTGAGCAGAGAGCCCGATGTGGGCCTCGATCCAAGGACCCTGAGATCATGACCTGAGCCGAGAGCAGAGGCTTTAACCCACTGAGCAACCCAGGCGCCCTCTACAAAAATTTTTGACCATGATCATTAACTTTGCAAATAAAAATAAAATATAAAAATTACTTCAAGGAACTTGATACCCTTCACTTTGAGAAAAATGAACTGAAGATATATGTGGGGATATTAAAGAAAATATCTTCAAATTCTACAACATATATGAAGACATATTTTCCAGAGCTGAGTAAAGCCTATTCCAACTTTGTAATGCCCCCTATTCCAGCTATTGAAAGTCAGGCAAGATTGAATATGGCATCTGACGGCATGCTAAAAGGAGCAGTTAGTGAGAAATATCTTCATAATTTGGGAAACATATTAGATCGAAATATCTAGGATAATCTGAAAGAAGATACCAAACATTTGTTGCCATTACTGAAAACCTATGATTGTGACATAATATTTTTTAATTTAGTAAAAAGAGAGAAAGGAAAACAAAATTCTAAGCAAACAAATGATAGTTGAGATAGCTGTATAATTTTTCAAAAAAAATCTTTTCCAAAGCTATCAGATAATTCCTCTCTTCCTCTTCCTTTGTTATAGGTAAGATCACTATTTTTTTAAATTGTTCTTGCAAATTAGATCATCATACCATTTATTTTATACAGTTGCCTAAAGTTTGAGATTAGTACTAAATATCTGTTACATGACATGAACCCCTGGTATACCAGTGGTGCTTTTTGTAGTCTTTGTACATCTACCACTTAGCACTCTGTGTAACATGGAATTGTACAAAAAGTGTGTCAAATCAAGAAGCAGAATGAAAAACTGGTAGGTGCTATGGACTGAACTGTGTCTCCCTCCAACACATGATGAAGCCCTAACCCCCAGTGTGACTGTATTTAGAAATAAGGCTTTTAGGAAGTAATTAAGTTAAATGAGGTCATAAGGGTAGGCAAACCCAGTAAGATTGCAAATTATATAAGAAGAGGAAGATCTCTCTACACCCCATTCTCTTATTTTTTTCTCTTTTTCTCATTCTCTCTCTCTCTTCTCTCTTCTCTGCCCCCCATATGAAGACACAGAGAGAGGGTAGCCATCTATAAGCTGGAAAGAGAGCTCTCAGCAGAAATAAGGTGGCCTAGCACATTTGGAATTCCCAGCCTTCAGAACTGTGAGAAAATAAATTTCTATTGTTTAAACCACCTAATCAATGTTTATTAGAGCAGTCCAAGCTGATAATGCGGTGAGAATACAAAATGGTGCAACTACTATGAACAAACAGTATGGCAGTTCCTCAAAGAATTAAAAATAGAATTAACATATGATCCAGTAATTCTACTTTTGTGTATATATCCCAAAGAATTGAATATAGGGTCCCAAGGAGATATTCATACATCCATGTTCATAGCAGCATTATTCACAATAGTCAAGAGGTGAAAGTCACCCAAGCATCTATCAATGAATAAATGGATAAAGAAAACAAATACTGTATCTAGCATACTCGAATTCATAGAAATGGAAAGTAGAATGGAAAGTAGGTTGCTAGAGCTGAGGGGAAAGGGGTTGGGGAGTTGTTTAATGGATATGGAGTTTCAGTTTTGCAAGATGAAAAAATTCTGGAGATTGATTGCCCAACAGTGTGAATGTACTTACCACTTCTTTAACTGTATACTTAAAAGTGGTTAAAACTGAAATTTTATGTTATGGGTACTTTACCAAAATCTAAAAGAAAAAAATCTTAAAAAAATTTTTAGACAAGATTTACTATGCGAATCTGCCATGAGCTTTGTCCTTGACTATACCAAGTTATTTTTCTAATAGTCAGAAACATCAATTGTTAACCACAGTTCCCCATTATTCCAAAGGTCCTATGAGTTTATATATTTATCTACATTGTGATTCCAAATGGTCTAGAATAATGGCTTTGGCTCTCTATATTTTGCTTGTCTAGGAAAATTGTGTTTATTCTTTACCTTGACAGAACTGGGAGTTTGAGGAAGAAAATAATGGAAAGTCTTTCCTCCAGGAAATTAAATGCTGCCTTTTGCTTTATTTGTGGGTCTGAAATATTTAGGTTTATAGCATGGCCATATGTTTTCAATATGTGTACATCAGCAGACACTTTGCTCTTTGTATCCTGTTGTGCTGAAGATTTCAAAGCACTTTATGAATAACAATTTCCTGAGATACAAGCTTCTGGAAGCCACAGTCAGTTTTTCTGAGAAGAGAGCATAAGCTTCGACTTGAAACATGTAGAGGAATGTGGAAAAGGGACCTTATTCATGTGCAGAGCAGAATTGGAGAGCAGGGTATGAGGCACCAGGAGGAGAAGAATGCCTCTGTTTGGCTTCCTAAGGTTTATAAAAACGATTTAATAATAATGATAATGCTACTTATAAATGGCATTTAAAAATGATGAGTCAGTATTACCTTCCTTGAATAAATAAATGAGTCAAAGAATGGACAAAGGACTAAGCGCTGAACTCTTAAAAGATGTTGGGGATAGTGAAGAAAACTTGGAGACAAAAATGACAAAAACTTAGATCCTGACACTGAAGAGCTTCTCCTGTGTGTTAGTTTTCTATCACTGTGTAAAAAGATTTAAAAAAAATACCATGAAAGTGGAAGCTTACACAGCTGCCGGTCATAAATTCAGGTGGAGGTCGACAAAGTCCTCTGCTCAGGGTCTTGTAAAGCCACCATCATGGGGCCTGCTGGAGCTGCCATTCACATTCAGGGCTAGGGGCCTTGTCCCAGCTCACTGGCTGCTGGCAGAATTCAACTCCTCCGGCTGTGGCGCTGAGGTCCTGTGTTTTGCTGACTGTTGATCAGGGATAGCTCAGAGCTGCTTGAAGGCACTATCAAGTCCTTGCCTTGAGAATGTCTCCATTTTCAAAGCCAGGTATGGAGTAGCATCTCCATTCCTCCTGTTAAATCTCTGTCCCTTCCAGAAAGGCCCTTTTTAAGGGTTCAAGTGATTAGGTCAGGCTCAGCAGACGATCTCCCTGTTGACTCACTGACAGCAAACTCATTAGTGACCTTGATTATGTTCACTAAATCTCTCCTGTTATGTCAGATAACATAATCATAGAAATGATAGCCTGTCATATTCAACCCACACTTAAGGGGAGGCAATAATATGAGTAGTGTCCTGATGGGGCAGGAATATTGGGAGTGGTCTTAGATTTCTACCAACCATGCCATTTCTTCAGGGAAGGAGGTACAAAATGAACTATGCACCATTTTAAAATGGTAAGGGATGGGGCTATCTACTTAGGATGCCATAAAGCTCAGAGGAGGGGCTCTTGGCCAGGTCTGAGGATATGAGAAATCCTGGAGAATATGAACCACTTTGAATCTCGGAAGATATTTACAACTAAGGTGGGCAAAAGAGTTTGAATTGGGCATGAATGAGCTCAGAAGAGGTTTCAGAGACAGAAAGCAGCTGTGGGGGAAGGTGAGAACTGTGGGGAAACACTGCTTCAAATGGACAATCGGGGAAGGGGAATTAGAAAAGCCAGCAGAGAAGTAGATGGAGAATAAAGAGTAACATGGAAACCAACAAGGTAAAAGGTCCTAGGAAGGAGTGAGTGATTATATTAATTTCCTAAGGCTGTTGTAACCAGGTACTATAAACTGGGTGGCTTAAAACAACAAAAATGTATTCTTTTATAGTTACATAAACTATATGGAGAGTGGAACTCTTAACTCAAGCTATTAACATGGCCATGCTCTCTGTGAAGCTTCTAGTAGGGGGAGTCTTAATCTCTCCTTGCTTCATCTTAGCTTCTGGTGGTTTCTGTAATCCTTGGCATTCCTTGGCTTATAGATGCATCACTCCATTTCCTACCTTTGTCTTCACATGGTCTTCTCCCTCTGTGTCTATGTCCAAATCCCCTTCTTTCAGTAAGGTCATTGGTCATTGGATTGGAGCCCACCAAAATCCAGTACGACTTTATCTTAACTTGATTACATTGGCAAAAATCTTTGGTCTAAATGAGGTCACATTCACCTGGGAAGGAATGCTTTAACATATCAGTGGCAGGGAGCACAAATCAACCAATAATGTGCAAAGAAGAATAGAGAGAGCAGGAAAGATAAAAATTGAAAGGTGACCCTCGGCTCTTCCAGGGGAACTCAGAGTGACCTCTGGTTGAGGGTGAGACCAAAAGCCAGATTATAGTGGTTGGTTGGAGGGATGGGTGGTATAAAGATACAAAATGGAAGGCAAGGAGAGTGAGTAGGAAATCTACGGGAACCTATATCTGGGGTCAACAGAGGGGTTGGCAATTTTTAGATAAAATGGAAGTAGATGGGGCACCTGGATGGCTCAGTCTGTTAAGTGTCTGCCTTCAGCTCAGGTCATGGTCCCAAGGTCCTGGAATCAAGCCCTGCATCAGGCTCCCTGCTCAGTGGGGAGCCTGGTTCTCTCTCTACCTCTGCTATTCCCCCTGCTTGTACTCTCTCTCTCTCTCTCTCTTTCTGTCAAATAAGTAATAAATAAAATCTTTTGTTTTATTTTTTTTCCTGTTATTTTTTATTTTTTATTCTTTGCCCCAGGGGTACAGGTCTGTGAATCATCAGGCTTACATCTTTTACAGCATTCACCAAAGCACAAACCCTCCCCAATGTCCATAACCCATCCACCCTATCCTTACCCTCCCACCCCCCAGTAACCCTCAGTTTGTTTAGTGAGATTAGGAGTCTCTTATGGTTTGTCTCCTTCCCCATCCCATCTTGAATCATTATTTTTCCCTCCCTACCCCCCACGACTCCCCACCCTGCCCCTAATGTTCCTCATATCAGAGAGATCATATGATAATTGTCTTTCTCTGATTGACTTATTTCGCTCAGCATAATACCCTCTAGTTCCATCCATGTCGTTGCAAACGGCAAGATTTCGTTTCTTTTGATAGCTGCATAGTACTCCATTGTATATATATACCACATCTTCTTTATCCATTCATCTGTTGATGGACATCTAGGTTCTTTCCATAGTTTGGCTATTGTGTGATCCTCAGGGGCACGTGCACCCGAATAAAATCTTTAAAAAAAAAATGAGGGAAGTAGAGAAGTAGAAAAACTACCCTTCGGAAATGTCTGGTAACATAACTCAATGTTCATGGCCTTAATATTCTTCATTAATTAGAATACAAGGCTGAAAAAGAGATAATCAGTGAAGGGTTGGGGTCTTGAAGAGGGTGGTATCATTTTTAAATATTTGCTTAGAACAACAAGAAAGAACCAACAAATGAGGATAAGGAATAGCTGAAGTTGGAAACTACAATGTGTGTTGTGTTGCCTGTAGACACCAGCAACCAAGAAGTGCTTTGTGCAAAGATTGTAAATTAAACAAATACTGACCTTCTTCTGGAAGGCTGGGACCAGGGCGGGCTACCTAATTTGCAGGACATGGTGCAAAATGAAAATATGGAACCCCATGTTCAAATATCAGGAAAAATGTTTCCCTTTCTTCCACAGTCTCTCTCCTTTCCTCTCATAGTACTTTTCATTGGCTATTTAATGTCATGGTGCTCCCTCTGGCTCCAGGATACCTGTGGGGTGAGAACAGGCATTCATGGGCCCTCGGGGACCCACGCCAGGACTTGGGGTGCAGTGAGCATGTGCCAATACCCAGCTTTCCCCATCCACTATCCAGGACCCACTGGGGAGGAGAGCAGCAGTAGTTGCTGGGTGAGGATTGGGAAACAGGCAGATAGGAGAATATATACCAGGGAGGTGAGGAGGTAGCTACAGGTGGGTCCACATAGGAGCAGAGACTCCTGACACAGCCTCCTAACACATGCTTCATTGTCCCATTGGACTTAACCCACAAAACACAAATGCCACAGTTGACTAATACCTTTTCAAGATGGCGACTGGAGAGCAATAAACCCAAGTGAGGGACCACTTTCTGAACATGTAGTCTTGTGTAACTGCACTGGTCCCACACACAGGAAATCTGCCACAGCTGTATCAGAAGGTGGAGAGGGTGCAGCAGTGGATAATGTTGGTTCGATGATATTCTGGTGAAGAATATCCATAAATTTTAGGTTGAGTGCCAAAAGAAGAGATGCAGGAAGGTTCTGATGAACGGAGTGAGTGCAGAAATCAGAGATTAGAAGTCTCAGAAAAGATGAAAAATAGGTGGGAGTCTAGAGTAAGAAAGAGCTGAAAATGCAAGCTGAAAAGGAAACTGTGATCTATGATTGAGAAGTGAGAGTCTGACATTTTTGAGGCCATGGTAGAGGAGGTTGAAATGAAACAAAAAGCAAAGCATTCTGTTTGCTTCAGTAAAGATGCCACGAGGATGAGTATTAATATGGAGACCTGTCTTCTTCCTTCTTCCTTGTTCTCCTCGTAGCCCCCATCCTTCTCTCACTTCCTGAGATCTCTAGAAAGTCAGAGGGAAAATTGAGTCACGGGGTTCTAACTTAATAGCATTACTATTTCTAACCATTTCATAAGGCCCAAAATGTACATACATAAATCATCAATTTGTGAGTGGAACACATGAAGACCTCCCCTGGAGCTAAGATATCACAGAACTGCTTTATTTTCTTCTAAAAAGAAAACCACAAATGTGGTNCAAATCATCAATTTGTGTGAGTGGAACACATGAAGACCTCCTCTGGAGCTAAGATATCACAGAACTGCTTTATTTTCTTCTAAAAAGAAAACCACAAATGTGGTATCAGAGACACATAAATACAATAATTTGTTGTTTGTGTGACCTTTTTTGTATCTCTAAAGGCAAAATGGAAATTTAAACATGCATAGTCAATGTAGCCTGTGTATTTAAGAAAACAGAAAAAAATGCCTTAAAATATTTAAACTGTGTAGTAGAATATCATGCATTCCTATAAACACCTTTTGTGTTGAAAGGGAGATGAGAGCATAAGGCAGTATTATTTTCTCCTGTTATGTTTTTCATTAAATTTATTTTAGGTGTATTTGATTGATATCACATAACAAATGACTCTAACTAAGGATGAGGCCACTGAGCAAAAGTTGTTTACGATCCTTGAAGGATGTTTTCTTATTGTCAAGGTTCATAAAATCAGCAAAGTGCTGGAAAAAAGTATCTGAGAAAGAATATGAAATGCAAGGCATATTATCACACAACTATAAGAAAGACATGAATATTAAGGATCTGGAATTCCTTAGAGTTTTGCATTAAAAAAAATAGTTCCCACTACCAATTCCCAATTGAAATCTTCATTTTACAGTACATCTTCTCCTGTAGATGAAAATATTTTACTTAAAGAAAAACCAGGAGACCAACTGGAAATTCCAGTATATAGAAGCTAAAGGTTGAAGCAGATTTGTTAAAAGAAGTCCTGAATTTCTACTTTTTTCTCAGCAGGTATAGGCTAAAAAGTGCCATGTTGGAAGACCAAGTCACTGAGAGGGAAAAACACAGAGAAGGTGTGTAAGAATGTTTCATTTTATTGCCAAAAACATGTGAGCTGCACCTGGCTAGACTCTCTCTCTTCAACTTCCTATGAAATACAGTTAGATATTTCAAGAGGACATTTTGATGATAGGAAGAAGGAAGAGGAGAATTGCAAATGATGACAGAGTCCCTGGGCCTTTTGAATACCATCTGGATTTGTAAGTGTGACCTTGTGGGTATACTTCTCTGATGATGTAAGAAACCAGTAGAGACCCACTAGCAATCTCTGGTCTAGAAGAGGATCAATTCCACAGCCACTTCTAATGCCCTGGATGAATTTCTGGTAAATTTTAATTATCAAATTGTGCCTGGTATTTCAAAATAAATGTAGTAATGCACAACTCAGATATACAGAGAGAGAGAGAGAAAAAAAAGGATCCTGTTTCATGGAAGATTCTCAAAGCCAAAGTTTTCTGGATCTCTGTTCTGCTGAGTGATAAAGTTCTTGCACAGGAAAAAAAAAATCCCATTCAGATTTTATTTTTGTTAAAGATTTATTTATTTATTAGATAAAGAGAGAGAGAGAGACAAAGGGAAAGGGAGAGAGAGAATCCCAAGCTGAATCTGATCAGAGTGGAGCCCGATGCAGGGCTGGGTCCCATGACCCTTAGATCCTGACTTGAGCCAAACCAAGAGTCAGTCACTTAATTGACTGAGCCACGCAGGTGCCCCTCAAATTTTAAATCAAAGTGCAACTCTCATTTTATTTGGATATTATAAAACTTTAACTTAGGGAAAATGTGCATTTATGTATTTGTATAATTAGAACAGATTTTAGAAACAGGTTTAAAAAGGATGTGTCCCAAAGACTTGGTATCTTCTTAAAAGAAGCTCGGGCTTTCTGTAGTATTTCTGTATCATTTCAGCTTCCAGCAATATGCTTGCTGCTCACCCGACAGGAGAGGGAAAGATCCATCAAATCATTGGACATCAGGGGTATAAGTGCAAGTGAATTCTTTTCAGCTCATTCTGGTGGTTCCAACCGGGCATCGAATTTGCATCTCGGCACCATTAGATGGCCTGGAGTTCTTAATTACCAAACAAATGGAAACTTGCTGCCTGACGCTGTCAGCTCCTTTGTGTATCATTCTTCACAGAACATGAATGATTAATGGAATTTTCCCAACACAGTCAAAGTTGTTTGCTGATGGAATTAAAGCTGAAATTGGCAAGGTCCTAGTGGGAAGACTTTTGCTATAGTGTCACGAACCTGCCAAGCTCTCCAGATGAAAAATAGGAACAATTAGTGATGGCTCTGAGCAGTTCTGGATATTCTTAGGGTTTGGTCCTACATGAAAGTCATCTTTATTTGAATGTTGTATTGGGGGAAGATACTGACATCCAGTCTTTTCTGTGGATTATAAACATCACTGACAAGGTCTGTGTCCTGATCTAAGTAGTGTGCCCAGGTAAGTAGTAAGAAGGCGGCATCTTTCCAAAGCCTGAGCCAGAGAGAATGAACAAGGTCCAGTTCTGTTCATTTCAGCCTCATCATTCCCAAGTCCTAACATATTTCTGCTTATGCTCAAGGCAGGTGGGCCGGACATCAGGGGACAATGTTATCCTGGAAAGGGATGATTGTTAGTGCTTAGCTTTATGAAGAGTTGTGGCTCTGGAGACAGAATCTTCTTAATGATTTAGATAAGGAAAACAAAGGGTTAACTGAAAGCATAACTAACCAGGCATAATTAAGAATCCTCCATCTATCCCAGGGTTTTCTCTCAAATTCTGCCTTGCCATACAGAGTTATATACTTTTAATTCTGCATCTTGTAATTCCTTGCCAAAATTCTGCAAAACCAACATTCTCTCTAACCCAACTCTTAACCCCCTCGCCCACGTTATTTGTTCCACCTCCCTAACAAAGATCATTGCAGCTTGCTTTTTCTCTGCCAAGAGTAGCTTGCAAATAATCATCTCTGTTTAATTATTTCCAAAATTTATAGTGACCTCTGTAGCATGGTGATAAATATGGAATCAAGAGTCCAACATTCCAGGCACTTGGCTGTGACGATGCAGATGGCATTGATGTCTGAGCATTAGGGCCAGGAATCTGCCTCCCTCATTATTGGAAAGTGGCTTGTGAACTCATGGACATTATTTCTGTGACACTGATTGCACCAAATACACCTACAGCTGATATACTTACACACTCTTTGGTGATTAATCAATGCTGCCTTGTTACAATGAAGGCAAGATAGGTTTGGCAAAGCGTGTAACTTCTTAATCCCCATGCCAATGAAAGTTTCAGATGTCCCTGTTACTGGGTTGACTGGGCATTATTGGCCCTCCGACTTGTAATTTTTAGCTTCCCTCAGCCAAATCAATGTGTAGTGTTAGGTTTGGAATTTACAGGTTGGAATTAAGTCTGTGTTTATTCTCCTCAATGATGCATGGTTGAAACTGTACCCTTTGAAGGTGACTTTTCTCACGAGCTTCTATACTGAGCACTGGTTTCTGAAACTTGTATATGAGCCATCATATAAAATACTGAATCAGTATAGATTCAGGTCTCTGGAGGTAGTCAACCTGCTTAAATTTTCCAAGCACTGTTGGAAATCAGAATCTTTGTATTACTTAAGCTTGGAAAATGGGACAAGCTCATTCGCAGGCATAAATAATATATTGGTATCCACATACTAAGTGATTTGGCATTGCCATGTTGAATGCTGGAAAGAAAGTGAAAATACTCTCAGAAGATAATAGTTCCTTTGTATATGGTGACACCAACCAAGTGCCAGGTAAGATTCATGTTTGGTAAATGTTACTGATGCTGGTGTTGGTGTAACAACAGGGTATCCAAGACTGTTTTGTTAATTTCAATTTGCAATAAGCCCTGCCAAGTATACTGGGGATGCCTTCTGTGTTGTTTTCTGGTTGCCTCTTGAAATCAGCTCCAAGTGCATAAAGTAAGGACATATTTTGATCTTTTGAAGAGCCCACAGTGGAAGTCCTATAGTCTGTACTTTGCAGATCTTTCTACCTCTGAGTGAGATGGCAGATTTTCACAGCTTCACCAATTCTACCAAAAGCGCTGGGAGCCATGCAAGCAGGGAAATGCAAGGTGATTAGCTAAAGAGTCACATAGATTAACCTCTTCTATTAGCATGTGGTTCCAGTTTGGAAAAGGATGTGTGATTTCTCTCAGTTTGTTTTCAACACCATCAGAGACATACAGTCATCCCCTTGGGAGAGCAGAAGGAACAACAGATCGCCAGTGTCTTTAATCACCAGGGGAGTAGTTATTTTATAATACCCACATCCTTCCTTTGCATTATCCTGCTATTGGTTTAGAGCAAATGACTTGAGCAAAACAGGGAGTGAAGCCCACAATATTTCAGAGAGGAAATACATTCTTTTGTAACTTAAAATTCAACTAGGTTTTAGGAGAGCCTTTAAAATTTGGCTCCTAGGAACACCTGGGTGGCTCAGTCGGTTAAGCATCTGCCTTCGACTTGGGTCATGATCCTGGGGTCCTGGGATGGAGACCCGCATTGGGCTCCCTGCTCAGAGGGAACCTGGTCTCCCTCTGCCTGTTGCTCTCCCTGCTTTTGCATGCTCTCTCTCTCTGACAAATAAATAAAATCTTCAAAAAATAAAAATAAAATAAAATAAAACCTGGATCCTGGCTGAAATGTGGTGAATATACACAATCAGGCAGAAATTGGGTAAGCAGGAGAAGGTCTCTTTCTTTTGGGTTTGTAGATTCTAGTGAGTAATAATTTTTAAAGATGAAGGTAAAAATCAGAGAATATCTAACAGCAGAAAATGAGGTCTTCAGATAACATGCTTATCCTCCCTTTGAGGTACACGTGATATCAAGGCATACTAATGTCTAAAGACCTTGATATGGCACATACCAGTCTGGTGACTGACAGAACTGAACACAGCTCTGTTGCTTACTAGCTCTGGGACTTGAGCAAGTTTGCTTACCACTTTGAGCTTTTATTTCCTCATTAGTGAAATGCAATCAAAATATTTGAAAAACAATGATGGTAGTAACTCAAAGAGGTAAGCCAAGTGGAAAGCACCATGCCTGAAACCTAGTAAGCAATCAGTTGGCAATATTACAGCCATTCGGATTGCTGTATCGATCATTTTCATTATTATGGGATGAAAATTCTGGTTCTTCAATAATTATTCAATACTGAATGGCCTGAAGCTTTTTGGTGCACAAATAGCTGAGTTGATTTAATATTACAGTCGGAAGGTGTACGTGCAGGTATGCGAGTGAGTAAGCGTGCCACGTCTGAGACCAGAGTTCAGCACTCTCCATGGTTAAGTTAACTTGATGATAGAGAGTTGAGGCCTCCAGAATAAAAAGCCAATGGGTTATTGTGCCCAGTGATTCCATAAAACTTATGAGTCAGAAAGAGACAGGAATGAGCCATTCTTTAAATTTGTCCTCCCTGAGATAATTGCTTACAATTAACTCCTGTGTTTTACTTTTCTCTTCCTGCCACAACCAAGTTTTTTTCAGATATTCTGTAAGTATGAGTCTTCTGTTTTGTTTGCTTCTGTGTTTAGTAGCAAACCTAGAAAATTCATGAGAATATCTACAGTAAGAAATCAAGGCTATAGGGACGCCTGGGTGGCTCACTTGGTTAAGCGTCTTACTTTGGCTCAGGTCATGATCTCAGGGACCTGGGATTGAGCCATGCTTCAGGCTCCCTGCTCAACAGGGAGTCTCCTTATCTTTCTCCCTCTGCCCCTCCCCCTACTTGTGCTCTTTCTCTTGTTATCACTCAAATAAATAAATAAAATATTAAAAAAAAAAGAAAGGAAAAAATTATTCATCCAGCAGGCCAAAGGTAGCTTGATAGGAGGGGCTACCTTCTACCCCAGGCTGAGAGGAAGGGGATTAACAGAAGAAATCACATTGGTAGATATGATTAGGTAAAGAGAAGGGATTGAAGAATTTTTTTCTGTATCAGATTTGGACAAGACTCTCTTATAAAAACAAAATAAAAACATTCCTCATTACTTATAAAAAATTACTTTTTACTTATTAAAAAATATTACTAGCTCTGTGGACTTGGACAAGTCATATAACCTCTCTTTGACTCAGACTTTCTCACACCTAAAATAGAGATAAGAATAGTATCCAATACATCAAGTCATTGTGAGGATTATGAGTCCATTTCTATAACACACTTAGGACAGTGCCCGGCACAAGGTAAAAGTCATGTAAACATTTGTTCAACAAATGGTATATTAATGGATAAAGTAGGAGAGTAGAATTATTTTATGTTATTGTTTTTCTTCTTACAAAAACATACATGCATATAATGTATGTAAATACATATATATCCACATATATATGTATATATTTATATGTATATTAGAAGATTCTCAGGGAATATACTTTAAAAAGGAGTGAATTGATTTTTCATCAGAAATATGAGCAATAGTTTAATTGTCTTTGTTTTTATCAAAATGTTTCAATGTTCTGAATTTGGTAAACATTTCCAAAATTTGCTTTAGAATCCTAACACTGCTGTGTCTCCTCTCTGAGCTAATTTTACTCCTCTTTGAAGCTCTCCAGGTCTCTTAGAATTTTATAGGTGTATGATTGTAACAACATTTTCTACCATACAGATTTATTTGTTGGTATTATGTTCTATGAAGTGATTGGTTATGACTCTTGTTCACTAGGGTCTATGATGGCAATAATCTTTACTATCATACAAAGGCACTCATGCTTTACTTGCTTCTATTATTATGATCTATGAAAGGATTAGTCATGACTCCTGTTCAGTTAGTGAGCATGAGATTTACTTTTTTAACTCTTCACTTAGTCAGAACTTGGGCTGGTTGTTTCCCAAACCCAAATGACATGGACATTTTTCTTTTATTATTTATAATGAAACTAATCAACAAAAAGTCAGTCAATCAGTTAATCAGTCAAGGAATCGAGGTTAGTCTCATCTTTCTTTGGCTCCCATTTCTCGGACAAATTCTGAAGAGCCGCTTCTCAGGTTGATTTATCATTGTCAAATTCTGATAAAAAACAACCAAGACTCCATGGGCATGGATATCAGAAAAGAGCCAGGTAGAACATCAGAGGCCTTTGATTTGAACCACCAGCCATTAGGGACTCACTTTCATTGTTAAAAGTCAGGGGAAGGATCAGAAGGTGAGGAAAGAAGGAACAGAGTTAGAGAGTACCCTCAGTATTACCATTTGAGGTTGTTCTATGGCTCATCAAAATATCTTTTCAATCTGAGAGCTTTTATAATAGCTATGTGATCCTACTCTCAGAACATTGCCACATTGTATTAAACATTTAGAAAGTGCATCACAGATACAACCATGAAAATGAACCAACAGCACATTCAAGTGACACCCACTGTGAACCTGACCCCTCATTCCTTTTTTGCTGTTGTTTTTGTTGTTTGGTTTCTTTTAGATGGAAAATTGAGAGAAAAGAGAGAAAATTGGTTATTAGAAAAACACAAAGAAAGAAAACTCCATCAAGACAAGACTTTCTCCAAGGCAGGAAAGCCTTCCAAAGGAGAATCACTTGCCAGGTGAATAGTACAGAACTAAGTCAATGGTTTCATTCCACTACAATGCTTGACCTCATAATCATTTTCAGCTCCTAGTGTTATGAGTAAAGTACACTCACAACAGCTGTCAAATTCTTGATTCTATTCTCCCAGCAACTGCTTTCTTACCACTCTGGAGATGTAAGACACCATATCAATGAATCACGTGTGTATCTGCACTATTAACACTTGTTCCTGGGATACCAGGGAGTGAGGCTGAGTGGTTGGAAACCTCCTCTTAAGTACTTAGAAGAGAGACCTACTAGTGCACCTCCAGGCAGCATAATACACACTTTCTACAACAGTACAAAAATGCGTTTCTTTCCAAATTATGGCACGCTAGCTCCTTAGAGCCATCCTTTTGCGAGTGTATCTTAGCTTGGCTCTATTTTTGAAATGTAGTTACTAAGCCTTCTGGTTGGTTCTGTACTTTCTAACAACTCATTGTACTAAAGTTCTTTGCGTGCGATGAGTACATAGATATTCCATCAGAGGATTTCTCTGCACTCTTCAGAAAGTAGTTAAATGTTTGCTGCTAAAATGATGGGAAGAAGGTTGTGATCATATTTGGGATGATCAGATTCACTGCTCAAAGGCTTAACACAAAATGCATTGGTTCCTAGTTTTCTTGAGCTCTGCATTATTGTGGAATTCAGCTATCTGTGCCTTCCCATGTTTGACCAATCAAAACTTGTATTATAGTAAAAAACAACTTTAGATTAGTACTTAGGAGACCAAAGCTAATACTGTTTGGCACTAACTATTTGACATTGGATTAGTCTTTTTCACTTCTGTGTTCAACTGTTTTATGCCATGAGAAGGAAATCCTGGGCTGTGTTATTTCAAAGTTCCCTTCTAAAAATCAATGGTTATCCCTCTAATATATGTGCTAATAAAGTAAAATAATCAGACCACATTCATGAACTTCTAATAATAATTAGGCATTTCATACTTTTAAAAAAGATGTATTTATTTTATTTTGAGAGGGGAGGTGGAGCAAAGGGAGAGAATCTTCAAGCAGACTCCCTGCTGAGCATGGAGCCCCATGTGGACCTTGACCCCACAACCCATGAGATCATGATCTAAGCTGAAACCAAAAGTCAGGCGCTCCACCCAGGCGCCCCCAGACTAAATTTTTTAAGTTCAAGGAAATCGAGGTTAGTCTCATCTCATTAAGTTGAAGGAAAAAAAATTCAACTGAACATGGAATAAAATAGAAAGAAACTGAACTTTTTTTTTAAAACTGAACTTTTAATGAAGATAGTAATAAAACATGGAGAAAATAATTATTTCGAGTAACGTTTGAACACTACTCTGATATACCTTTTGTGCCTGTGTGAAATGTGTTCTGGGAGCAGAAAAAACCTAAAAATTTTAATTTTAAACATAAGGAATATTGCTGCTAGTAATCTTTATTGTATTTTTGAATCTTTTTTTTTCTATATTGTAAGAGTGGGATCCAAGAATTTCACTGTAAGGAAATGTTAGAATTTTTTGAAAAACTTTAAGTAAAAGTCTATAGTGTTAACTTTGTATTGGAAATATCAGAACAAACTCACAATTTATATATGACTGTGTTTTTATTTTTATCTATGTATGTACCCATGTGTGTATCTATCTGTCTATCATGCCTATCATTATATCCTAGAAACAAGATATTCCAGTAGCAGGGAAGACATCTAGCAATCAGATTTTGGTTTCTAAGTACCACTGCTATCTTTGAATAAAGTGATGAGAGAGAGTCCTCTTAGAGAAATAGCTATTTTCAGATTTTGTTCAGAAAAAGCACAAAGTGAAACTGTATGTTGCACATGGTTATGAAAGAAAATAAGGAAATACATTAAAGACATAAAATCTAGAGTTAAGGAACTCCCACTGGCCAAATTTGGTACATCAAAAAGAAAAATGGTGATGATTTTTATATTTTATTATAATACATTAAAAAACCTGAGCCCATAGGAGCATTAAAAATGAATAGCAAATATACAAGGGAAAAAGTGTGAAGCTCTTCTTTAGAGAAAAATACTAGGTAATAATGGTAGAAAGAATAATATAACAGAAGATCACCAATTTGCATCCCCCAATCTTTGCATCCCCCAGTTACTGATATCCCCAAGGATTATCAATGGAGGTTAAAACCATAAAGTGAAAGACTAATAGAGAATAAGTTATTTGTACAATACCAAAGTATTACTGTTGTAGAATAATGGCTTCTCCAAAGATGTCTATGTCCTAATCCCTGAAGTGTGTAAATAGGTATAGGCAAAAGATAATAATGGTTGCAGGTAGAGTTGAAGTTGTTATTCATCTGACTTCACAGTATCAGAATTATGTTGGATTATCTGAATAGTACCAGTTTTATCATAGGGTCTTTAAAAATGGAACAGGGAAGTAGAGGGAAGGGGAGAGAAATGTGATTTGAGAACTTGACCAGCTCTTCTGGCTATGAAGATGGGGGGAGAGGATGATGAACCAGGAATTGCAAGTAGCTTTTAGATGATGGAAGATTCAAGGAAGCAGGCTCTCCCTTGAAACCTCCAGAAAGAAGCCCTATGCACACACTGATTTTTGTCCAGTGAGATCCGTGTTGGACTTCTAACTACAGAAGTGTAAATAATGATTTGTGTTGTTTTTTGGGACTAAATTTGTGATAAATTGTTATAGGCACCATTGAAACAAATACAATTATCCTAAAGAGTACTTATTAATTATAAAGGGAAAAACATACTGTTGGGATGAATACCCAGCAGTTACCACATTAACAACATTAACAAATGAAACACCTTCCCCAATAAAAGGACCACTTGACATTATGTGGCTCCTATGTGGTATATAGCAAAGTACCCATTATCTATGGAGTGATCTTGCGATAATGCTTAACATAAACCTAATCAGTCTGTATTTCATTTCTAGCTTAAAAAAATACAGGGGATAGGAGAAAATTTTTTAAAAAGATAAACAATACCTTGTGAAAGCAATAAAATCTAAAACAAAGCACAATCTATAATCAGCTGGCCTATAGTCTTTTATAAAGTCAATTTTTTTGGAGATTTTATTTGTTTATTTGATAGAGCACAAGCAAGGGGAGCAGTAGGCAGAGGGAGAGGGAGAAGGAGGCTTCCAGCTGAGCATTGAGCTCAATGTGGGGCTGGATCTCAGGACCCTGAGATCATGACTAGAGCCTAAGGCAGACGCTTAACTGACTGAGCCACCTAGGAGCCCCTATAAAGTCAATTTTATTAGAAAAAGAAACTAAAGAGAGAAAGATCAAAGACACCCTGTGAAGTTTGGGGGGATCTTCATTCAAAAAACTACTTATAAAAGACATTTTGGGAGCAATTGCAGAATTCATATATAGATTATGTATTAGATGTTAGATGATATAATGAAATTTTATTTATTTTTAAAGATTTTATTTATTTATTTTTGTGCATGAGAGAGAGAGAGAAATAGCAAAAGCAGGGGGAGTGGCAGGCAGAGGGAGAAGCAGGCTCCCCGCTGAGCAGGGAGATCAATGTAGGACTTGATCCCAGGACCCCGGGATCACGACCTGAGCCACAGGCAGACACTTAACCTACTGAACCACTCATGTGCCCTATAATGAAATTTTATTATTCTTAGATGTCATGATGATGCTGCAGCTATGTATGTTTTTCTTTCTAGAAGGTGTTTAAGGAAGTATTTTATAGTAAAGTGTCATTCTATCTGACATTTACCTTTAAATGATTCATCAAATCACACATGCAAAAATCAAATATATCAAAACGTTTACAATTGCTTAATCTAGGTGATTACTATATGTATGTTTACTGTGCTATTTCATTAACTTATATTTGACACTGTTCAAAACAAATGTGGGGAGAAAATAAGTAAACCATTTTAAGTTATAGATGTTTTAAATAAACAATTGATCTAAAAGTATCAGAAGGGTCTGAGGAACAAAAATATGATTGTTTAGGTTCTGTTGCCAGTTAAAGAAATCAGATATTTAAAATGTTTAGAAGATTTTCGGGTACAAGTGAGTCTTAATAAATCTTAGCTTGTGCTTCCGTACTTCACCTGTGGGTGTGGGCCCATGCTTTGTCAAGTCTAGCAAGGGGTTCCCAAGTCCCAAGACACCGTGGACAAACCGCACCCAAGTAATAGCAGTCAAAATAGTAAAGCAGAGCAATTATGCACGAAGGTAACAATCAACAAAAGTAAAATATTAATACAAACTTAATAGCAATTAAAAACCAAGGACAACTCAATAAGACACTAATGATGCACTGATAACAAAGCATACTTCCTGGAAACCCTGGGAATTCTAACCATCTGCTTGCATACTTAAATGGTAGGGGCTTCACAGTGTTGCAAAGCTTTTTGTAGCAGCCAGACTTCCTGGCACCATACTGGATTAAAGACTGAGAGGAAACTCCCTTAGCATGCTAATTTTAGTTTATCAATATCACATAGTAGTGGCTCTTCATAACTCATTTAATAGCTACCCACATCCAGCGGGATTTCATGTCATTTGCATATCAACAGCACTCAATAAATTCCAAAATTTTTGGTATGTTCTTGGGCCTTCTGGAAGACTCTAGACTTTATAGCCCACCCACAGGCCAAAAACTTCACTTTGAGAACTACTTCTTTAGAACCCAAACATTGCAATAAAATCCAGGTGACTCTGTGCATCTAAAACAGAGAGGTTCCCAGATTTGAGGGAGACATATATACCATCTAAGGGTCCTCACTCCTCTTTTCCAAAACGTTGTTTGGGTGAGGCATTCTTTCTCACTTTTGCTAATTTTCTCTTTTACTCTTTTACATGGATTCTGACATTAAACAGACTGAGTGTCATCCAATCGGTGCTGACATGGAAAGCATCAATATTGGGGAATTCATCTGCCTAGAAACAAAGGCCCACCCTTATTTTAACTTTATCTCATGTAGAAGGCAACTGGACATAACTGGTATCAACTTCTTTGAGTCTTAATAAATATGTGTAGTTGTGGTAAGGATCTTAATGAGCCCCCTAAAGGTCTTGCCTCTCTTGACTGCGCTCCCCCTCCCAATCTTTCCAAGTTTGGAAGTTCCGTCTTGAAGAAAAGAACCTCCCACCAAATGACTACCACATCCTTTCCCTTTTAAAGTATAGCTTTGCTACACTTGAGGGATTATAACAGACTCAGCGGCTCTGAAAGTAATGGGATTGCTCTAACATCAAAGTTCACTGGCTGGCCTCATTTTGGAAAATTCATCTCTCTTAATGTTGTTCCAGTAAGGTGAGGCAGGCCTAACCTATGAGAAGTGAGTTCTGATATTCTGCAAGAGAGAGAGGCTTAGGGTAGCCCAAGAAAATATGCATGAATGAGCTTGGAGAAGCAGCTGAGTCAAACAATCTGAGATTTCCCAGCAGGCCCAGAAGAGTCAGATTTTTCAGTTATGTGTCATCATCACTGAAAACAAGTAAGAAACTGTGATGTTGAGAGAGAAAGAGTCTGGTGACAGTGTGCATTGTGGGAGTTGCAGACATTCACACCTGCTCACCTCTGGGCCTGGTCAGTAGGGAGATGGGGACATTCTTTACCTCAGAACCGGTTGATTCAGCAACCATTCATTTTGCATCTACTATGTAGCAACTGCTGCAGTAAATCAAGAAGTGCTTTGTAGACTCCAATGGTTCTTTGACTGGTAGGAAAGGAAACTCAGGGAAATGTCCAGAAATTGTAACTAAGTGTAGCATCATAACAAATTTGTACAGAGCAAGGGTTTGGGGAGAAGAAAGGGAAAGAGACATATAATCATCAAGTGTAGGGGAAGATATCGGGTAAACTTTTCTGTGACGATGTGATGCTTACGTGGAGTTTTGAAGGATCAGTATCCAGGCAAAGGGAATAGGCTGAGCGGATGTGGTGCTATCTGGAAATGTTATGGGATTTGAGGTAGCCTGGGAAAGTGGGTGGTGGGAGCTGATGTTAAGTTCCTGAAGAGTTACGTAGAAGGTAGCGCCATGCTAGCAAGGGCAAATTGGCATTTTACACACATCCCCAGGGCAGCAGTATGGTAGCAAATGGGATGGTATTGGAGGCCAGAGTTATTAATTAGTTGGCTATTATGGTAATCCAAAAGAAGCCTCAAGAAGGACCGAATTAAAACAGGGGTTGTGCTAATGACATGGAGATGCTAGTAGAAACAAGTAGAAACAAGAAAGTTAAAGGACATACTCAATAGTCTTTTGTCCTGGATGTCTGAGTGGCTCAGTGGGTTAAAGCCTCTGCCTTCAGCTCAGGTCATGATCTCAGGATCCTGGGATCGAGGCTCGCATCGGGTTCCCTGTTCGGCAAGGAGCCTGCTTTCTCCTCTCTCTCTGCCTGCCTCTCAGCCTACTTGTGATGTCTCTCTCTCTGTGTCAAATAAATAAATAAAATCTTTAAAAAAAAAAAAAAGAGTCTTTTGTCCTGGACTGGATGGAGGGAGTCTGAGATTGGGCTGTACACATTCACTATGCTGGTATGTAACAGCCACAACGAAGGAGGTAGATGTCTCAGATCTGTATGTTTATTAAGACAATATTCAATTAAGGTATTATCTTTCAAACACCAGTGTGTATACAATTTTCTGATAGAAGAAAAATTGATTCACAGAAGGGTGCCCTTTTAAATTTGTATTTGGATCATATGGGTCGGGGGATTCCCAAGGGATGGGGGATTTAAGGTAACTACTAAACTCCTGAACTGTTAGGTAGCTGCTGTTGAGGGACATGAGATCCACGCCCATCGTGAAGATGGTGCTGTGATATTTGAGAATATGATTTGATTCTCAGTGCAACCAAATGTATACTAACCAAGGCCAGGCCACTTGGTTGTACTAAATAACAGCAAATAAACTTGTGACTCTGTAACATGGATACACTTTCAGTTCTCACTGAAGGTCAAGAGTGATGCTGATGACACATGTCCAAGAAAGGATGATAAATATCATTAGGGTCCTGATTCTATGATCAAGACCACAAACATGATACATGAGGGAGAAAGGGGAAGGACCAATTTGGGCATTAAAAAGAGTCTAGGTTGTAGGACCATTTCCACAGAAAATATACGTATGTGTTCACAGATATCTGAACAAGGCTGTTCATTTCATCACTGATAAAGTAGTGAAAAGTTGAAAGCAGGCTAAATATTCATCCAGACAAAAAATGTTTAAATAAAGCATGGTACATCTGTGCCATGGCATACTACGCAGCTGTTTAAAGAATGTCATAAATCCACAAGACCTTCTGAAACTAATGCCATACTGTATGTTGGCTAATTGAATTTAAATTAAAAAATGTTCAGTACAAAAAAACAAAAGCAAAACATAAGACCTGTAATGGAAAGATGTCTCAGAGGTATTTTTTTCCAGATAAGTACAAGCTACTGGTTAGAATGTAGAGCATGATAAAATAGGGTATTTTCGTAAATGCACAGGAAAACACCTGAAGGATCTACAGCAAACCTTAACTGATGTTTTCAGTGGGGAATGGCATTGAAAGCTATGGGCTGCAGGGAAAAGGGGATTTTCACTGTAGACCAGTGCTGTCTAAGAGAAACCATCTATGATGATGAATGCTTGAAATATGGCCAGTGCCACGAAGGAACAGAATACTTTTTACTTTATGGAATGTTGATTAATTTAAGACTGACATGCATTTCTTTTGTAATTATAAAAAATCACAGCAATAAAATAAAGGAGCAGGGCAGGAAGATACAATGTGTTTTTTTTGTTTTGTTTTTTATTTATATATATTTTTTTCTTTTTTTACATTTTTTTTATGTTAAGTTAGTCACCATACAGTACATCATCAGTTTTTGATGTAGTGTTCAATGATTCATCAGTTGCATGTAACACCCAGTGCTCATCACAACATGTGCCCTCCTCAATACCCATCCCCGGCTACCTCACCCCTCTACCCCCACCCCTCTGAAACACTCCGTTTGTTTCCTGGAGTCCACAGAAAGGGAAAGAAACCATGAGGGACTATGGACTCTGATTTTTAAATTTCTGAGTTCAGATTCTTTTATTCCTGCTTATAGAAAACATATGTCATATTGCTTAGAAAATGCGTGAATAGGTTAAGATGTTGAGAATATACATGAATGAGAGAAACAAACAAATGCCCCTAGGGAGAAAGAAAAGAAAAGATGAAAGTTTTGGAGTTTATTTTCCTAACTATCCCTGAGCCTCAGTGTTTTTTCTGGGGTCACAGCATCACGTCCCGGACTTCTACCTAACCAGCTAATGAGGTTGACTGATGGATAGAACCAGGACTGGAGCCATGTGAGGTTGGAGTAGGAGGACAGAATTTCTCTGGTGACAAATAAGGCTACGTTAACCCCCAGAAAGCTCCTAGAAAAGCTAGGACTCCTAGAAAGCTGACTTTCTCAGGTGAGAATTTCAGACGGAAGTTGAATGTTAGAGAGTCGGGGAGTGGCATTCTGAAGGTCCTCTCTTTCTGAACATTATATTGAGCTCAATAGCATCAATATCAATGGGGGAAAGCTATTTATCTTCAAAAGTGGGCAGCTCAGCACTGCTTTCTTTCTTTTTTTTATTTTTATTTGAGAGAGAGAGTGAGAGAGAGCATTAGAGGGGAGAAGGTCAGAGGGAGAGGCAGACTCCCTGTGGAGCTGGGAGTCCGATGTGGGACTCGATCCCAGGACTCCGGGATCATGACCTGAGCCAAAGGCAGTTGCTTAATGACTGAGCCAGCCAGGCGCCCTCAGCACTGCTTTCTTAAGTGATCAGTGGACTGATTAGAAAGGAAAAAGGAGGAATCATCAGGATGCCCTTAGCAGGTGCTTGCTATAAGCAGGGCTACAGCTCAGACTGTGCCAAGTGGGTGTCCATGAAGTCCTGAGTCAGCAAAGTGGACCCTTTATTTAATTTAGAGATGCTTCATAGAGCCATGGGATGTCCCACCACTTGCTAGAAACATTACAAAAATAGATACACCTCACAGGTTACTGTAAGAAGGAATACTTGAATATTGAAACACAACATAATTTAAAAGTTCATCAGCTGAAATGAAAAAACCAAGTTGTGTTTTCATCTGGAAAGGGCTGCAGTGAGTTGATCCCTAGCCTATGTTTCCAGAAGCAGGGGGTGCCCACATTACTTATAAACGCAAAAGAGATACAACCCTGATTTTATTGCATAACCACTGCACTCCAAGTTTTCCTTACTTCTAAGTAAAATTATTCTAAGGAGCTAGTCAGTCTACATTTTCAGAACCAAATAATGTCACCTAAGTAAGTCTACTTGTGATAACAAAATTTACATTTGTTTGGCATATTGCGCTGCACTATTTGAAATTGCTAATATGCCTCTAAAGCTGCTTTATACAGGAAAACAAATTAAATCTGCCAATTGTAAAGAAATTGCATCAATATATGAGATGTTAAAACATACAATGTTTCTTTTTAAGTACTTTCTTAAGGCAGGCCTTAAGGAATAGATGATAAAGAATGTGAAGTTTGTTGCTTATTTTAGCCTTCCCAAAGCCATTTATATTTACAAATGCCATCCTGAGTGGGCTCTGGAGTAGAAGTAGTATCTTCATTGTGTGTTTAAACACCAGCCTGCATCGATGGATCAGAACGGGGCATAATGTTGAGAGTTTCTGATCTAACATAGTAGTTTCTGGGGAAAATAAACCTTTTTCCATATTAGGCCTCAGAGAACATAGCCATTAAAAATTCCATTCGAGGGAAGTCACCATTTGTATAATTGATCAATTTAGCCTGTTTGAAATGTTTGTCATATTAAAAGGGAAAATCCTTATAAACCTGGAATTGTAAATGTTTTTGAAAAATTCCCATGTTTCATCAGTCATTGAAATGATGCATTGAATTTGAATCTCCTTTAACGGCCATGACATCATGGCCCACGGGAGAGAGCTGAAATTAATCAAGGTAATTCTGTTGTATGACCTACTTTGGCATTTTCATCTGATGGAGCCAGGAAATGGGCTGGCTAATAGTCCATTTTGGAGTATTCTAAGATCTTAGCAATTCCATATTTAAGGAGGTTAATAGGATACTAATTGGGGCCTAGGTGAAAAGTTCACAAGAAAAATGAACTCACCTGGGTATGAGGACTCTCTGCACAGCCCAGGGGCCTCCCCTTTACAAGGACTTTTCCTAACGGCTTCACCTTGGAGCTCAGAGGGGAAGAAAGCTCACACCTTGGGAGATTTGCACAGCCAGCATTCTGTCTCCTGGCCCCTGGGTAACAATGGCTGGCCAAATGCCAGGGTCACAGGCCACTAGCAAGATCAGCATTCTGCTCCTTATGAAACGGAAGTAAAGGAAAAATTCCAAAGGAGGAAAAGTCATATCGAAAATAAGGCCTATCTAAGGGCTATTATGAACTTTCAGAAAAAGCACGTGTTTTGTTAAGACTTAGGAAGTCTCCATTTAAAAAAAAAATCAACTTCTATTTATCACCTCTGCAGAAGTAAAATTAAACATTTGTTTTAAACAAACATGAAAATCCTAGGCTTGGGTCATTACTGTTGTCTAGCTAGTGGCTCTATTCATTGAGACCAATATGGAGGGTGTGATAATATTCTTTCTCAATTTTCTCCCCTGTAAATATTTGCAATAACTCCTGGGTGACTTGGGAAATTTGTCAATAGAAAAGGCAGGTCTCTGAAATATTTCAGCCTCTCCCTATTACCTTGTGGCCACTCTGACAATGCTAGACAATCCCAACGCTGCCTCAAAAATGTTATCACTTCTCACTTTGTTTTCATTATAGTTCATCCTCAGTAACATGCAGTGCTTTCCTTAATATTTCCTTAGCTTTTGATGTACAGAAAGAGTTAATAATTTTTCTATCATAAAGGCTTATGACATGTCTTTCTGTCTCCCTCTCAATGTGCAATTCATCTTCCAAGTTTCCAGAAGCGCCTGAGATTTTTAAAAACAGCTGTAATCTGCGGTCATTGATGGTGGAGTAGATTTTTTGCCAAACTATTACCATAACTGTCAACCGAAATCAGAAAAATAATCTCATTGTGCTGGACAGATGCGTTTCCTGCATTATTGATATAGTCACTCCAGAGTAATAGAGAAATATAAAGCATTGTTCTATTTACAAAAGGAGATTGGCCAAGTCCTTGAAAGTGAGCATGAGGGACAGGCACTTACAGGAAGTGAGATATAGTCCACTCGGTAAAAGTTCTGTGTCAGGGCCACGTGAGCTCCAGAGTCAGCAGTAGGATCCCAGAGCTTCCCCTCCCCTCACTTTCAGGCCAGTTTTGTGGTTTGATCTTAGAACCGTTAGGTAGAGCCCTGAGGAATTCGTTGGGTGCTCTTTACCCCAATAGTTTCCCTGAATATGCACACCGTCCTAACGTGTCCACCACTCTGGGCATCAAGTTAGTCGCTACAGAGTGGTTGGATTTGTTTATTTCAAGCGGCAATCCCAACATGTCACAGAAGAAATGAGTTAATATACCTTATGCCTGCTGACTCTGTGAGGAGAGTCAGTCGTCTCAGATGTTCAGCAACTGCTCCACCATCATCGGAGCTGTGAGTAATGCTGAGTGATTCTATTTGCAGCACACACAAACCGTAAAGTACCAGGCACTTCTCATTTATTATCTGTAATCCACAGAACACGCTGACCAAGGTAGGGGTATATTTTTCAATCTCCGTTTCATTGTGCAGAAATCAATGTGCAAAGAGGTTCCAGAGATTGCCTGAGGTCACACAGCTCTTAAATAATTGACCTGGGATTTGAATCCAGGCCTACCTTCAGAACAGTTCCACGCCATCATGCTCCCTTCCATTTTATTGAGATACAGGCAAAAAATACATTAGGTTTTGGAGTATTTGTCTCTGTCCAATTCACGCTCCTTAAATATTTATAATTACACACACACACGTGCACACGTGTGTACGCATGCACACACACACACAGCCATTTTCCTTGCAGGAGAAAAAAAAAAGAAAACGTGTCAACATTCCCCTGTTATTCACTAACAGGCATTTGACAAGATGGGTGAAGACCACAGCACAAGCCCATAAACAAGGCCAGCACAAGCACCTAGACTCTTCTGAGTAAGATGTTTCCAGATATTTCTGGGAAGAAGTTTATGAATGCTGACAGTTCCATCCAGAGTCCAAGGCATATAGCCCAGAAGTCTAAATTCTAACCTGGTCTACTCAAAGTCTCTATGGCTTAGTTTCCTCTCTTTTTATGAAAAGGTATAAACCTGACATACCTTTTAGAAACAACATGAAAGTTTATTTATTAACGACCCATTTATTTAATAAACGAACTTTATTTTTTTATTTAATTTATTTATAACTATGTTGTAAGGAGATATTCCTGTGAAAATGTTGTACAGCGTCCTTCATAGAAATTTAAATTAATATTAAAAATAAAGGCCATATGATAACTTAATTCACACCCTTCCCCCAAAGTTCATTATTATTTCTGTGTTCCCTTTCTTTAATTATTATTTCCAGGGAAGTGTGTCAGTGTTTTGAGATTCTGAGAGAAAAGTGGGCATGGATATTGAATGAGTGGGAAAGGTCTATTACATGGCTATCTCAAATTATTTATTTTAGCTTCAACCAGGGTGTGATGGCTTTAATCCAACTACACTCTTGCCTTACTTGAACCCTTATCTTGCCATGGGAAGACATTGGGAGTAGAGTACACGGACTGGCCCTCTGACCCACAGTCATAATCCTGTGTCCAGAAGCAGCTGAGTGAATTAGCCACAGCAATGGAGTGGGGCCTCTGTCATCATTTGGGAATGAATAACCCACAGAAACAAGAGCACAGACCATAGGTCTCTGGGAAATGGCAGCAGGTTAAACTCTGTCTGATCTGGCTGCTTTCTTCACTCATCCAGTGTCCCTCAGGTTGAGAATTGGTTATCCTGAGATAAGACAGGAAAGCAGATCCCACAAGTTTGAAAGGCAAAGAATGGTGACAGACACGCCATAAGTAGGGAAGGAAATGAAATGGATCAAGAAAAAAGTCTCGTTTAAAAAAAAATAATATTCCACACACATACATACACCACACATACAGATACTTACTTCGTGTTCCCATAAAGCTATCTTGCCCTCTCCAAAACATCTTAAAACAACCTATACGGGAAGGACCTATTATTTGATATAGCCCATTTCCAAAAGGTGATGTTTCTCCTTGGATGCACAAGAAAAATGAAAATATTATACAAGTAGGCAATGAGATGACAGTCTGCCATTTTTTCCCTTATTTGTTGTATTAGTTATGTAAAGAGTGTTTAACAATTATGTTAAAACCTCCCAATATTTGTTTATTTTTCCTTTTGGGTGTGTTAATTTTTGTTTCATGTATTTTGAAGCTGTTATTCAGTTGATATACATTGAAGACTCAGGTTTCCTTGGTTATTTCACCTCTGTGAAATATCTGTATCTCTAGTAATGCTCTCTGTCTTAAAGTCCATTTTGTCTGATACTGATCTAGTTGCATTAATTTTCTTAAGCTTATTGACTGAATGGTATATGTTATTTTCTCTCTTTTTTATCCATCTGCATGTGTTTTTATATTTAAAGTGCTTTCTGTAAATAACATGTATGGGTCTTGACTTTTTTTATCCAGTTGACAATCTCTTCCTTTAATGCAGTGATTAGTCCATTTGCATTTACTATAACAATTTATATTTTGTTTTGTTTTGAGCCACCCTTCTTTGTATTTATTCCTTTATCCCACATGGTCTTGGTCCTTTGATTGTCTTTTCCTGGCTTCTTTGGGTAGGTCCCACATTTCCTAATATTTCACTGATTTTTTTTGGCTCTTTAGCTATTCTAGTGTTTGCTCTAGAGATTACAGGATTAGCTATACGTCATTATGGTCTGCATTCAAATCGCATTATGCTCTCTTTTGTACAGTATATGTTACGAGAGTATCATTTAGCCTAGCTTTTCTTCCTTTGTTTCTTTTTTTTTAAAATATTTTTCTTGGGTTTCTGTTATAAATCATACAGATTAGCAATTCTCAGCCTTCATTTGATCATGAAAATTTTGGAGAATCAGAGAAAAGCTCCGGATGCCCACCCATATATGTTCACACCTATCATTTTTCAGGCAACTGAAGGAAGTTTACAGCCACATGGAAGCCCAGGTAACAGATTGCTTTCTGAATGACATTTACCTTTCAGCCAGCCTTTGTCTGGAATCTGAAGTGGAAGTTCCTTGATTGTACTTGAAAAACAAATCAGAAAGAATGAGAATATCATCAGAGGATGAGGGTTCACAAGATATGGGGGTCTGGAGGAAGAGAAGGAAAATCTAAATTCAGAACCATTCCAGAATTTGCTTATTGGTATTTTTTTTAACTCCCAATAATCATACTCATACCATGGGTCATAGAGAGTGCCAATGTCTTAACTGGTTTCTTTATAAAAAGTTATTTTGAAATCTCCTAACGATCCATGACATTTTGAATTTATAGATTTTTATAAATTACACATTTTGGGAAATTGAAAGTTGAACAAATTGGCTTCCAGATAGTTGAACTTACCTGCCTACAATTACTTGCATATATGCAGATCCAGAATCCATAGTGCCCTCTTCCTGATCCCAAACCATTGGTCCTTCCTATACTCCAGATGGCCTGATAAATTTTCTATCATCCTGTTGCCTAAAAACACTCATTTTAGTTCAGAACAAATAGACTATAGTGGTGAAAATATAATTCAGAATACCTTTGGGATGGTATAAGTGGTGAAGTGATTTCTCCTAAAGCAAGACTGGGAGGTATGTTTTCCAATAAGCTGGTCTCCAAAACTTTCCCCTTATCCTGAGCACTTAGTGCCCTGAGAGCACCCAGGTAATCTTAGTAGAGCAATTGCTGAATGGAATTAACACAGATTGACTCATCCTCCAGGTGAGGAAAGAGTTCATTGCTCTCCTTATGGGTACCATAAATTATTGCTTAGTACATTTTCTGATACATAATGGTCAAAAAAAGATGTCCATCTCACTGTCAAAATTTGGCTTGTTCACCCAAAAATGTGGTCTCCTTCTGATATGTGTATATAACATCACCGGAATTTGGGTCTTTTCTATTGACTTACTGGATAGACTTGAGGAAAAACAAAAACAAAAACAAAAAAACTGTGCATGTCAAAATGTTTTTTTCACATAAACTGGAAATAACATCTTCTCAAAAGATAGTTAACATCTACAAAATAGCTAAAGAGTCTCCTTAAAAGAATTGTGATAGGAAAGACCTATTTGTCCATAGACAACTATTTTTGAAACATGTACCTAGACTCAAGGAAGTTACTGAAACAATTAAGAATTGATGCAATTAACCTTTGTATTTTAGTTTTGACCCAGGCTTTATAACTGCCTCTAAACTCTGGAATACCCTGAGCCCTGGGTGCAGGCATGTTTGTTTGTACACACACACAGACACACACACAGACACATATACTCTTGCACAGATACACCAACTGCAATAGCATTTTTAATTGAAAAGCATAAATTTGGACTGCTAAATCTATTAACGATTTGTTTTAATTAGGAACCCAGCTGCTTCCTGAGATTTTGCAGTCTGGGTTTCAGAACTTTTGCCATACTGAAAATGAGTCTCAAGTGGGTTACTTCAGTCTTTCAGATCAGCATTTTTAAAGACTTGTTGGAAGGGGGAACTGCAAATGCTTCTCTGCTGTAAAATTACAGCTGCCTTTGTCCTTGGGTGAGGACGGGGCTGCTTTGTTAGTGTAGCCAGCGCCCTGCCCCTGACCTCTTGCTTGGGCATGTTAAGTCTAGCAGGCTGCCTGATCCCTGGATCACCTTGCTTTTAGACCTTGCCAACTTGGCTCACAGAGATGCAGCATCATGGTTGATTCTGATATCCCTCTATCGGTAGGGGGAGCTGTTACTTAATTGAAATCTAAAACATCAAAAATACCTTTAAAAAAAAATATGAGCTAAAAAAGATAGGTCCTATGCAATTCAGTTCAATGAAGTAGGGTCTGATGAGGAACATCATTTTTTTTTTTTTACTTCTTTTCTGATGTTCAGCTAATGCCAGTGACATAACTTGTTATTTGGGTAACGTTAAATGGAGTATAAAACATTCTGTTCATCAGTGAGTATGGAAGGCATTCATTAGTCTATTCATGCACTCACTCATTTACTCATTTATTCATTTAATTCATATTGATTGCCTACTACGTAAAAATGCACAGGGCTAGGAATATGAAGATTACTAAAACACTGCTTCTGCCTTTTAGGAGTTTATAGTCTAATGAATTGAACACAGAAGCAGAAAAAAAATAGTGTAGAGTGTCACAAATGCTAATGGAGGTGTGTACAACATGCACCGGGAACGTGGGGCAAGAATTAGCGTGACTGGGATGGAGGGAAAGGGGTCAGGTCAGGAGGGACTTTGTGTTTGTGGTACAAGAAGGTGCTTACAAGGGGTGCCTGGGTGGCTCGGTGGGTTAAAGCCTCTGCCTTCAGCTCAGGTCATGATCTCAGGGTCCTGGGATCGAGCCCCACATCGGGCTCTCTGCTCAGCAGGGAGCCCGCTTCCTCCTCTCTCTCTGTCTGCCTCTCTGCCTACTTGTAATCTCTCTCTGTCATATAAATAACTAAAATCTTCAAAAAAAAAGAAGGTACTTATGAAATATTTGTTGCATACATACTGATATAATGATGAATAAATGAATAGAAAATGAATGAATGGATAGAGAAAAAAATTAGTTGGTTAGAAAGTGGGGTGGAGAAGATCCATCTAGGGAAAGTGGTGTGAAGAAAAGCTTAATAAAAGGACCTGGTAGAATTAGAAACTACATGAAGCTTGATATGGTTAGAATAGTGTACTGTGGCAAGAAGCTTACATGGTGCCAAGAGGTGAAGCTTTCAAGAGAAAAAGAAAACTTCATGGAAGGCTCTCTTGCCAAGGTAAGGAGCTTCAACTTGATTATCAAGAAACTGCTAGATCAGAGGAGACATGAAGTCAGATCTGTATTATAAAAAAGGTCTTTGAGACAATGATTTACATGGTGGTGTAGAAATGTAAGAGTAGATGCAGAGTAGAAAAACACAGCTGAAGATATGTGCAATAATACAACAATTATGTAGAGGTATGAACTAAAGATTGTGACAGATTGGAAAGATATTTAGAAACAAAGCAGCAGGACCTAGCAGCTCTCCGAATGTGGGTCATGAGCAATGTTTAAGGTAAAAATAATCCATTCCTTGTATTCCTTGGTAAGTACAGATCCACTCCTCCATGATTTTCCAATCATTAATGGATATACACCAATGCAGTGGATTGTTTGCTAGCTATTTGAAGAAGTCATCTGAGGAAGTCACACAGGAATTAAAAACAAACAAACAAACCAATAAAAAAAACAAAAAGCAATTGGGTATAAAGCATGGGCTAGCCAGGGTCAGTATTGTATAAATTCAATTCCGGATGGAATATTTAGAAATACTGTATGTGAATATAAAGAGACATTTATCAATGTATTCATAAATTAGTCTATAATTGATAAAATAAGGAATGACTGTAGAATAGGAGTTGATAAATGACAACCTGTGAGACATATCCTGGGCCCATCCTTTCCTACCTGTTTTGTAAGTAAAGTTTATTGAGTAAAGTTTTATTGGAACACAGCTAAGCTCATTAACATATCATCTTTGGTTGCTTTTATCCTACAATGGCAGATTTGAGTAGTTGCTACAGAGACTGCACGCCCCCCTAAAACTAAAGTATTTACTATCTGGTTTTTTAATAGTAAGAGTTTGCCAATCCCTGAAACTGAATAACAGATAACTCTTACTCTGGAGAGAGTTGAAAGCAAGAAAATCAAAGGAAGAATGCATCACTTACTTGGAAAGCAGATGTGTTATTGTCCCATTACTTCTGGGCTCTTGGGTGAAATAGGAAACAAAATGCTCAGAAGTCCTTGGTAGAATGTTGATTCATTCAATTGACTTGTGGATGTGAGATGGGAAGTATTTCATTCATGTGACACCAATAGCAACAAGTAGGAATGTGGAGGTGACCTAGTTAAAAGGTCACTGAATCCTGTAGGCATAAACCAAGATCTGGGCACCCCAAGGAGCAGCCACAGGAGGGCAGCAAAGTCACATGACATTAAAAATATGTACTTGAGAGCAATAGTCATCATTAGTGTGTACATTAGTGTGATGGGCACCAAGCTCCAATGGAAATTTCCTTAGCATCAATATGTATGACCAATAGTCTCTGGTGGATCCAAATTAAGAAATATTCAGCAATAATGCCAAATATGTTAAAGTAAGAAAGAACTTTGATTAGGACGTGTCAGTATAAGAGACTGAGAACAGCACTGATACATTTCCATTTCAATAATCAGTATGCACATTTTGACTCTCACAGAAAACCAAGATGAACTCATTGTAGCATCTAGCCCTTCCATGGAAAAATATAGGTCTATTTTTGTTTTTGTTTTTTTTCATAATGAGCATTGAAGAATTACTTTCTATTCTCTTTTTCTTTTCTTTTTTCCTTCCAACATTTATTTTTTCAGTAGTATATTTGTGTCAAACATTGCCCTAGAGAAAGGGGATACAACATAAGAATAAAAAGAGAGTGGTGTAGTTATTTTATGATTTTAAAAGTACACCCACACAAGGAATAATAAATATCCCTGAAAAAAAGCATGATTTAAAATTTTAATTTAGTTCTTCTTTCCCTTTGCTTCCCCTAATTTTGACCAAATATGAAACCATTTCTCAATTTTGAAGTGTAGACAAATGTCCTCAAAATCTTTGGTTTGGAGAATAGAAGTTCTTAATTTTAATGGAGACAAATGTGCCTATTTCTTCTGTTCTGGTTTGTAGCTCTTGTTTAAGAATTCTTTTTAAAAACTGGTTTTAAAACAAATTTGTATTAAATGTTTCATTAAACTTTGAAGTCATTAGAATACTAACATCTATATTACAGCTTAACGAGTTCTTTCTTGACTGGGACCTGGCCACTGCTGACCTTTTTCTAATTAACTCTTGTCACTGGTAGGAGTTTCTTGTTTGCGTGTGGTACATCTATAATAAATGTTCACTGAAATGACTGTTTTTTATATCCCTGATATTTTGAGAGAAGAGTTAATAATTATTTGCACCTTCTTGATCAGGGTCAATTTTAACCAGATCCTCCCAACTGAAGAGAAATGATTGCTTGACAATTATAACATTTATAAATGTGAACTCTTTTTTCTTTGATTATTCCAATATTTAAAACCTTAGATTTGGGGAACTAGCAGGAATTTGAGTAAAGATAATTACTTAGTAAAATCATGGGTGTGTGTGTGAGAGAGAGGGAGAGACAAAGAGAGAGAGAGAGAGAGAGAGAGAGAGAGAGATGGTGGTTGAATGGGAATTCTCAGCTTTGAAATAGTCATAAAAATATGTAGACATGTATTTATATTTATAGCTCTTGTTTGTTGACCATAATCCATGTAATCTCTAAGAAAAAAAAGTTTATGAGAAAATGGGAATTTGAATGTTAAATGCAACTCCTTCTTACCCTGTTTCACTTTAAATAATTTCTCCAGTGTAACATGTCTTTTTCATCCCAAATCCTCTGAGATCTGCTTATAGGATGTTCTGTCAGCCTGGCAGGGAGAAGGACATTCAATTTAGGTACGATCTCCTACCAACCTACAGTGTGTAGATTAGAAACGCCATTTGGCATTTAGTGAGGTTAAAATGGGATATTTACATTACTCTCAACCAAGTTATGAGTAGAAGAGTCCCTAAAAATGAACAAGCAGATAGCTTCAGTAAATAAGTAGAAGATATAGAATTTTAGCCAAGCATCTTCTGGTTTTCAAAAGACATTTCATAGCAGAGAACACACTACTGAGTGATCCCTACAAAAGTCAGTTTACTGACATGCAGGACAGCATATGTAATTTTCCTAATTCACTGAAATCAGTCTTCCCAAATTCATTCCTCTGTGAAATACACATAGTAGAATTACAGTCATATTTTTTTCTCATTAAAAACAGAAACAAAAGTCAGGGGCTGCAGGGTGGCTCAGTTAATTAAGTGTCCGACTCTTGATTTCAGCTCAGGTCATGATCTTGGGGTCATGAGATCTAACCCTATGTGGGGCTCTGCACTGGGCATGGAGCCTGCGTAAGATTCTCTCTCCTTCTCCTTCTGCACCTTCCCACCCTGTGTTCTCTCTCTCTCCCTAAACAAACAAACAAACAAATAAATAAATACAGAAACAAATGTTAGATGAAGAAGTGAAAAAAGAAAGGAAAAGAGAGAAGGAAAGTATTTTCCAGGAATACTTGCAAGCTTTGCATATAGCTATCTAAAAGTTTCTTGAGCCCCTTCAAATAGGAATGCGATTTAGAATAAAAGCAGAGACTCTGGCTTTTCAGAGGCTTATACTTTAAATAAAACCTATATAGTATCATTTCATTGCATGGTGACATGTGGCATTTGGACTTAAAAAGTATCCTGGGGCTTTAAATTAACAAAAAAAGATATAGGTATTAGGAAAGAGAGGATTCTACTTTTTTTAGCAGCTAGTTAGCATATAATATTTGTATTTACATTGCAGATAAAGATACAATCTTTATGTCTCTATATAACTGGAAGAAAAAAACACAACACCAAAAACTGGGACACAAATGGGCCTTATTTAAGAAATTAATTAGGCCCTTAATTCAATAGCTTTAGTCAGTTATTTATGTTGCTAAGGAAACAATTAATAATAGGCATACAGCTTTTAAAAATGAATTTTAGTTGCACTAGGTTAAATTGAAAAGGAAACTTCTGTTGGTATTTTGATTAGGATTAAATTGCAATTTTATAGTATATGGAGATTTGACAAATTTACAATGTTGTCGGCCCAGTTGAAGACAAACTATTTCTTCTCATTTATTTGTGTTTTCTTTTGTGGTCCTTAGAAGTGTAAAGCATTCTTAAGAATCTAATATATGTATTTATATATAAAACATATATATACATATATATACATATATTACATACATAAAATAAATGTAATCTATATTATTACATGTATATTATAAATTATATTATAGATTACATTTATTTTATGTATATAATATATAATTAATAACATGGCACACATCAGACATAACTTTCAGTTCCATAGGTGTTAACATTATCTATGGTTTAGTGTAATCACCATCATAATCAGGATACATTAACATATAAAGCAATTCCGTCATTCCAGAAATATATTGTTTATTTATTTCCAATTAGATTGTTTTTATTGGTTTTTTTGTTTGTTTGCTTCTTCTATTGTATTTTTTACCTGGTTATTTTTATAAAGTTCATAAAAATGCATTGGAGAATTATTGAGATATTTTTGAAAAGAGAATAGCATGAGGCTTGACTAATACACTTTGATACAGAAATTCAAATTATCGGGCGCCTGGGTGGCTCAGTGGGTTAAAGCCTCTGCTTTCGGCCCAGGTCATGATCTCAGGGTCCTGGGATCGAGGCCCGCATAGGGCTCTCTGCTCAGCAGGGAGCCTGCTTCCCCCTCTCTCTCTGCCTGCCTCTCTGCCTCCTTGTGATCTCTCTCCCTCTGTGAAATAAATAAATAAAATCTTTAAAAAAAAAAAAGAAATTCAAATTATCTTACAGACACATTAGCACAAGTATTAAATGAGTTATACATAAACATATTTATTACAATACTGTTTGAAACATCTAGTAAAATAATGTTGTTTTGTACATGGATATGAGGTCTCTTGAACAAATGATAATAGAAAACTATGCCCTCATTGCAGCATTAAATAAGTGTATATACATGCATTGATTTAGAATGCTATCCAGGATATACTGATAAGAGGAAAAGTAAGTTGCAGAGTAGTAGATGTATTGTGAGCTTGGTATACATATCTGTATACATTTGTGTTTGGTATACATATCTATGTAGTTTCCAAGGTCTAGTGTGAGATGGAGAGAATGATTATGAAGGGATGGCATGAATGAGTTTTTTGGAGTGATGAAATAGTTTTGTATGTCAACTGTTAAGTATCCTGATTAGGGTGATGATTGAATAAATCTATAGATATGCTAAAACCCATAGACCTGAACATTGTGTCAGAAAAATGGCAAAGAAGATGTAGACTCTGTTTCCTCCATAAACACACTAACTAAACAACTAGAAATAAACTGAAATAACTTTATAGAAACAGGTGGAAATTATCAAAGATCCACAGCAGCCAAATAAGCACACAATGGGGGGGGAAGCCCCAAAGTAGCAGGAAATTTCATGGTGTTTTTACTTCCTTCTGCCCCTTCCCCAACCTGGCCTGTTATGGCATAGTTTGGGAGGAATGGCAGCCTATTCCTGAGTTACTTCTGAAAATCAGAAAAAGAAGAGTAGACTAAATTTGCAATGTTCTAAACTAATATAACATAATAAAAAACAACAAAAACAAACAAACAAAAACCAAATAAACTATCTATTGGTTGCCTGAGGGATTGATCTCTATATCAACTAACTAGAAGCCCAGATGATTGAAAGTCCTTTGGATCTCAGGCTAGAAAATGATGTTAGAAACAGCAGGCATGACTCATAAAAGCTGTAAGGAGATTATAGACCTACAAATGCCTGGAAGCCAGAGATTATGAGCAGAATTCAACAGAACAACTAAGACTCTAAGAAATAAGAGTGAGGATCTGAAGATAATTGAAATACTTAAAAATAGTCATGTATACTGGGCAATTAGGAAGGGAAAGCACTACATACAAGGCCAGGGAAGACACATATCCAAAAAAGGCCTTGGAATAATCTAAGCTTTTAATAGGGCTGATTAATAAAGTCTTCCCCTGTACAGAAACAGCCTGTAAAGACTGAAAATGGTGGTTGTTTTTTCAAATACCCAATTTTTTAAAAAAACATTTTTTATTATTTTATTATTTTTTTTAAGATATGAGGGAGAGAGAGAGAGAGAGAGAGAGAGAGAGAGAGAGCACAAGCAAGGAGAGGGACAGAGGAAGAGGAAGAAGCAGATTCCTTGCTGAGCAGGGAGTCCAATGTGGGGCTCCATCCCAGGACCTTGAGATCATGACGTGAGCCAAAGGCAGACACTTAACTGACTGATCCACTCAGGTGCCCCTCCAAATGCCCAATTTTTAAGAAAAGATCATGAGGCATGAAAAGAAACAGGAAAACATGACCCATTGAAAAGATCCAAATAAATCTCTAAAAACTGTCCCTGAAGAAACACAGCTGTCAGATTTATTAGATAAAGACTTTAAAACAACTGTCTTAAATATGTTTAAAAAACTAAAAAAAAAAAAAAAGAATAAAGAAAGTAGGATGGACAAAGAACAAAAGGAAATCAGAAAAACAATATATGAACAAAATGAGAATAACATAACAAAATAGAAATTATTTTTGAAAATAATTAAATCTTGGAGATGAAAAATATAATAATTAAATTGAAAAATTCACTGAAGATGTTCAAGAGACTCAAATAGGCAGGAAAAAAATCAGAAAACTTAAAGAAATGTGAGATTATTAAGTTCAAGAAGCAAAAAAATAAGAAAATGAAGAACAAAGTGAACAAAGCCAAGGGACCTATGGGATAGCATGAAAAGACCAATATATGAATTATGGAAGTCCCAGAGGGAGAAGAGAGAGAGAAAGAAAGGGACAGAGAGCTTATCTGAAGAAATGGTGGCCAAAAACTTTCCATGTTTGATGAATGTCATGGAGATGTACAAATACAATAAGCTCAACTAACTTCAAGTAGGAAAAATCCAAAGAGGCCCACACTGAAACACATTAAAATCAAACTGTCAGAAGACAAAGACAAAAGGAGACTCTTTAAAGCAGCAAGAGAAAAGCAACTTGTCATGTACAAGAGATCATCAATAAGATTTTCAGCAGATTTCTCAACAGGCCAGAGAACAATGGAATAATGTATTTAAAGAACTAAAATATAAAACAATAAACTGCCAACTAAGAATTCTGCATTGGAAAAATTGTCCTTCAAAAATGAAGGCGAAATTAAAATATGCCCAGATAAACAAAAACTGAGAGAGTTTATTACCACTGGAATGACCCCTCAAGAAATGCTTCAGGGAATCCTTCAACTTGAAATGAAAGGATGCTTAACAGTAACTCAAAATCATATGAAAATACGGTTTTCCAGTAAAAACAAATACATAGACATATACAAAAATCCATATTATAATATTGGTTTAAATTCCACTTTTTACTCTTTCATAGGATTTACTCTTTTACTTTTTACAGGCTTTACAACAGCATAAAGCTATTTATGTCTGGGTTAATGGATATAAAATATAGAAAGATGAAAGTTGTGACCTCAAAAAGACAAATAACACAAAGTTGGATGGAGTGAAGCTATACCAGAATACAATTTTTGTATGCAATTGAAGTTGTTAGCTTAAAATAGACTTAAACATTTAAGATGGTGGGCCCCTGGGTGGCTCAGTGGGTTAAAGCCTCTGCCTTTGGCTCAGGTCATGATCTCAGAGTCCTGGGATCGAGGGCTGCATCAGGCTCCTGGCTCAGCAGGAAGCCTGCTTCTCCCTCTCTCTCTGCCTACCTCTCTGCCTACTTGTGATCTCGCTCTCTGTCAAGTAAATAAATTAAAAAAAAATCTTAAAAAAAATTTAAGATGGTATATATATATATATATACATATATATGTATATATACATACACACACATATAATCTTTATGGTAACCACAGAGAAAATATTTATAGAATTTACACAAAAGGAAATGAGAAGAGAATCATAATGTGTAACTAAAAAAAAAAGTCAACTAAACAGATAGCCAGCAAGGGAGAAAATAAGGGACAAATTAAGCTATAAGACATTACAGAAAACAAATACCAAAATGGAAATAGCAAGTCTCTCCCTATCAATCGTTACTTTAAATATGAATGGATCAAACTCCTCAATCAAAAGACATAGATTGGTAGCATAAAAAGGAGGATTCAACAACAGGCTGTCTATAGGAGACTCACTTCAGATCTAAGGAGATGCATTAGTTGAAAGTGAAAGTATGAAAAAAGAAATTCCATGCAAATAGTAACCAACAGGGAACAAGAGAGGCCATACTAATTTGAGACAAAATAGACTTTACATCAAAAACTTTTATAAGACTCAAAGAAGGTTATGTGATGATGAAAGATCAATTCACTGAGAAGATATAACAATTATAAGGATCAAACATCAGAATTTCTAAATATATGAAGTGAACAGTTACAAAATCGAAGGGAGATATAGACAGCTCTACAATACTGGCAGGAGATGTCAATACTTTCAATAATGGATGGTATGACTAGACAGAAGATCAATAAGGAAATGATGCCTTGAACAACACCATAGACCAATTGGACCTAACATGCATATACAGACTGCTTCATGCAACGGCAGCAAAATATACATTCTTCACAAGTGCACAAGGGAAAGATATGGAGAAACCAAAAGTCATATGCACTTTGGTGGGAAATAAAATGGTGTTGCTGTTATGGAAAGCAGTATGGTGTTCTCTCAAAAAAATTAAAAATAAAATTACCGTATCATTGAACGATTCTACCTTAGGGTATATACAGAGAAGAACAGAAAGGAAAGACTCAAAAATATAATTTATACATCAATGTTGATAACAGCATTATTCACGATAGTCAAAAAAGTGGAAGCAACCCAAGTGTCTGACAGCAGACGAGTGGATAAACAATTTATGGTAGACACACACAATGGAATACCATGCAAATTTCAATAGAAAGGAAATTTTGATACATGTTTCAACATGGATGAACCTTGAAGACATTATGCTAAGTGAAATTTGTCAGTCACAAAATAGACAGATATTATATGATTTCCCTTATATGAGGTATATGGAATAGTCAAATTCATAGACAGAAAATAGCATGGTGGTTACCAGGGGCTGGGGTAGGGAGGGAATGGAGAGTTAATATTTAATGGATGTGGAATTTTAGTTTAGGAAGATGAAAAATGTATTTGAGATGGATGGTGGTGATGGTCGTACAACCTTGTGAATGTACTTAAAACCATAGATCTATACACTTAAAAATGCTTCAAATGATAAATTTCCGGTTATATATTTTACCACAATAAATAAAGCAAAACAGCATCATAGATCTACATAGCAAAAAAAGGTCAATTTTACTGTATGATCATTACAAATAAAAAAGCATTTTTATATACACACTCAAAAATTAAAAAGAAAATAATAAACCATCATTAGTGGTTGTATCTTTGGAATAGAAAAATGTACTTGGAGAGGACTTGCATATTGTCGATGTTTATTATTATCTTGTTATTTTATTTTTAAAAACATGGACATATTTTATTTCAGAATAAAAAAATACTAAAATACCCCTTCTTCACTTACAAAATGTGGTCTATGTCTTAGCAATGTGTCTCATTCTTATTTGTGTTGAGCTCAAAAAAAGCTCAATTTGAACTCAATTTGAACTTGTAAATTACTATTTACAATTTGAACTGTACTATGTACATCCTTACAAATGATTCTTTTTCTCGCACTTAGAAAAATATTTCTTCTCTTTTGAGTTTATTTTTTTTTTTAAGATTTTTTATTTATTTATTTGACACAGAGAGAGAAATTACAAGTAGGCAGAGAGGCAGGCAGAGAGACAGGGAGAGGAGGAAGCAGGCTCCCTGCTGAGCAGAGAGCCCGATGCGGGCCTCGATCCCAGGACACTGAGATCATGACCTGAGCCGAAAGCAGAGGCTTTAACCCACTGAGCCACCCAGGCGCCCTCTTTTGAGTTTAGATTAGACATTATGTTTGCCTTGGAAGATGTAGGAGATGTATGGGATTGGGGTGTGTGTGTGTGTGTCTGCATGTGCGAGTGTGCATGCACATTTATATGCTTCTATGGAAGCCAACAGAGACTGACTAGGAATTGGAAGTTTAAAGGGGTATGTCTGCCACTGAGTCTAGAACCCTTCGAAGAAAACGGGACATAGTTTGACAACTCAAGTCACTTCAGCAGAACTTAAAACAAATCCCAAACATTCCTAACTTTTCTCCATGCTGTTGAGTTCTAACCACAGTGTGCTCTGTCACAGCCCTAACAGTAGTGTTCTTGACTAAAAAACTCAGACTTGAGCTGAAGTATAGATGGGAAAAAGGTCATAGACCTTGGGGGGATGCTAACTTCTGGATGGGATTTCAGGAAAGCCAAATTGAGATTTGTTTTGCAGAATATATAATAGAAGCTTCCAGGACAATTTATTCAGGTATGCATGTAATGCACCTTGAGAATAGTGTAGTAGTTTGAATTTAGGTGTAGAGTGTACATTGGAGAGGTAAATAAGAAGCATTTACTCTTTAGCAATATCATTTGAAAATATTGGTGATTTTTTTGTGCGTGGGTGGATAAGCTGTTGACAGGTTAGCCAAGTTCAATAAGAAACAAAGCTGTATCCAGTTTTTTAAAAAAGGCCTCGTGATCATTTGGGATGAAAGGATATGCCTTTTCTGCTAGGCTTTTTCTATTAACACCCGCTGGACTGCAGAATCCTTGTTCCATACAGCCCCATCAAAGGAGGTAGACCTAGGTCCTTGGGGGAATACAGACTATCTGGAGAAAGCTGTTGCCAGGGCATCAACCACCCATGGGCCATATACTCTGGCCACAGTGTGAGAGCCATAACTCCTTCTTCTCTAAGTTTCTATTCCCGTCTCCTTTTCCTCCCAACTGGGTCTAAAAGTAGCTAAGATATGTCATGAAAGCTTTCTTTTGTTTTACTCATACTATGTGAGTCTTTTTCTCTGCAATTAGGAGTTGGGGATACTTCTCTCAATTCCACCTTTGGAATAAGAAAATTAACCTTTAACCAATATAAAGCTCAGAAGTAAAATTTCACCACATTACCACAGAGGCCAAGATGGCGGTGATCAGAACCGAGATATGGTATACATCTCTGTTTTCTGTTGTTTTTCCACTTTTGAGGATTTCCTTTCCCCTGATTGCTAACCACTGTACTCCACACCCACTTTCATACCGGGAGTGGATGCATAGCCCAACCTAGACAATCATACAAACCTAATACTTTGAATACAGTGTCATGCAGTCATTTATTAAAGCAAACATAAAAGGTACCTCATATGTGCCAGGTACTCTTGTAAGGATTCTATAAATATGAACTAATTTGATATTAAAAATAACAAAGAATGAAATCTGATCCAGGCAGTACAGGAGATTCTGCTGAATGGCCTGCTCACCGATTGTGGACAGGACTGAAAGGACAAACTAGGGGTAAGAGGTACCCAGAGATCAGCAAGAGCTTGGAGGGGCAAGAAAGGAAATAAGGCTCAACCAGCACAGTGACACCTGGGGCTATGGGGATGGAGCAACCCTTCTTTGGGAACTGTTCTGGAGAGACACAACCAGAGCAGGAAGAATGTAAGGAAGAAAGATCACAACCACCGTCTCCTCTTGCTTTCCAGTGTTCTTTAAGGGCTTTCCACTGGGTAAGCCCAACTGGAAGCCAGTTGCTAAGCAACCAGAGTGATGCCATCCATAGGAGTCAGCTTCCCTGGACACAAAACTAGGCAGAAAATGTATCTAGGATGAATGGAAAATGGAAAATTATCATCACACACCTCAAATCATTTTAGGAATTAAGCAGAGAACAAATTGGTAAAACAATAAAGTGAATATTAACATTTTTATTCTCTCCCTAACCTCACAAACCCACTTTCTTTGTGGGTTTTCAACTATTGAAATTATAAAGTGTCTATAAATATGAGGGTTCTAGCTGTAAGGATTCAACAGAGCATCCCCAAACCAAGGCTGACAGTTGACTGGGCAAGGCTTTTACATTTGCCACTTCTCTTTGCCAGATAATTCTAGGGTTAATCTCCCACCCTCGCTCACCCCAATCCAGCTTGTGATATGGACACTTAAGAAACACGGTGTTGTTTATATTATGGTGGAGAACTCACACTATCAATTTGCACATTAGTGAGACCAGTTATTGGTTTCTTCTATCAGAATCTATTGGGGGGCAGCTGGAGAGATACCCACTACTAAGGAAGGAAGGAAGGAAGGAGGGAGGGAAGAAATGAGGGAGGGAGGAAAGGAAAAGGGAAAGGGAAAGAAAGAACAAAAGGAAGGAAGGAAGGAAGAAAGGAGGAGGGAGGGAGGGAGGGAGGAAGAAAGAAAGGAAAGGAAAGGAAGGGAGGGAGGGAGGAAGGAAGAAAGAAAAAAGAAAAAAGAGAAAGGAGGAAAGAAAGAAAGAAAGAAAGAGAAAGAAAGAAAAGGAAGAAAGGAAGGAAGGGAAGGAAGGAAGGAAGGGAAGGAGGGAGGGAGGAAGAAAAGAAGGAAAAAGGAAAGGGAAAGGGAAAGGGAGGGTACTTAGCTGTCTGATGAAATGTTTTAAATGCATAGGGTTCACCTTAAGGTTGGCCCCTGTTCAGATTTTACCCATTAATAACACACAGGGCTGCCTCTGTACTCGCCAGAGTTGATAGGAAAAATAGTACTACTTACAGGTCCTTGTTTTGCCTGAGGGAGGATATTCCAAGTGCAAGTTGTTAGTTCCTGCACACCCGCATGTACGTATGTGTGCATACTTAGTTCACAGGCATGCAGTGGTACTTCCTGAAAAAATGTTTTTAATTAAATGACACAGAAGAGTATTTTTGCTTTACAGAATATTTTCTTCTTATAGAACAAATTTTAAGGAAGACGGTGATGCCTGTGTCAATGTTTGCCTAAACCTATGCTTTACGCTGACGTTCGGAGCTGTATTAGCATCTTCACTCATTTCAAGTTATTTGATACGATGTTTAGAAATGGACAGTGAAGGGAAATACTGAAACTGATTTTTTTTTTCAGTTTCTGCCCCACTAAACCTTAAGCTGACATTTGACTCTAAAAGAGAAAAATTAGAATTGCTACCAGAAGTCAATATAAATGTATCGCTTTGAGCTGTTGGCTAACATTTATGTTCTTAACAAACTGCTCTAATTATTCCCTTTCACTCTTTTGGGGAATACTTTAAGAAAGATTTTTTTAAATCTCCTAAATGATTAGGATTCTGCCAAAGGTCAGTCTTAGATGCAGCTTATGAATAATTTGGCGTCATTTTGCTAAGGAAGGATTCTATGAACAATTCCCTGAACATCGATGATGGAGTTATCTGAATTGTGTTGTATGGCTTTCTCTCTTGCAATGTACACTGAACAGGCATTTGCTATGGAGAAGAGTTATTTAAATGTTATTTCAGATGATGAGTCTTTAACGTATGAAAGCCCATAAAGGATGGGGAACACTTATATGAAGGAGAGAGATGATCAGTGAATTATTTCCTGAAGAGTTTTGCTAAGCAATTACATTTATCTCAAGAAAGGAATGACTTTAGCACTTATCAAGTGAGAAGTTGATTTGTGAATTTTTCTTCATCTCCCAAGATTCAACTGTTTCAGGTTGATGAAAAACTGTTCAATCAAGTCATTCTATGCTGAATATTTATCTAAACCAATCTATTGGCTCTAATGGTGCCTGGAGCTCAAGTTAATGAAAGAGTTGCCCTTCCCCCATCTCTGCAAATAGAAGTGATCATCTCAGATATGTTATATCAGATACTAAAGCAGTTGTCACCCTTGGAGTATCTGTGTTGGATTAAGCATTTTATTGTATTGTTTTCTACTCTGAAAGTTTAGTCTCAAGTTGAATTGCCCCCTTGTTTTTTTGTTTTGTTCTGTTTTGTTTTTTTAACTAAGGATTGTTTGCTGAATTAGCACAGGCTACAAAAAGTTGAGTCTGCAGCCAAAATTTCTGTTGAGTCAAGGCTTAATACTACTTATTTACTAATCAACTAAACCCTGTAAATATACTAAAAGACCATGATGGCTTAGAAATGTTTCTACACATATGGCAAGTTTATTTTTAGATGTTTGTTGTATTTTTTCCTTATAACTTGCCATAGAAGTGACATTGAATTCTTGGCTTTGACACTAACTGCATGACCTTGGGCAAAACACTTCGCCTTTTTAGGTATCAGGTTTTTAAATCTGTACAGTGGAGATAGTAAACACTTTATAGTGCTTATGTGAGGATTGAGAGAGCTAAAATGTATTTATTCTTTTTTAAAAGCTTTTGGTAAAATGTCATAGAAGAATATGTTTATGGTGAGAAAGAAAATGATCACATTGAGAAGGAAATAGACTGAGGGCAAAATTTTATTTCTCCAGCCAGTCTTCTTTCTATTTAATTATTAATTTCCACCATCCAAAAGGTCACAAAAGGCATAACCGCAACAAAAACATCATTAAAAGCATGATATAAGGACAGGGGCCAAGAGGAAAAATGATGAAAATTCAACTTGAATCAAAGAAAGTCAGAGTTATGGGTACTGGAAGACAATGTCCACAGCCCAGCGACAGTGTCCTTATTATAGCACAAAACAAGACGGCAGGAAGAAAAATAGGCTCTAGGTGGAAATTACATGCTCAGCATAACTTGAAGAAAGATGACGCTTAACCTTCAAAATCACTCTAACTAAAAAGAAAAGAAAAGAAGAAAGAAAGAAAGAAAGAAAGAAAGAAAGAAAGAAAGAAAGAAAGAAAGAAAGAAAGAAAGAAAATCAACAAATCCCGGCTGAAGATCTTTCATCTTCTCACTACAACTCTTGCCAGTGTAAGACCCCAAAATGAGGACCCCATAGATTTTTCAGGGTATCACAAAAAAAGGGAGAAAAATACGGAAAATGAAACCTAGTGGAGAAAACCAAGTTTGTTCTTAAACTACTCCAGAAACAGCAAGTCTATCCTAAATCTAAAAAAGTATCCACGTGAATCTCAGCATGGAGTAAAGGGAAGGGTTTTCAATGGATGTGTAATTTAAAGTGGCAGGCCCAATTTAACAAGGCAAGTGTAATTTACAAGGGCAGGTATGAAGGAAAGGGGCCATCTTTAAAACACATAGGTTGTAGGAGAAAAAAGGCAAAAAGAAGAGAGAAGCACTCTTTGGCAAGTAAAGAGAAAAAGTATGGGGGTGCATGAGGGATGGTTAATTCGGGGTTCTGAAAGTCAAAAGAGAACTTTAAATGAGAAGCTTACAACTCCCCTCCTGCTCCAAAACAGATTTACAAACAAACAAAGACTGGTGAACATATCTGGACTTTGCTATGTTAATAGGTGAAAATTCTGTTAAACTAGGAATCATGTAAAACACCTCAATACTAGAAAATGAAACAAATGGAAAGTCAAACCCATACAGAGCTATGATTACAGGAAATCAGGAAACAAAATCTCATACATATTAAATGATGAGCAGTCCCCCTAGAGACAAACCATCCATGAAAGAAATGACACCTATAAGTTAATATTTCCAGAAGAATTAAACAGACCCAAAGAAGCAATAAATATATGAAAAACCAACTTGAGTCAGGAATCTTAAAAGTAAAAATTAAAAAAAAAGTAGATCCCTGAAACTGGAAGAAATAAAAAGAAAGTTGATTAACACAGGAAAACAAAACAAAACAAAATGAAACCAAGAAACAATGGAAGAGAAAGATAGAACTTTGTCTCCCAAATGAATAAAACATTGCAAGATGCCTGAAGAATAGATACAAATGGCAAGTTAATAAAGGTCGTTAAAGAAAGGCAGGAAAACAGGTAAAAGAATGGAAATTGAAGGGCCAGAGAAAAAACAGAAAATGTAAGAGAAGCACAAAAGGAATAGCATTTATTAAATCAGAGTCTCTGAAGAAGAAAAACAAAACAAAGAATGAAGCTAATATTTAATCCAAGAAAACTTTCCAGAAGCAGCAAAAAGACTTGAAAATCATTACAAGAATTCAATTGATATATAAAACAAACATCTAAACTTTCTAAATTAATCCAAGAAAAATCAGTTTTATAGCTTTGACATTTGAAGGACCGATTGATTATACATAAAATCTTTCATTCATTATTTTTTAACTGAGGATTTTGTGTGTTTATGTGTGTGTGTTAATGTTGTTCTATGATTGTCTTATTGTGTGTGTTCATACAGAAAAGTCTAGTGACTGTCTCATTTTCTTGCTTGTGTTAGTTATTTCATCTTTTTGCCTGGAATCGTGAAAATGTTTTATTTGCCTTTAAAATTTAATAGTTCTAGAAGGATGTTCTTGGAATTGATTATTTTGGAATTTGATAATCCTACTAATCTCCAGTGAAAAGATAGAGTTTAACTGAATTTATGCTTCTAAAAGTAATGGCAGGTTTTTAAAAGATAAGTACACTACATTTCAGAATCCATGGAATACATTTAAAGCAGCAATTAGAGGAAAGTTTGTGATGTTAACTAACATCTCTATTAGAAAAATGAGGGAGGGCGCCTGGGTGGCTCAGTGGGTTGGGCCTCTGCTTTCGGCTCAGGTCATGATCTCAGCGTCCTGGGATCGAGGCCCACATCGGGCTCTCTGCTCGGCGGGGAGCCTGCTTCCTCCTCTCCCTATCTCTCTGCCTGCCTCTCTGCCTACTTGTAGTCTCTCTCTCTGTGTCAAATAAATGGATGAAATCTTTAAAAAAAAAAATAAAAAAAAAATAAAAAAAAAATAAAATTTAATAGTTCTAGAAGGATGTTCTTGGAATTGATTATTTTGGAATTTGATAATCCTACTAATCTCCAGTGAAAAGATAGAGTTTAACTGAATTTATGCTTCTAAAAGTAATGGCAGGTTTTTAAAAGATAAGTACACTACATTTCAGAATCCATGGAATACATTTAAAGCAGCAATTAGAGGAAAGTTTGTGATGTTAACTAACATCTCTATTAGAAAAATGAGGGAGGGCGCCTGGGTGGCTCAGTGGGTTGAATGTTGCCTTTGGTTCAGGTCCTGATCCCAGGGTCCTGGGATCGAGTCCCACATCGGGCTCCCTGCTGGGCAGAGAGCCTGCTTCTCCCTCTTCCTCTGCCTGTCGCTCTGCCTACTTGTGCTCTCTATCTCTCTGTCAAATAAATAAATAAATAAAAACGTAAAAAAAAGAAAAAAAGAAAAATGAGGGAGTGAAAATAAATGAATTAAATTCTCAGCTCAAAAACTAGAAGAACAACAAAATAAATTTTCAAAAAAAAAAGAGAAAAGTAAAGCAGAAATGGATGAGATAAAAAACAGAAAAATAATAGATATAATTGACAAATTTACATTTTGAGTTTAAGAAAAATTAACAANAAAAAGTAAAGCAGAAATGGATGAGATAAGAAACAGAAAAATAATAGATATAATTGACAAATTTACATTTTGAGTTTAAGAAAAATTAACAAAATAGGGCGCCTGGGTGGCTCAGTGGGTTAAAGCCGCTGCCTTCGGCTCAGGTCATGATCCCAGGGTCCTGGGATCGAGGCCCACATCGGGCTCTCTGCTCAGCGGGGAGCCTGCTTCCTCCTCTCTCCTCTCTCTCTGCCTGCCTCTCTGCCTACTTGTAATCTCTCTCTGTGTCAAATGAATAAATAAAATCTTTAAAAAAAAGAAAAAGAAAAATTAACAAAATAGACAAAGAAAGGGACCTCCAAAATAAGAAATAACAAGGGAAAAAGAAAAAGAAAAATTAACAAAATAGACAAAGAAAGGGACCTCCAAAATAAGAAATAACAAGGGAAAAAGAACCACAAGAAAAGAATAAAATTTAAAAGTCCTAAGAGAGTACCTTTCAGATCTCTACGCAAAGTTCTATGAAAACCTAGGTAACATTCATTTCTTAAGGAAATATATTTGACTGAAATTGGCCACATTGCGAACAGAAAGCTTGAAAAGACCAATTTCCATTGAAGAAATAGAAAATGCTATTAAGGAAATGTGCTGCCAAAACAGGCCCGGAGAGCTTCACAGGGATCCTACGATAACTTCGAACACCAGAGATAGTTCTCTAAGGTACTTCAGAACACAGAAAAAGAAGGAAAACTTCCTAATTTCTTTTATAAAGCAACAGAAAACCAGGATCAATATTTCCTCTGTGTATCAAAGCAAAAATATTCAATAAAATATTGACACACAGAACACAGTGCCAAATGAAGAAAATAACACACCATGACCAAATGAGACCTGGTCTGGAGAACTGGTCAGTTCTCTTTGCCCCCTCACTTCCTGTGATCCCCTCCTCCCTCCTGGCTGGGGCTCCCAGCTGCCTACACTTGCTTACCATAGTTTTCAGGCACTTTGGTCGAGTCCTTGACTTTATTGGTCACATGACTTTGTAAGGTCACCAAAGGGAAAAAATGGATGTTCAGAGCACTTTGAGTGAGATCAAGGCTCGGGTGGACTCAACTTGATATTTCAAATGCAGTCCCAAATCACATTTGGAATGGTTCACTCTGCAAAGCTGCGAAATCTTGGGTGTTCTGAAGTGATTGGTTAACATGATGATTTTGCTGTGTGTGTGCAGACTTGAGAATCTGATGTGGAGATTAAAAATGCTACAGACAACATGCTGGAAACATTCCTAGCGTAGTCATTCATCTCATGCTTCCCCAATGGAGACTTTCACCCCTCTCCTAGCTATGATTTCTCAGAAACATTTTTTGATGCTGTATGTATCTTAGATCATTTAAATGTAAAATGACTCGTGATTGATGAATAGTGAGTTCTTCTCTTATGTTGTTTTCCCCTTAAGCTTGTTTAGTTCATTGAACTCAGTTATTGAGCACCAACTTTGTGCAATCCATTGAACTGGACTCTAAGCCACTTCGATTTTCCCCTTGATTAAATCATTTACAAAGCTCTATTTCCTTTCTTTGCCTTTTTGTTTAAACTTTAAAATGGTATTACATTTTTATAATAATAATGATTATGAGGATGACTATATAATATAAAATCATATTACTAGATAATAATCATAATTACTTATATTGTATAATCGTAATTATGTTTTAAACAAAAAAATCTATTTAATTTCATAATTCTTCTTTAGGTTTTCTCTTCCTGCACTGGGAGTATAACATTTGATTAAAAGGCCCAGATTTTGTGATGGGATGATTTTTGCTCCTCTTTATTTATAGCCGGTCTGAAGTGAGAAATTTCTTTGAGAATTTCTTGCCAGGAAAATCTTTGTTTCCCTAAGGATTCCAGTGTGCTTTTTTTTTTTTTTCATTTTGATGGTGAGAGCTATGTAAATTACTGTGTCACACATTTTTTCCTCACTCCTGAGAAAAATCAGACTCTTATTTGGTATTTATTTACAACAGAAATATTAATCCACATGGTGGGAATGTGTCTTAGCTTTCTATTTTTCATCTTGTTTTATTAGTATTATTCTATTGGACATGGGTTTGCATGTAAGCTGCCTTATGTCCTTTGGAAAGCCATAGTGAAAAAGTTAATGAATTATATTTAAAATTAAGATATTTAACATTTGAATGTCCCTTAGAATTTGCAAAGGGTAGGAATATACTTTTATTCCTACTTATCTATTCTTCTTCTATGTCTTTTGCACTTTTATAGACTTCAATGCCTGTGTTTTATACTTAATACAATCTGGAGAAGCTATATCTTCCTCAGTTAGGATCTTGCACTTAGGAGTAGGAGGAAGACAATGAGGTGACATTCCAGAGCGGATGGGAGGCTGTGACCACAGAAGACGTGGCACCAATGAAATAATTTCCACATTTTCTTTAAAACTCCAACAAGGTGTTGGCAATAACAGCTGTGCAGACCCCAGGGTCTTCTTAGACCCCAGGATCTTTCTTTACTGTTGAAATAGAGCTTTGTTTTGTTTTTCATTTATTATTGTTGCAGTGTGGTGAGAGTACTGTGGAGTCTCTGGGCTCCTGAAGCAGGGAGGTGCGATGCTGGTGGCTGTGACTATGTGACCTAGAGAGGGAAGAAACAGAGTTAGCATCGCATGTGCTCTGGTTAATTTCCCAGACGGTGATGGATGGAGAGAACCAGGGTGCCTGCACATGGATTCTTTCCCTCATGTAAAGGAGTTTGAAGAATGGGGCAGGTTCTCTTGCTTTGAATTATTCAAAGAGACTATCCAGAAATCTTGGAAGAATTTCCTGGGTCTGGAAGGTATAAAAATTAAGGGTGGGAGATGAGAATGGTATTTACTGTTATCACTAAAATCTTTGTCTCATCCTAGTCTTTTTTTTTTAATTTTACTTATTTATTAGACAGAGAGAGAGAGAGAATGAATAGGGGGAGGAGCAGAGGGAGAGGGAGAAGCAGACTCCCTGCTGAGCAGGAAACCCAGTTCAGGGCTTGATCACAAGACCCTATCTCAACCTATTCTTGAGCAGTACATACCTGCCCTACTGAATGGGAACAGGCAGAGATAAAAGAAAACATGGGAGAAAGGTGTCACTTGTTAATATGTTAAAACTCATCACGAAGCTATTTGGGCAGAAGATATCACTAGACATTTTTCTGAAGACCAATGTGTTCTTATAAAACCAGACCTAAAAGATATTAGTGATGACATTCGAGATTGTTTTGGGGGCATCTGGGTGGCTCACTTGGTTAAGCATCTGCCTTGAGCTTAGGTAATGATCCCAGGGTCTTGGGATCGAGCCCCACGTTAGGTCCCTGCTCAGCTGGGAGCCTTCTCCCTCTCCCCACTGCTCATGCTCTCTCTTTTGCTATGACTCTTTTTCTCTCTCAAGTGAATAAATAGAATCTTAAAAAAAAAAAAAGACTTTCATATGTTTGCGTATGTGCTAATTTACTTATTGAGCACCTACTGTATCCCTGGCACTGTACTAGATGCTGGAATACATAAATACCAAATACAGTATTTTCACTTTCAGGAAGCTTCCTTTTATGGGGCAATCAGTTACTCAACAAAATAGGTGTACTTCTATGTGAAAACTATTAAAAGGAAGCATTTTTCTCTAGTGTAATGAGTGTTTTTGTAAAAATATAATACTACTAAAGTCATTGTCAAATTACATTTAATTCTAAATATTGAACCCATTAAAATCAAATGAAAACATTTTTATTTGATGTCATTGTACTGTTCACATCACTCAAAACTTACAAGTTCAATGGTATATCCATGTAACAAATATCATTCTATTAGTAGAATATCACTTTCCCCATAAAAATTCATACACAGATACACACAAACATAGGCATCATTATATTTGTCCTAAATAACAAACATCCCAGCTTAATCTGTTGATCCTAATCTGTTTACACCTGGGAATTCAAACGCATTAGGGTGAACTATCAGGGAGTTATGCTCCTTAGTGTCTTCCATGGGCTTCCCGAGAAGAGTGGCTTAGAGACAGATTATACCAGGCAACTGGGCCCTGGCACCAAGACTTCAAACCAGGGGGCAACATCCAATACCAGAGGCTTGGTGGAGGCCTGGGCCTGCTGGTATATCCACTGTGAAGGTACCTGGACTCCATCACAGTATCCTGTGTGATGGGCACATGGGCACTGCGGAGTGGATCCTTGAGAGGCTCTTCAAGGGTCTTCCTACTTGGCTTCTGGTCTAGGTTGCCCAAAGTGGTGATGAAGTACAGGGCCCAAAGACTGGCAGGAGCACAAAATCTTATTTTTATTAATTTGTTGCAGTTCAGGAGAATTCAAATAAATAAATAAATGAATAAAAATAGAATTGGGAAAGATTGGTGATAGGACTTGGGCTTGTTAGGGGATTTGAGGAAAATTTAAGAAAGCAGGTATCTGTTCTGAATTGGGCATTGTCAGGAAGCAGGGACAATTTGATCGGGTATATGATTTTTACCTAGGAGTAGTAAAGTGAGATGCTGATATTGCTAAAGGAGCAGCAGGGAGGGGAATGTTTGGTCATTTTTGTGGTGGCGTAGTGGCCTTTTTATGTCTATGTTGACACTTGATTACAGAGTGGTCTTGAATGTGTGCCATTCCATCAAGGTCAAGAGGGGATGTGTCTGATCCCTCTCTTGTGGAAGAGTGTGTTCAGTGGGGAACACCAGTCTGGCTCAATGAGGACTCAGTGGGCAACTCAGGGAGAGGCGACCCAACTTTAAAGCATTGTTACATTAAAGGGAATGAGCAAGGCCAAAGCTTGTCAGTCTTGTGTTCCGGAAAGCGCTAGTGGGACGCCTGCCCTTGATTACTCTGGTGGACGTACAGTTAATAGTGGCATTGGCAGGGGATTGGCAGTACCTCATTCATTCATTCTTCATTCATTCATTCATGCTTTCATGTAAATACTTAAATATTTGTTGCCAACCTGTCAGATGGGGATTTAGGAACATGAGTATTAGTTGCAAACTGAAGTCAGAGACTAGAGATATGGTATAAAAGCAGCCAGAGACAATGTGTCAGCCATTCAGAACCATGGACCAGAGCTACCTCGGACTCCCTTGGCTGGGAGCTGGGAGCCCAGTATGGTCTCGTTACTATAACAGTTACACACTTGGTATTCCCAATTGGGAAGGCCCGTGGTTGACTGGTGGAAAAAGATTCACGGTTGTGGGAATAGAGATCTTTGGAGAAACTAGAACAGACTGAAATGAAAGAACATGAAGGACAAGGCATGGCCCCTCTCAGCGAACAAGCCAGATAAAGAGAGAAAACCAATCATTGAACAGCATGGCAGAGACTATAAGAAGCACAGACACTTTCTCTTCCAATCCTCACTCACATTTGATGACTCTGCATATTCACTAAAAATGCTAGCTAGTTTAATAACTGTTTTAGTGAGAAAAAAATATTAACATTTTATGGGACAAGAGAATCCTGAATCAGCCCATAGTACTATCGTGAAAACTTGAGCAAAGCAAGTATTGACAAATTCAGAATGGCCATAACCATGTCTTCATTAGTTCTGCATGGTGTTTAGAATGTCTATGAAGTGTTCCTTTTAAAAAAAAAATAGAAAACTGAATTTCTTTGGCAGGAAAGTAATTGTGAAGTTTTTAAGTAAATGAAACGGGCTCTCTTTGCACTGAAATGTAAAGCTCCCATTTCCTCTCTTTAAATGTTTAAAGGATTTTTTGTCAGTTTCAGCATGAAGAAACATTAAAATTCATCTCAGCCGAAACCCATAGCGGATTTAAGAAAAAAGATGTTAAATATCAGCAAATGGATCTGATAATCTGCAGAGTATTTCTGCTGTCAAAGGACTGTGGGATAAAAAACACATGTTCTGGATTTGACATCCCTTGGCATCTTGTAAATAGCCTACACGAATCCATACCTTAAAACTGCCAACACCAGCAAAATTGTGCCCAAGTTTCTAGTAAGTTAAGCAAGCAAAGCAGAGAGAGGAAATGTGGCTAGATTGCATATAAAAACCCAAGGACCCCGAAAACTGACCTCAAACTCATTTTACCAAAAGATATTCTCTGCACTTTGCAGAATTGTCTGTTTATTTATAAATCAAAGAGCATTTTGTGGTATGTATGTATGTATGAGTAAATAAGAATAGAGAGAATAAACATGTGAGGTGTGGTGAAGGGTAGTTAGGGTAAGTGGGAAGAATTTTCCATGTGAAGTCATACCTGCTGAATAATACAAAATAGACTTTTTCCATTATTAAAGGTTTCTGCCTCAAGAAATACTGAAGTGATCTTTTGGCCTGGATTTCTGATATTTTAACTCTACCTTCCTCAATAGGAAAAAGTATTCATTTATCAGTGTGTGTTTTCAGACTCAAAACTCAGAAAGCTGAGGTTTCATAATGTGTTCGGTTGAGCAAAACTTTTGGTAACTATCACTACACATCTAATTGATGGTTTTGCCCCGAACTCAACATTTTGAAAAGTTGTTATTCTCGTCAAAACCCAAAAAATAACCTAAAAAACCAAAACCAAAACCAAAACCAAAACAAAAAAAAGAACACTTTTTTTTTCTCTTTGAAATTTTATTAGGGTAAATGTGCATCTCAATACACGAAAAATGATTAGGGCATTTTTGAGAATACATTGTACAAGAGATGATTTATAAACATTATTTTACGGAATGCTTGTAAGTCTGCAAGCTAGGAAATGGAGAAGGTTGAGGTCTGTAGATGTATACAAATCTCTTACGGCCAAGGAAGTGCAAAGCTGAATTTTCCCAAAACTGATCTGCAGGATGCTAAAATTCCTGTTGTTGCTTTCTGTTTTTTGTTTTGTTTTGTTTTGTTTCTTGTTTTTTGTTTTTTTACCTAACACTACCTGATGCCTTTTTGATAAATAGCTTAGCCGCCCATAGTTTATGGACCACAAAGTTTCTGGACTTTGACTAGCACACATCTGCTTCTCTGATTCTTCTCTCACCCTTCCATACTCTAACAAAAACATGGGTAGACATACCCCACTACCACTTCCAGCAACACAAAGAAACACACAATGTTCAAAAATAAAATTACAATAAAACCACTTTGAAACTTGTGTTTCTGTTCATCCATAGAGCTCATCTTTTTTGATGACTGTTTATTATAACCTTGAACCATGATTTACTAAATATTTCTCTATGGACCTACATTTAGATTCATTTCTATTTCTTTCATTATTAGAAATTATTCTGCAATAAATACAAACCTTTGTTTATTTTGGATTTGCACAAGTATTTCTGATCCCCAGCATTCAGAATTTTGATCATGTGAATCTGCATTATCTTAAAATTTGAAAGTCATTGCTAAATGTCAATTCGAAAAGTCACACTGATTTTTTTAAAGATTTTATTTATTTATTTGAGAGAGACCAAGAGAGAGTGCAAGCACGCATTAGCAGGGGGAGGGGCAGAAGGAGAGGGAGACAGACAATCTCAAGTAGATTCCACACTGAGTGCAGAGGCCAACATGGGACTCCATCTCAGGCCCCCGAGATCATGACCTGAGGTGAAATCAAGAGTTGGATACTTAACCAACTGAGTCACCCAGACACCCGGAGTTATGTTGACTTATACTGTTATGTATAACAGACTTATGTCTGTTTCCTAGTTTGCTTGCCAACCTTGGTATTATGAAACCTTTTATGAACATTGTATGAAAAAATGCAATTGTGTTTTTAGAGTGTTTCTAATTTTTTTTTACATTTAGTGCAATTTAACAGATTTTTTAACTACTTTTTTTCCTTTAGCATTGTCTGTGTACATCCTTTCTTTATTTTGCTTTTTTATTTGTAGCAACCAATTATATGATATGGATACTAATGCTTTGTTAATCTGTCTTTGTCTCTAAACTCCATTTAAATACCTTTGCTATATAATTAGACAAAAAAAAAACAAACTTATAGTCAAATTAGAGGTGGAGCACCTGGATGGCTTAGTTGGTTAAGTGTCTATCTTTGACTCAGGTCATAATCTCAGGGTCCTGGAATCAAGTCCTGCATCAGGGTCCTTGCTCAGTGGGGAGCCTGCTTCTCCCTCTGCCTCTGCCTGTCCCCTTGCTGTGATCACTCTCTCTCTCTCTGACAAATAAATAAATAAAATGTTTTTAAAAAAATTAGAGATGATGTTCTTCTAACCACTATAACATATGTTCTATTATTTTTGATGTCTTGTGGTTGACCAAACTGAAGAACCCGGAAACCTCCCACTTAGCAAGTTGTTGGGATAGGAACTGGGATAGTCTGACTCTAGGGCCACTAGAACATGTGTCCTTTCTGTGGATTTTCCCCCATTAATTACTTCTGAGTCAAAGATATTTCAGGGGGTAGTAGAATTATTAAATTCCAAGCTTCCCACACTAAGAGAGGAGACTTCGGAATGCTTCTCATTTCCCACAAGAGGCTTAGGGAGAATGGCTGTAGAGTTTGTTGGCTTTGGCTGTAGCTCTGGTTTGGCCTTCCTATGACAAAGGCCAAATAGCCAAAGCAGGCATGGACGAGTGAGTCAGAGGCTGTCTTGAGTGTCTACACGTGCAACGAGCAATATATTTAAAAGATCCACATACACAAACGTGTTCCCCCTCCACACACGGTTATACACTCCCCTGTGACAAGCTGGCAAAGGTGAACATGGCCAGGTGGACATACAAGGCAAACAGAAACTTCTCGAGCAGAAACCTCAGGCTGCTGGAGAAAATGAGAGGAGGCTGCTCCCAGCTGAAAGGGGAGTTGACTGCCATGCTTCAGCCTGCAGCATGGAGAGGCATGTTTAAGCAGCTTTGCCTGCTCTGGGTTGGAGCACTTGCCCAAGAGGCTGGGAACAAATTCCCTGACTTGGACTCTGGCTGTTCCTCGAGCTGCCTAACCCCACCCATCCTTGACACCTTCCTTGAATCTTTGAGGGCCAATGAACTCTCTGCTTAAGTGGTGTCCTTCTGCATCCCCCATTTTTGCTCCTTCAATTCAAGGTTCATTTCATCTTGCCCAGTCACTCTGCCAGACCCTCCACCCACCCCCCAACTGTGTTCTTCCCCTCTGTTTTGACAATGTTTCCAACCAGAGCTCAGAGGGTCCTGGCAGCATGATCCCCCAGACTGTGCCCCAGGTAGTGCTCTTCTCTGGTTAGTCAGAGGACCTAGACTCCTTCTTCCCTTCCAGATCCCTCTTTGGAGATCTCTCCCAGAGTGCCGAGGCCACCTGTGTCCTTGTCTTGCTCTCTAATTGCACAGAAGTTTCTGCTCAGGAGCAAACAGCAGTTTTCTTTCTCCAATGACACCTGGTTTCCCAAATATTCCCCAGTCCTGTGTGATTCCATTCAAGTGTATCTATCTGCTGTATCTAATCAGTCAGTCTGCACAAATATGATAATTGGAGACAATGGTTTAATGCTGTTCTGTCCTCCAAAGGGACATATAGGGACTCAACAGAGCCTTTCATCAGATAATGCCTTAACTCCAAAATGACTCAAATGATGGGAATGGAAACTTCCACTGCAGGTGGGCCCCTCAACATTCATGAAGTTATCCTGGATAGGTGGGCTACCCCCTCTGATTCTGTGGGGGCTAAGTCTAAACCTAATATTTATGTAGGTCAAAAAAAATTTTTTTCAATCCCTTTCTCATTTCACAAATTGGAATTGCTCTTCTTTTTTTGTGTTTAAGGTGTCTACGCCAGAAAAATGTCCATAATTCTCTGCTCTACAGAGCTTGTTACACAACTCCCAACACAAAATTTGATATGTGAAAATTGGTTCTTTTTAAATTTTTATTTGTATTTTTTTGGCAGGCTTTTTGAAAGGCCTGTTTCCTGGCACTAAAAGTAGCCAGTCTTGGCGTGAACAGCCCCTGACAATTTCCAGCATATGGTAAGAGAAGACGCTTCTGCCTACCCATCAGGTAAGTGCCATCTTTCTGACTGGAGCAATGATAGATGTCGTGCTTGGAGAGCAATGACTGCTGGGAAAGGTGCCAAGAAGCCAACTGGCCGATACCACTGAGCAGGTCAGAATGTACCAGGCCTCTGGGTGAGGCAGACCTGCTCATTCCCAACCATACTGAGACCATGCACTGGAAAAATATACACAGAGAAGTCCTGATTGGGTTGCAGAGCTGATATTATTATTTGTTTTGCTAATGAAGCTGTAGAGTTTAAGTTGGGAATAGTAGTATTTCAGGTGAAATATCCACGCAGAGAACTTTGCTTCAAGATTTTAGGTGAGAACTGTGTAAGTGATCCCTCTCATGTATGAAGTGGACTTAACCATCTCGAAGCAATGGGACCTAACAATCAAAATTTCTATCACCCAGTTTATCAAAGCATTTACCTTCAGTATTGACCATCAGTGTCAGTCACGTGGTCATTTTGATTGTTCTGGAAACTACTTTGTAGTTGTATCAAAAAATAGGTATAATGAATATATTCATTATTCATGTAGAAAAGTGAAATGATCTAAAAAGTATGAACCACATAAAGATCATTCCAAATATCACTATCTAGAAATAATCATAGGTAATGCTTTGAAAAATATTCTCAAAGAAATCTATTTACATACACAGTATTTAATGAATGAGCTCACTCCATGCATGCTCACTCATAACCTGCATTTTTCATTCAATGAGATATCACGAATATTATTTTTTTAAGTGTGGCATCAGAAACTATTGCATATGTGCACAAATATTTACTTAAACAGTCCTTTGGGGACGATATTTAGATTGTTTCCAATTTTCTACTATAGCAATGCTGCTGGGAATGTCTTGTTGCACTTATGCAATTATTACATTAGGAAAAATTCCTAGAAACTGGGCTGTCGAGTCAATGGTAGAAACATTTTTCTCTTTGATGTACATTGCTAAGCTTTCCAAAATAAGTCATAATTTGTATATTCAGCATGTGTATAAAACATTGAGTTTTATAAGATGCAATAATATTTAGGAATTAGTTTTTATTTGCAATCTGGCAAAAGATAGCAGCTGGCAGCTTTCAGGTAACTGGAATAAAAGTGCATGTTAAGGAGACGGATTAGGGGCTCCTTGGGTGATACTGGTGAGGGCATTCATAAGAATCTGGCAGAAATCTCTGCTGAGATTTTTAGGAATTAAAACTATGAAATCATCGGGATCAGCAACCTCAACCAGGGCTAATAAGACACAGCCCTGCTGTTTTGTCTTGTTAGCACGCTCTCCCCTCTTCCTAAAACCCATCTCATATTCTCTCCCCTCATACTTCCCATTCTTGTCTTTCTTTCTTCCTTTTCTTCTGTGGATGAATTGTCCTAAAACTTACCAAGACAAAATAGAAGCCATCAGAAAAAGACTTTTTAAAAATTTGCACATTTATGCGTAGAAATAGTGATGGATTTGTATGTTTTACATGACTTTTTCCTCTTTTATTGCATTGACTAGGACACCTACAACCATGGTGAATCATGTCAGTCAGAATGCATAGACATTAATTAATGTCTATTAAATGACATTAATAATTAATGGGGATAATTAGTTGGGGATAGTTTAATATTTATTAACGGGGATAGTTTTAATAGTTCACCTTTTAAGTGTAATACTTGCTTGAGGATTCTGGTGAGCACCTTAGTCCTGTGATTCTTGCCAGAGGGAATATGGCCAACCCCATCCTGGAGACATGTGGTAAAAGATCTAGAAAGGACTGCCACCTGAATCTAGTTGGTACAGGGTGGTAATACTGCTAAACATTTTATAGTTCACAGTACAAAACCTCCACGACAATTATCTGGCCCAAAAATGGGCCAGTTGGTGAGCATCTGACTCTTGATCCTGGTTCAGGTCATGATCTCAGAGTCATGAGATCGAGCCCTGCATCAGGCTCCACACTCAGAGGGGAGTCCACTTGGGATTCTCTCTCCCTCTCCCTCTGCCCCCTGCCCCTTCTCATTCTCACGCACTTGCTCTCTCTCTCAAATAAATAATAAATCTTTAAAAAAAAGAAAATAACATGTGCAAAATAAGTAATAGTTAAGTCAGAGCCTTTTGTTGTCTGTCTTGCTGTATTTTGGGAAACACTTTTGGAAGGAGTGTGAAATGGGCCGAAAACTTGTTCTACAGACTGAAAACAAAGTCAAGAGGAAATAATTTGAGTCAGGCATGAAATGGTCAAATCCAACCCGAGTGGAGAATTTCCAGGTGCATACCGCCTATACTTTTTCTCCTCTTGACTTTAGTCACATCCAAAGTAGATAAGTAATCCTGTGGTTCCATATGCTTCTTGTCAGGCTTCTATGCATTAGCAGCTCTGCCTGCTGATACTTTGAAATGACAAAAAGGAAGCTCACTTTCTCATAGGCCAGGTTGAGCTGGTGTGGGATAAGAGCAGCAATATCAGCTCTCTGCATAACATACTCTCCCTACACTTAATATACATATATTTTTTTAATGCAAGAGAGGATGAATTGGGGAGGGGGGGACAGAGGTAGAGGGAGAGAGAGAATCTTAAGCAGTCTCCCTGCTGAGCAGGGAGCTGGACACAGGGCTTGATCTCATGACCCTGAGATCATGACCTAAGCCGAAAGGAAGAGTGGGACTCTATACTTAACTAACTGAGCCACCCAGGCAGCCCTCTCCCCACACTTAATATAACCTGGAAGGGTTAGAATGATTTCTCCAAGAAGTGAGGTGGGGGGAAGAAGACTGCTATAGCATCTCTTGTATTGCTTCCTTTTCTCTAATATCCCTCATCTTTTTTTTTTTAAGATTTTATTTATTTATTTGACAGAGAGAGAGATCACAAGCAGGCAGAGAGGCAGGCAGAGAGAGAGGAGGAAGCAGGCTCCCTGCTGAGCAGGGAGCCCGATGTGGACCTCGATCCCAGGACCCTGGGATCATGACCTGAGCCGAAGGCAGAGGCTTTAACCCACTGAGCCACCCAGGCGCCCATCCCTCATCCTTTGAGCTATGTTCTGGAAGAGTTCCTTTGCTCACTGAAAATTGCTCTTCAGCCATGTGCAGTCTGCTTATGCCATCCATTAAACTTCTCATTGATTAGACTTAATTTCTTTATTTTGACAATCATATTTTTCCTGTTATTTCTTTTTTATCCCGTTCTGTTGAGAAATAATTGTCATTCATCACTGTATCCATTTAAGGAGTAAAGCATGGTGGTTGGATTTGCATACATATTGTGAAATGCTTGCCACAATAGGTCCAGCTAATATCCATCTTCTCATTTACATACAATAAAGAGACAAGAAAGAATAAGAAAAAAGTAAAAGAAAAATGTTTTCTTGTGATGATAGCTCATACAGCTTACTCTCATCAACTTTTCTATATATCATAAAACAGTGTTAGCTACAGTCATCCGGTTGTACATTATATCCCTCGTACTAATTTATCTTGTGACCTGGAAGTTTGTACCATTTGATGACCTTCATCCAATTCCCTCTTCCTTCACCTCTGCCTTTGGTAACCACAAGTCTGATCATCTTTTCTATGAATTTGATATTTTTTTAATTCCAAATATAACTAAGATTTTATAATATTTGTCTTTCTATGTCTGGCTTATTTTACTTAGCATGTCGCCTTCAGGGTTCATCCTTGTTGTCACAAATGGTAGGATTTCCTCATTTTTATGGCTGAATAATATCCCATTGTGTGTGTGTGTGTGTGTGTGTGTGTGTGTTCAAATTTATTTATTTATTTATTTATTTATTTATTTATTTATTTATCCATTCATCCATCAGTGGATACTTAGGTTGTTTCCATGTCCTCGCTATTATAAGTAATCCTGGAATAAACATGTGGATGCAGATATCTTTCTGAGTTAGTGTTTTTGTTTCCCTTAGATGTATTTCCAGAAGTGGATTTGCTAGATTATATGCCAATCATATTTTTAATTTTTTTTAGTATCCTACATATTGTTTTCCATAGTGGGTGTGCCAATTTAAAATCCCACCATCAGTGCATAAGGGGTCCCTTTTCTCCACCTCCATGCCAGCATTTGTTATCTCTGTTTTTTTTTAATGAGGGCCATTCCAACAGGTGTGAGGTGATATTTCATTGTGGTTTTAATTTGCATTTCCCTCATGACTACTGATGCTGAGCATCTTTTCCTATTACCCTTTTGTATATCTTCTTTGGAGAAATGTCTATTCAGTCTTGCTAGTTTGATGTAGCCCCACTTGTTTGTTTTATTTTTAATTTTTCCCACTTGTTTATTTTTAATTTTGTTGCTTATGCTTTAGGTGTCATTTCCAAATAATCATTGCCAAGACCTATGTCAAGGAACTTTATTCCTATGTTTTGTTTTTTCTTCCCTAGGAGTTTCATGATTTCAGGTGTTACATTTAAGTCTTTCATCCATTTTTGGGAGTGGTATAAGATATGGGTCCAATTTCCTTCTTTTACATATGAATCTCTGATATTCCCAGCACCACTTCTTGAAGAGTGGTCTTCTTTTTGTTAAGTATTCTAGGCTTCCTTGTCAAATATTAGTTGACCGCATATGTCTGGATTTATTTGTGAGCTCCTGATTCTGTTTTATTGGCCTATTTGCCTGTTTTTATACCTATATTATACTGTTTTGATGACTACAGTGTTACAGTAAAGCTCAAAATCAGGAAGTGTGATGCTTACTATTTTGTTTTTCTATCTCAGGATTTATTTGGCTATTTGGGGTCTTTTTTGATTCCATATAATTTTTAGGAGTTTTTTTTTCCTACTTCTATAAAAAAGGCCATTGGATTTCCAAAAGGTCTTGCAATGAATATACAAATGGTTTTTGATAGTATTGACATTTTAACAATATTAATTCTTCTAATCCATGAACATGGGATACCTTTGTCCTAATTTATGTGTTTGATTTCTTTCATCAATGTCTTGAAGTTTTCAGAGTAGACAATTTTCTTCTCAGTTTGTGTTTCTGGGTATATCTGCTGATAATGTCCTTGCACAGGCAGAACTTGCTATTATGGCCTATTTTGGGGTGAGGCAACTGTTTGAGTTCTGAGGACAGGGATGAAGGGGTATGCTATTTGCTAAGAACTATTTGAGCACTACTGGCTTTGTTCCCTATGCAACTGAGGCTGTAAGATGGGCTCTGTGTTTGTATGGGTTTTCTAGTCAGGCTTACAATAGATGGGACCAGGTACTGTATTCAGCAATAGATGGGGTTATGAATTAGTTTCCCTACATGGCAGGGTAGAAGGATCAGGCCCAGGGCCTATACAACTTGTTGGTTAGGGACACAAATCAGTACAGAGTGTACACTGAATTCCCTGGCCTGGTGAGACCACCAGTTTTCTCAGCAGATGAGGGAAGCCATGGCCTGTTTCATTGTTTAGGTGCTGTTGAGTGGGCTATGTAATTTGTCGTATGCTCTGGTTACATTCCTCAGTTTGACAGACTGAAAATTGTATTCAGTGATGAGCAGGACTATGAATTGGAATTCTTATTTGGATGCAGCAGGATATGGTGCAGCAGCTGGTAAAGCTCTTTGTTTGTTGTCTTAACACAAGCTAACCTGCACCTCAAGTTCCCTGATTAAGAAGGGCCACTGGCTTTAATCTGCAAATTATAGGCCATGTCCATTTGCCTCCTGGCTCAAGTTTCAATGAAGCACTACTTGCTAACCCTGCTGGTCAGGTGGGGCCATAATACACTCACTACAGTGGATGGAGCTATTTCAGCCCCTTTGCTTACATGGAAAGAGAAGGGTCTGCCTTAGGCTGCTCTCAATTTCCCAAACAGTCTCTCTGGATAGGAGTGAATGAGAGCTACCCTTAGCCTTGACTGTGATTTAATCCTCCAGCCTGTCCATAGCACAGAAATGTTCTACACCTGGTACTGGCTTTGCCCTGGGGGCTATCAGCTCTGCCTGCCATTCTCTTGGCTCAAGTACCACTGAGCCAGTATAGCTTCCAGGAATTTTCACCAGCACTTCTGGCTAGATGGGGCTGGAAGACATGCTCCACAGTGGGTGAGTGAGTGAGCTCTTTGCCTGATTATGGGCAAACTCGGCTCTAGTGCTAGGAAAACTCATTTGAGGATTTCAATCAGGCAGAATGTACTCTACCAAGTTCCCTGGTCAGAGTGCATTGACTTGGTTCTGCAATGAGCAACACCACTGGTTGGGATTATTACCTGGGCACTTCAGGTATAATGTCAGTGGCAAGATCGATGTGCTAGTTGTTGTAAGCCCTTCCTCCCTTCATACTCAGGGTTACACTCAGGTCACACTCAGATTCCCAGTGGTTGAGCTCAACAGATACCCCTGTAGTCTCCACAGAGTAAGATCAGAGTAGGAGCTCCCACAAAGCAACTTGTAATTGGGAGTGGCTGGTTGTGTGCTCTGGGTGTTCTTTTTTACCTAGTGGAGGGACTGGAAGCTCAGCGGAGACCTCTCTGCATGGTGCAGCACTGACCTGGGGAAGAGCAATGTGGTCAACCTGTAGGGGCTCTTCTTACCCTTTTAATGTAGTCTGTCTTGGTCTCTGTGTTTCAAGGGGATGCCTCAACCTCACCTTTGCATTCTAGGATTCTCTCAGGAGTATTTTGTACCTGAATAGGTGTTGTTCTTATGAGGCCTAGCGACGTCAGAAACAACCAATGTCACCATCTTGGTAACATCCCTCCCTATTTTTCCATCTCAAGATTTATAATTCTATATGACTATATATAACATAGATAACTAATATATTACATATATTAAAAAATGCAGGGATTAGGGACAACCGACCCATTGCACAGTCGAGAAACCCTGTAAAACTTGTGTCTCTCCAAATATTTAACTATTAATTTAACTGTTGACCAGAAGACTTAGCCATAGTATGAATAGTCAATTAACACATATTTTGTATATTCCATGTACTATATACTCTACTCATGCAATAAAGCAACTGAGAGAAAATAAAATGTCATGAAAAAAATCATAAGGAGGAAAAGATATATTTACAGTACTATATTTATTGAAAAAAATCTGCATATAAGTGGACCTGTGCAGTTCAAACCTGTGCTGCTCAATGTGTATATTTTTATTAATACAACATAAATTATATACATAATTAGTATATTATATATGTTATGTAATATATATCACATACATGTATAATGTATATTAGATATATATTAATTGATGACCCGTACATATATACATAATTATATAATTATATACTATATATTATAAACATAAAATATATATCATATATACATAACATATAACATATACAGTATTAATATTATTATATTATATATGCTATGTTATATATAGTATATGTAATTATATATTATATAGTATATAATTATACATTATATATAATTATAGATATTGAAATATATATTCTATGATCTTGAAATATATCTAGCATATTGTTATTCAAAGTATACGATACTGTCTTTTCACTCTCTAAAGGTACTATTATCTTTTCGTTTGGATCCACATAGGGGAGGTATAAATATGTGTGTCCTGTGTTGCATATACACCCTATACCGTTAGCCTCATCATCTCCTTGATTATGTCAATAGCCTCAGCCTATTTTATTCCCTGTTCATCTTTTGGCAGCCTTTAATCTCCAATGAGTGGCCAGGGTTTTGTTTTTTGTGGTTTTTTTAATGTAAATTGGTTCATATCAACAAACTACTTTAAATACATATCAGTGGCTTCTTGCTGCACCATGAGACAAAAGCTTTGCTCTTTGCCTGATGAAAACCAGCACTCTCACTGTTTTTTTCCCTCCTCTGGACACCCCAGCCACAATCGTTTCCCTCAGCATTTCAGATTCACTGAGCTCTTTTTGATGCGAGGACTTTAAATATTCTCTTCCCTGGGTGACTCAGTCTGTTAAGCATCTGTGCTGGACTCTTAGTTTCCATTCAGGTCATGATCTCATGGGTTCTGAGATTGAGTCCCGCGTCAGGCTCTGAACTCAGTGGGGCATCTACTGGAGATTCTCTCCCTCTCCCCTTCCCCCTCTATGACTCTCTCTCTAACAATAAATAAATAAAATCTTTTAGAAATAAATAAATAAATAGGTAAATGAATGCTCTGTTTCCTTCTTCTCCCCTTCCCATCCTGACTACGTCTTATTTCCTCTTCAAGTCTAAAGTTTTAATGTCTCTTCCTCTGATGAAACTTCCTGAAATCTTTGCTTATAATTTACAGTAAGTGGAAAAAATCACACACAGTGAATGACACCTGTCTTGTTCTTACAGGTAACTCCGTTAGGGTGTGGCTGAGCTTCTCCTTGTGCCCTTTGCTCAGGTCTGATCCCATTTCATTCAATCCCACTTCATTCAATCTGCCTAGAAATGCATTCCTGGCTTTTTTCCTCTCCAGATCTTGCAGAACAGTGTTTTTCTATTGTGTAGAGTATGTCCGCTTGCCTTTGGCTACCAAACCCAAACAGATTAACAAGGAAGAGTTCCCTTTTGCTCTCTGCCATCTTCAGGAAAGGGATCATTTAGGAAACCCCTTTAGGACAGCACAGGACACTGTAGCTTTTGTCTGGAGGTGGCGGCATGCTCAGGGAACAGGACCGTAAGTGGTCCCCAGGTATTAGCACTTACTGCCACCCTGGGGCCTGCAGTTAGCAGGAAAAAAAGAGTCTGTTTTTGAAGGCTCCTTCCCTGCGTGGCCTTTCTGCAGATCTCATCAGCAGATACACCAATTAGTGCTCATTAGAAGGGTATTTGGGGTTTTTTATTTATTTCATTTTGCTGACGTGGATACCAGGCTTGGAAAGAGTGGACTGAAAAAGCAATGTGTTTCAGGAAAGGACACATGGCGGGGGACACAGCTGCTTTCCAGACACCACAGAGCAAGACTACCGGGGGCCTTCATGAGGATTCCACCGAGCAGACCCTCTCCACAAAGGAAGGGCTGTGAGTGGGTGGGGCTGCACACTGCCATTGAACCCTCAAGTCCTGGTGCATGCTGGCTATGAGGGTCACCCTGCCACAGATTCCTGGCACTTCATGGGGATTCCAGGTTCCTCCATAGCCTCTGGTAAGAAGCGGCTGATACATTATAAAGCTGGGGTTGTTACAAATTGTTAAACTATTTACTGTACCTTTTTGATATGGTAGGGTAGGCTGGTCTGAGTGGGTTTCCTGAAAGGCGTTCCATCTGCCTTATGGGTCCTGTGGGAAAGTAGGGGAGAACAATGAGTACTTGTACTTTCTTTCATGCATGCCTGCTCCCCTTCATCTTCCATCTGCAGTCTTTTAAAGGATAAGTCCTCCTTTTTCTTAATGAAACAAGATGGAATGGGGAAGGAGACAAACCATAAGAGACTCCTAATCTCACAAAACAAACTGAGGGTTACTGGGGGGTGGGAGGGTAGGGATAGGGTGGATGGGTTATGGACATTGGGGAGGGTTAGTGCTATGGTGAGTGCTGTGAAAGGTGTAAGCCTGATGATTCACAGACCTGTACCCCTGGGGCAAATAATAATAAAAATTAAAATTTTTTTTTTCTATGTGCCTGAGATGACACCATGGGAGTGTAGACTAAAAATCAAGGCTATCCAAGAACACATGGTTTGGAGTCAGAAGATGTAGGTTCCAGTCCCAACCTTCTCAATTCCTAGCTAGGTGGCCTTGGGCTGATCACTAACCAATGTGAACCTCAGATTTTCTAACCTGAGAGACCAGAGGTAATTATGCCTGTCCTGTATACCATACAGCCATGTCTATGCACTGACCACCTGTGCCTCTCCCCTCCCCCACAATTCATATGTTGTAATCCTAATCCCCAACGTGATAGTATTAGGAGGTTGGGTCTTTGGAAGTGCTTAGGTGATGAATGGCATTGGTGCCCTTATGAAAGTGACCTCAGATCTCCCTCGTCTTTTCTGTCATGTAAGCACACAGCAGAAGATCGGGTGTATAAACCAGGAAGCTCTCTCCAAATACTGAATCTCCTGGTGCCTGAATCTTGGACTTGCCAGCCTCCAGAAGGGTGAGGAATAAATTTCTGATTGTTTTCAAGCCATCCAGTCTATGGAATTTTTCTTATAGCAACCTAAACAGACTAAGAAACAGGATATTATATGTGAAAGTTCTCTATAAATCTAAAAAATCTATGGATATAAGACTTTGTAAAGGGATGGTTGGTTACTTTTCTACCAAAAGCTTTATTTAAAGCAGTTCAAAAAGAGAGAGAGAGAGAGAGAGAGAGAGAGAGAGAGAGAGAGAGAGAGAAAACATAAACCAATCTCCTTCATGAATATAGATGCAAACATTCTTAATGAAACATTAGCAAATATATATATATCCTCGAGAGACATAATAACTGAGTTACACCAAGTTGTAAAAAACTGATGGCAAACTATGATTATCGGTGTCATGCACCAGAAAAGAGGCCCACACGTGTGGCTGGCAAGAGGGAAAGAGGTGCCAGGGAGTGGAATATAACCTCAGAAAAGAAAATACAGCTACAGAATGAAGATTGCTTAGTGGATGGTTTTGCCTCTGAAGGGTCCTGACGTTTTCACACTCAATTTGGAATTATTACCTACATTTGAATTACTGCTTTGCTTTATTCATTCACTCGTTCACTAGCAAGTTTTATGAAAAAGGTTTTATATTGGTACAAATGTGGTTGGTAAACTAGAAGATCTAGAAATATGTAAACCAACCTGACTTTGAGGAGTTTATGATCTAACAGAGAAGAAAAGCAAAGTTAGAAAAATGGGTTAAGTCACCAAGGTGGTGAGAGGGATAAGAACATCCTTCACATTGTAGATCTGAGGGGACATAGCTTCCAAGCCATACTTTGAAGGTAGGTCTGGTTTTGGGACGTGAGGATGAATGGGTAAGCGTTTTCTAGGCAGAGGGAATAGCATGAGTATGACCTTAATGATCTGGCTTACAAACAGACCTTCGATTGGGCATTTAGGTTCTCCATTCATCAGGTCTTCTGAGCTCATCTGAGAAAACCCGCCTTCCTGCTGCCTCAGAGGATCTTCTTCTCCAGGAGCAGCCAGGACGGCAACCCAGGGCAGCTCCTTCTGGCCCGTGCTTATGAGAGTAAGATGTCCCCTTGCTTCTCTCTTTTCACTAGTAAGGGGTAACCCAAGCCCAGGTGTTTTCACTTGAGAGACGCCAATAGCCGCCATACACTCAGCACTTGGAAGGTAACAAATTTGCTATGTCACAATTGATAATCAACTCTAGTAAAAGAATGTCCAAATCAATTGAGCTTTAGCAAGGGCAAACCGGCTGGACGCTGGCGGGCTCCCAGTTAGAGCTGGCTGGGCTTGATAAATTTGCCCTTATTATGGCTATTGATGTTTAAATTTCTTCAGGGATGTTGTTACATGGGTGCCTGGTGGTGACAGAGGTACGGTGACCTCCTTCGATCCTTAATCTACACCTGTTAGTTGGCTCCCTGGCTGCCTCTGAATATACTCAGGCTTAAAGGTTAACAAAAGAAAAACAGGCCAAGTTTACGTGATGGCAGCAGTGGATCAATGCAAGTAAATAACCTTCTCTGTCTTATTTCCCCAAGCATTATTGATCCAAGTTCTTTGTTCTTTGTCATGTTTCTGTCTTCTTTTCCCAGGGGACACTCAACGATCAGCTCGTATTGGACATGTTAACTGGTGCATTATGACAGCTACCATTTTGTCACTCAATGTGGTGATATATATATATATATATATCTCACCACAAATATATATATATACATATATATTACATAAAATTATTTTCCTTTAGTGTTTTCTAAGCTGTAGATTGGTAAGCAAGTGAATCTCCAACATATATTTTCTTTGCTCCAGTTTCTTTTCCTTCTATAGCAAGCAGGTAAATTCTGTGAGCCCTTATCATATGAATAGGTGTATTAATTTGTTTCAAATACCAATTAAAATGCAAAATGATCTGACCATTTAAAACTGAAGGCACTAATCTGCTGATGCTTGCAGTATATTCCAGGTGAGTCATGCATGATGAGGTCTGGTCGGACCCCCAGGACTTATGTTTCTTTAGTAACTGCATCCTTTTCTTTCATTTCCCTCATAGTTTATAAAGGTGATTTGTCATGTTTCCTTCCTTATCTCTGTGGAACACTGAAGGATGTTACAGTGATAGGTCTGGCCATCCTGAAATCTGTCTTTTCTCCAGCAGGATTCTACTGGTACCCAACTAAGATTTGTGCTCAATGTGGTGAGTGCTAATTTGAATACGTATAACTTTCCTACCAAATTCGTTGGTTTCTATTTATACATATATGATGAATAGATATCAATTTATAGATAATAAAATAGAATTTTCCACACAATTAAAAGAAAAGGTTCTATAGAGGCAGGAGAGTTCTTTGCTGAAACCCATTACACTTTAAGGCGCATTTGTCTAGTTAAAAAGGAGAAAAAAAACCTCTCACTTTCAGTTACCAAATAAATAAAGCTGGGTGAATAATAAAATCATGAAAGTCAGTGTTGTGCTCCTTTCTGTGAGTCCCCTCAGTGGTGACATATGACTTAATTCTGAAAAAAAACAAAAACAAAAACAAAAACTTGAAAGAAATTAAGACATTTTCGTGCTTGGCACCATAGGAGGTAAGCCCACTACTTCTAAGTTAAAAACTAATTTGAATGGGACAAAAAATAGAACCCCATGTTTGTAATTCTTGGCCCTGAACTGGACATTTACTATATCAAACAGAACAAAACCAATACTAGTTATTTTCAAGGAAAAAGTAATCTGTTAATAACTAGATATTGTCAATATTTCGTCTATAGGCAACTTAAAAAATTAAGTCCATATGATTATCCGGTCTCTGGGGTCAAATGGCATAAAAATTTTGTTCCTTAAATAATTTGACCAAACTTTACTCAGAGATATATGTAAATTGTGTACTTCTTTCTTGCATTTGTCTATCATTAAAATGCCCCATGTATATAATTAATACCATTGTAAACTCCCTTGTCTCCCAGTTTCCAATTTGGTATTCTGTGTAATCCACTAAAGAGTCACCTTTTAAGTGATGTGTTAATGCAATATGAAAGCTCATTTCTCTCATTTCCCTGCATGCAGAAATCACTGCAGGCATTGCTAGAGAATGTGAAATTGGTTATCATTAATGTTTAGAGCTTTTCATCCTTGGTGTGCTTTGCAAACACTAATTAATGGATCCTCCTATGACACTCACACCAAATGGAGTTGTTAATGTTCTAGTCAACAGTTAAGAATCCTTGGCTCTTGGCCACTTACTTAACCTACCTCACTATTCTAGAGACAGTTGGCAGGACAGGTAATAAACCCAGACCCTAGGCTCTTGCTTCTGTGTGTGGTGTACTGGGATGCTCTCTGAAATGGCAATGTGTATTTCTCTTGGATACTCTTATTTCAGAGCATCGCCTCTTGTCTTTTTTATCGTTAAGTGTGCCATCTTTCTGTTTCATGTAACCATGGCACCAGTGTGCCATTATGAGCATTTTGTTTGCATATGTTATTCAGAAGATTATACCGTATATTCTAAAGATAATTTTGGAATTAGTCCTTATTTTTTATATTTTAGTTTTTTTCCAACCCCTGCCCCTCCTACAAAGGTCAATGTAGTTTTCAGAAAACATGGCCAGGGTGCCTGAGTGGCTCAGTGGGTTAAAGCCTCTGCTTTCGGCTCGGGTCATGATCTCAGAGTCCTGGGATCGAGGCCCACGTCGGGCTCTCTGCTTGGCGGGGAGCCTGCTTCCCTCTCTCTCTCTCTGCCTGCCTCTCTGCCTCCTTGTGATCTCTCTCCCTCTGTGAAATAAATAAATAAAATCTTTAAAAAAAAAAAAAAACATGGCCAAACTTTGAAAGAAATAAAAACGCACTCAACTGAAAATACTTCAAGCTTTGGATTTCTGCCAAATAACCTCTTCTTTTCTATCCCCCAAGCTGTTGTTGGAAGTTAAAGGAGACAAAAGGACTATTTTTGAAGCTTTAAAGTATTTGGTTTTATAGGAAGAGCCTGTTTGGGAATTGTTTTTTCCCCAAAATGAGAATTTTGACAGTTCATGCCATACTCTGAAAGAACCAAAAATTTTCTAAAGATGGCATTGAAAGACACCCTTACTGTAAAGAATGAAAACATAACCATTTACCATTTTTATAATTTATTACAGATTTACATTTTGCTACAAGGTTTCTAATTTATGTTTTCTATCCCTTTCAAGATTATCTTTCCTTTTATTCCCTTGGGAATTCATTTTGTTTTATTTTATGTTCTTAATTCAATTAGCCAACGTATAGAACAGCATCAGTTTCAGACGTAGAGTTCAGTAACTCATCAGTTGTAATTCATTCAACACTGGTGCTCATCACATCATGTGCCTTCCTTAATGCCTGTCACCCAGTTACCGCATCCTCCCACCAACCCCTGCTCTAGTAGCCCTGTTTCTTTCCCCTAGTCAAGATCTCTCATGGTTTGTCTCCCCTCTGACTTTTTCCCATTCTGTTTTCCCTCCCTTCCCCTATGATCCTCTGTGCTGTTTCTTATATACCTCATATGAGTGAAACCATATGATAATTGTCTTTATCTGACTGACTTATTTTGCTCAGCCTAATACCCTCCAGGTCCATCCATATTGATGTAAACGGTATGTTTTCATCCTTTCTGATGGCTGAGTAATATTCCTTTGTGTGTGTGTGTGTGTGTATATATATGTATATATAAAACACATCATCTTTATCAATTCATCTATTGATGGACATCTTGCCTCTTTCCATAGTTTGGCTATTTGGATATTGCTGCTACAAACATTGGGATGCAGGTGCCCCTTCAGATCACTACATTTGTTATCTTTAGGGTAAAAACTTAGTAGTTCAATTGCTAGGTCGTAGGGTAGCTCAATTTTTAGCTTCTTGAGATATACCTTTCTTATAGGAGTTTCAGTGTTAAAATAACCCCCTTAAAACTGTTAGATATTCCCAGGTTTAACCCAAGTCAAGAAACAGATCCACAGGGTCACCTGGGTGGCTCAGTGGGTTAAAGCCTCTGCCTTTGGCCCAGGTCATGATTTCAGGGTCCTGGAATCGAGCCCCGCATTGGGCCCCCTGCTCAGCAGGGAAACTGCTTCCATCTCTCTCTCTGCCTGCCTCTCTGCCTACTTGTGATCTCTCTCTGTCGAATAAATAAATAAATAAATCTTAAAAAAAAAAAAGAAAGAAACAGATCCACAGAAGCTTTGCTTGGGGATCATATCAGTATCAGAAATTGTAGACACTTACATAACACCACTTACCCAGAGAAATTGGAATATTTATAATACAGAAACTATTTAATTTCCCCAAGATATTTCAGTACATTTGTTATGAACTTATATAAGCCACAATAAGGTATGCATGCTAAATAAGTGTTTCCAACACATGCAACAGAGGTGAGCACCTCTGGGTCTTCTCTACCAGTTTTCTTTCTTTTTTTTTTTTAATTTTATTTTTATTGTTTGCCCAAGGGGTACAGGTCTGTGAATCATCAGGC
>LNAC01000506.1:994127-1117185 GCA_002007465.1 Ailurus styani | reverse complement strand
TCTCTGCAACCTCGCCAACATCTGTCATTTCCTGACTTGTTGATTTTAGCCATTCTGACTCTCTACCAGTTTTCTAATGGAAGGCCAGGCCAAGGAGTCCCATAATAGTAAGATGCTCTGCTTTATGCAAGTTAGAGCATATACAACTGTTATAACTGTACTCCCATAGAAAACAAGTCTATGAAAATCAGAGGTGTCATTGATTAGAATCACATTAGCATGGTACCATAATTCATAGGATGTATATTAGATAATAACTATCATGAACATTCACACCTTATTATCAGTATACATCATTTAGTGCCCTTCATTTCTGCACATTAAAGAGCACTGTGAGCCCACTTACTATTTGTATATATCAAGCAGTGTCTCTGAAATGATTGTGAACTGCATGATAAGACAGGCTGTGTCTTGGTCAGTTTAATACTTCCTGTGCCTAGCCATATCTGCACATAGAAGAAGTTTCATAAACATGCACATCAAGATGGATACTCACTGCCACCAGTATTAAATAATTATACTGCTTTATCACTTATTGACAGCTACCACTAATGGAATCTGGAATATCAGGAATATACTAGGCCACTGGGCCACATTGGAAAGGGCTTGGAATCACATACTCAAGCAATTGTGGCAGCTCCAAGCATGAGTGAAGCATCGGCCAGATTTATATGTCACTGCTAAAATTTGCCTTGCTCTTTGAATTTCAGATTTCAGATTGGGCATGATCAGGACTAAAAACCAATGGTCAATTTTGCCTTATTTTGTCTTGAATTTTGTTATGCAGCTGGGGAATGGATATGATTAAGTAAAATTGAAGACATTTGGTTGTACCTTAAGACCCTATTCTTTGTTTTTGGATGGTGATCATGTAGGTTAATTTAACTGTTGTCAACTACAGGCTTAAACAGCAAACATGACCAGTCAGAACAGGTTAGCTAGTGCTGCCATAACAAATAACCCTGAAATATCCATGGTTTAAAGGATAATGGTATTTAATTTCTCACTTTTATGCTACCTGCCCAATTTAGGTCAGGATAATAGGGTGATGGGATGCTGTTTATCACAGTCATGAAGGGCCCCTATCTGCTGAGGGGTCACCATGAAAGACAGAACTCGGCAAGATCTTGCATTGGCTATTAGATATTATAGCAACATTTATTTCTTCTTACAACTTATTGATCTGAACTAGACACGTGACCCCATCCCACCAACACAAGTGGCAAGGATTATAACCCCACTATGTCCCTGGAAGAGAAATAACTAGAAGTATTTGACGAACAGTTCAAATGACCACCAGACTTACTTTATCAGACATACATCTGGATGTATCCCCATTTTCCCCACTGAGCTCTCTCTACCAGTGGACTAACCACTCATTCGTTCTGTGAGTAGCAGGCCCTCCTCCCCAATTTCAACACCACAACAGGCCAAACAGCCACATGTTGGGACACCCAGACTCTCCTGGCATAGTCAGACTTTGAATGCAGAGTGGGGAGTCAGGCATCCCTAAAAGCCACAGAAGGCAAATGATGTTGCGGATCAGAAATGTGCTGGTGGGTTAACTCCCACCATGGAGTCAATTTAGGTCAATGACTGAGAGAAAATTTCCCTCTTTCCTATCTTGCAAAAACTACTCAGATTTTATCTTGGAGTGTTACAAGCCTGCTGAGTCAACTGCTGTCCCTCACAGTGGCTTGTTCACCAAGCAGCAGCTGGCATCAGAAGGTCTCATTTTGAATCTCCTCACATTTGCTCTTGCCTTACGTTTCTTTTCCTCATCTTCATCAACTTGGGCTTGTACCTCCTAAATAAAGTATTAACACCTTAAGCTTTGCATTAGGCTCTGTTTTCTCAAAAACTTGGGTTGGGCCATTTAATACACTGGCTTCAGGTTCTGCTTGTATATAGTGTCATAATGAAAGCCTGATCCAATCAACATGGTTTCAACATGGACCCTGACCAGGTTATATTTATTTAGTAGGTGACTTCTAGCAGATCTCAGAATTGCCAACCTAATATTTTGGTCATTTTCGTATTTGACAGTTTGACGAGTGGGCTTATTTAATTGTATCAATAACTGATTCAATCATGAGTAAAATTTTAAAAATTGCCTTGACACTAGTGAATGATTCTTTGTTGTAGGAGACTGTTGTATACATTGTAAACAGCTTAGAGGCATCCCTGGAATCTACCCACTAAATACCAGTAGCAACTCCAGTTGTGATAACCAAAAATGTCTCTAGACCTTGTCAAATATTGCACAAGAGGCAAAATGAGTCCTAGTTGAGAAACATGAATATAAATCATTTGGTAGTTGAAACTTTTCAAGGTAATTACTTTTTAAGTCATGATATAAAGATACTGAGTTGATCTTTCATATTGTTACACCTAATACGAGAATACTCTTTATATAAATATGGATTGTCTAACAACTTCTATAGCATATTTTCCCTATGACTTAAATACTAGTAATATGAAAACAAGAAGCAATATCATTCTAAATTAGTGAAGATGTGAACTCTAAGAGTTACATAGAGGGTTTGAAAGATGATGGATAGATAATAGATAATAGATAATAGATAGAAAGATAATAGATGGATGATAGATGGGAAGAAAGAAAGAAAAAAGACTTATAATACACTAGGTATTTCTAAACAGATATTATTTTAAATATACTTTAAGAGCAGATGATATCCCTTCAGTGCATAGTCACTATATTTTTATGCATATGAGTAATGCTAAATTTTTGAAAATTATTTGTTCTATTCAATACTTTATAATGTAGCCCTGAGATCATGTTGGGGTAATGTTTTCTTTCCCTGTTGGGAACTTTTTTTCCTAGGTAATGAAGAACAGCATAACTTGCTCAAATTGTCATGAAATTCAAATGAAGAAGTCTAAATTAATGAGGTTTTACTATGCTTGAACATATGCTGGAGACGGATATCAGATCATCTGCAGACCCTGAACCAATAGCAATTATACTTGTATCTTCAGTGGTGTCAACCTGAATTAAAAATTGGCCAGGTTTATTAAGAATGCCCCTAACAGACTTTTTAATTAATTTAGAGATACAATCAAATAATGTAGCTCACTGCAGTTTCTAAAATGATAGTGTAGAAACATCATTCTACCTTTTTTTTTACTTCATTATAAATTCATGCTTTCCTAAAGTAGAATATAATAATTGCTCAATATAACTTAGATCCAGTGGGAAAAACTCATGTTATAGTTTCTTTGTTTAACTGTATTGCTAATTCCTATATCCCATAATAATCATTTCTTTACTGTTAAATTTAATTACACTAATCAATTGCATAGCCTATATGTTCTACAATTGCACAGTCCACATAGTCGAAATACGTAGTTCTATGTATTCTTCTTCCATAGTCAGATGATGTTATGGGTTTCATTAAATTGATTCACTTCCTTGAGTCACTTTTTCCATGTACATGATTCCTAGCTAAAAATAGCTTTAAGATATATAAGTGCATAAAAATATAGATGTATATAAGATGGAAAAATGTGTGTAAGATGTCTGAAAGGATGTTTTCCACATGATTAATAGTGGCTCTGAGTGGTGGGATTCAAATTTTTTTAACTTATTCTTTTTACATTATTGCTTGAATTATCTACAACTATCTACTATTTTCCACCAAGATTTGTAAAATGTTCTTCAAAACATTGTTTAGTGATTATCAGAATATTTTCAGTAAATCAATTTTCAAAAATGCTATTAATTTTCAATATACATTTAATTTTTTCAAAATATCCTTCCAGAAGTGAAAGATGGTGCCCTCTATTTGAAAATATACAGGGTACCTGGGTGGTGCAGTTGGTTAAGCATCCAAATCTTGGTTTCAGCTCGGGTTATGTTCTCAAAGTGGGCAGATCTAGCCCCTCATCAGGCTCTGCTCACTCAGCGGGGAGTTGGCTTGGGATTCTCTCTGCTTCTTCCTCTGACCCTCCCCCCATTCTCTCTCTCTGTCTCTCTCTCTCAAATAAATAAATAAATCCTTTTTTTAAAAGGAAAATACTATGCAAGAATAAATTTTTTTCTCGTGCTTTTATTTAAATTTAAAATTTTGCTTATTAAACCAAAAAAAAAAATCTAGGCCTTAAAAAAATGTAGTGCTGCTATTTTCCAATAGTTTTAGTTTGGCGCTCTGGTCTCTATATTTTTATTTTGTTGAAAGTGTATTATTTCATTTTATTGAGATTAATTTGTTATATACACACACATATACAAACACATCTTGTGAACAGCAGCAATGATGTCATGAATTCTTCACGGATATTTTGTAATTCTATAACTATAATTAATTTAAAAAATAAATATTGTATATATTGAATACATAATATATGATTATAACATAAAATATATACTAAATATAAAATAAAAATCTATATAAATAAAATACACGTGTATACTATATTTAATTATATTTATATATATTTATACATTATATAATACATAAAATAATCATTTCTTTAATGAATTAGTCTCTCTTTATATATAAATACATACACAGATGAGAATACATTAAAGAAGTCAGTCCTCAAAGGACATAGTATCTATTTAACTCATCTTTTTTTATATTACCTAAATACATACAAATATAAAACTAAGTACAAAATCATTATCCTTTAATTGCCTTATAACTAAAAATTCTAAGCAATTCTAAGGGCATTAAATGAATGCAAAACCACAAGTTCAGTAAAATCCAATACAGTATTATTTTTAATATGCCAGGTGATTTTATTTTGCTAAGAGTAAAAAGTTGAGGTACGTAGTAGAAATATGTAATCTCAGGTATGGTTCTGCATTAAATTCATGTCTGTATTTCAACCTCAGTATTATTGTTACCAATTTTGTATGTCATATAATGATATATATACTGTATATAAAACAATTGCTCTAAGACTCTGTTTGCTACTTTGGGATTATTGAAACTCAAACTTTATCAAAACGCTACACATAAGCAATGCCCGAACACCAATTTTAATGAATCATTTACTATATATGCAAGGCTTTCTTGTTCATTTAAAGATAAAGTTGGTGGTACTGCCTTATTGATAACTGCATTAAACAGGCATCTAATTCAAATGTTGCTGCCACTGAAAATAGAAAAATTCTGCACTTTTTAGAATCACACCTACTGCTAATGAAATGGAGCATGCTGTCTTCCATAAAACCATGATTCCCTCAATACGTCTGTCTCCCACACAAATGTGGCATCCATCCTTAAAACACTTTTGTTTAAACAATAAACTCAGATGCAGTTTAGCTTTTATTTCCATTTAATACATCCAAAACAAAAAGTGCAATTGACAGCACTGAATTTGAGTGACAGAACTTAGTTTACAGACGGTCCAGAATATGCTCATGTTGCTTTGTTTCTAGAACCATTCAAAAATTAGAAAGTTAATGTAGAGGATTACAGATCCCAGAACATGGGGTTGCAGAAGGTGTCCCAGGTTGAGAAATCTTAGTTTAATGGGAGATGGGAGACGTGAGTTTAAAACCCAACTTTCCATTCATTACCTCAGAATTTTTACTGAGTGCCTCTTGGGTCCTAAGAAAGTGTTAGGTGCTGGTTGAGTGGAAGAGTCTTGTTCCAAGCCTTCTTGGAACATGAAACTAAAAAGGAATTAATGTAATGGGAGGAAAGTTAGACTCTTTCTCTTGACTTGTGACTTGAACAAGCTATTTTGAAAACTCTCTAGCCTCAGCTTGGTTGGCTAAACAATGCGAGCAGTACTCTCGCCATCAGGTGATGGTCATTTAAAGGTTAAGGTACTGGACAAAAGGAAAACATTATCAATCACGCTGACTGAGGCCAAGTTAAATCAAATTCAAGATAACTACTGGTAAAGCCATTTGCAAACTAGGTTCAACCTCCATCACAGTACAACCATTACAGTCAGCACTATGAATAATTTGAACGTTTTTGTTCCTATTGAAACGAGCCTGTTTGAACTCTCACTCCCAAATAAGGGTTGCAATGACATCGGCATGCTCGTTAACATCGGCATGCTCGTTATTGAAATGGGTCCTGTCTGGAGTGTGACAAGGCAGTGAGCTAGCAGCTGTCTGACTGAGGCACTACAAAAGGATGGGAATGGTAACAGAAAAGCACCTTCTTTAGCTGCAATTTCAAGAAACTTTTCGAGAGAGGTAGCACGTGGTTTCCTAGCTTGGAGCGCCACCAGGATGATTAGAATTGCCAGCCATCCTGCACTGGTGGAATTGGGCCTGGCTGCTGGAATGATCATCTTGACTTCCATCTGAAAGACATCATGTCTCACAAGCCAAGGGTCGAACACTTGCATCACAACACACAAGGAATTAGCGAGGTAGTAAATCATTGCAACACTTTTTGCAAGACAAGGTTCGCTCCGGTTTGCTTTTGGTGTAGAAAAGAAAGCATTTGAAGAGCTTGAACTGCTAATGCCCTGAGCTTACTTTTACCCCAAAGCCACTTTCCTTACCATTAATAAATTTGGGCTTAGAGAGTGCTAATTTTAATATTAGCATAAGAAAAACATACTTACAAAGGTAAATCTTCTGATGGGACAAATTATGTCTTTCCTGTGTGTGGAGGGTGTGTTTAACCAGAAACTCCAAGTGATAACCATTGTTCTAGCACCATGTTCAGCACATAGTAGGTTTACAATAAATATGTGCTGACTGTATGAAATAAACTCTTCCAATATTCAAAGTAATCAAAAGATGAATTTTATGGCTACCCATGTCTCAAATTGCCTACAAAGAGTTTTTGAACCAAGGCAATTTTACATAAATAATTTTAAATTATATCTATTTTGAATTTTTAAATCCATAGGTATTACTTTCTGAGTTTGAAAGTAGAATAAGCTTTCTCTGGAAAAAAATTTAAAATATGCAAGAGTCAGAACTGGATTAGTAACTATCAGTAATTGGCTTATCCATTAATAACACAATAGGATTAACACTTGGATGCATTTCCCAATTTTAATGCATGTATATAATTTAAATTGCACATACGCTTGCAGTAGTAGTACAATGTTGTCATTGATTACGCTAGGCTATTTTGTCGTTGTTGCTTCCTGATATTACCAAGATTGCAATCTGAGAAATAAGGGAAATACTGTCCACAATAAGTCCAGATATAGCATCAAGCAAATATATTAAATTAAATTAAATGTTTAATATAAAAAGCACATTAGCATGTTACGTCTTTAAGAAAAGTCTACTAAGCCAATTTAGTCTTGGGTCAACACAATTCATCAAGAAAGGGCATACAGGACTAAAAATGCTGTGAAATGGTTTCTCTCCCTGCCGCCCCTTAGTATAAGATATTGCTCATTTATGTCCTTTTTATTCAATCTCATTCTTCTGGCCTTGCAGCATAAAGCAGAGATGCCTGGAAACCTTATTTAAAAATTTGGGAAAAGAAGTGCAGGAAAGTGTAAAGATATTAATGTGTTTCATTAATTGTAGAGAGTATAACCTCATTTATTCAACTGCCCTGGGGACGTTGTTGCTTCTTTAAATGGAGAGCAACTGGTAAATTGGGAACCAAGAGNAGGGAAATGTAAAGATATTAATGTGTTTCATTAATTGTAGAGAGTATAACCTCATTTACTCAACTGCCCTGGGGACGTTGTTGCTTCTTTAAATGGAGAGCAACTGGTAAATTGGGAACCAAGAGTCTTAATGCTTAAAACAGAGCTTCTAGTTCAGAGACAGAAAGCCATGTTCCAAAGAAAGCAGAGTCTCTGCTTTGCCCATTTAAAGCTGAACAAAATGCAGTACAGCTGAAAAATGCAAGGGAACAAGAAACAGCTGTGAAATTCTGGGGGAAAAAAAAAGTCTGAGTAAAAGTGGAATTTTCAATAACTGCATCAGCATTATCTTTCCCAGTGGTGATTGCCAAAACTGTGTTTGTTTATAGTTACTTGAAGATAAAGAACTAACTTTGAGCTGAGGGAGAAATATTATATTTCCCTGAGAAATAAAAGTGTTTGAGATTCTCTTGCAAAGTCTGGAAATCATGCCAGACGGGCCTGCTGTGGGGTATTTCCTGCTTCCTTTCGCAGCCTGGAGGGTTCCTGATAGGCTCCAGAAAAACAGCACTATTAAATTGTGCTATTAATTTGGGAAAAGTTCAGGGGCGGGGATGATATCCTCAAATGCAGTTTGCCGGAGTAGACTGAAACCTGAAAAGTAGAATGTCTCTCTCAGGCTGAGTTTCTTCCGATCAGCCTCGTTTTTTGGGGGAAATACTGATGACCCATGGTTTGTGAGCCTGTAATTCATTCCCTCGTGAGTCATGAAGTTCCCACCAGGTTCTGTCAAATTATTTTATAGAGCTGTAAATAAAGACAAAGTCAAACTCCTTTCAGGCTGTGTATGAGATCCCCGTTGCTCTGGCATTAGCTCTGAAAACCTTCTTGGCCTTCCTCAGCATCTTTCTCGTGAGCCAGTCATTCTGACGAAGCGGTTTACTTCTGGCTCCGACGGAACCATGCTATCTGGATGTGCAGATGGTTAGAGCTTTGGGACTCCTGCCCCAAAGCACAGAGTTTTGCATTTGGCGGGCACCGAAGCATGTTTCTCCCCTGAACATCCAGGTCACCACAGGCAACCGCGGGATGCTCATTGTGGAACACATATGCAGCCCTGTGGATAAAAATGGTCCCTCACCCCCCCCCTTTTTTTTTTTAAAGATTTTATTTATTTATTTGACAGAGAGAGAGATCAGATCACAAGTAGGCAGAGAGGCAGGCAGAGAGAGAGGGGGAAGCAGGCTCCCCGCTGAGCAGGGAGCCCGATGCGGGGCTTGATTCCAGGACCCTGAGATCATGACCTGAGCCGAAGGCAGAGGCTTTAACCCACTGAGCCACCCAGGCGCCCTCGCCCCCTTTTGGGAATGCTTCATAGTACCTAATTTGCTTTCATACAGCATATGTGTAATAAGAATTTTTCCTTCCCTGTAATCTTCAAAGGAGACAGTCTAACAATATGGAAAAAACACCTAGAGTGTGCAGTCAAGCTTCAGATGAAAGAGATTCGAGCACGTCTTGTGATCTCCTATTAAAGGCCCTGTACAGTGTTTGATAACAATGAGTAGGAAATAATTCCTTCCTTTAAGGAGCTTACAAGAGATGGCAAGAGATAGACATGCCCACCACAGTTGATTTTTATCAGATAGATTGTGGTAGTTATTGCGGAACCCTGAGGAAGGGCGATTGGTTCTGACCGGTTCCACGGAGACTTGGCAGTGAATGGTGACCTTGAAGAACAGGTGGATTTGATAGGAGGCGTCAAAGGACAGGGAGTAGCAGGAGGAAGAGATAAAGTAAGCAAAGACGCCGAACTGTCTGAGGGTATTTGTAGCTAAGCGCAAGGGGATTTAGGGAGGTAAAGAATGTCAGGGAAAACATCCGAAGGAGAAGACAACGAGCCTTCATTTTTCCTGGAGAGTGTTTGGGATGTTGCAAGGATGTGGCAGCATCTACTGATCCCCAGGAGGCGAAGCTGGCAGAACCCGCTGTTGTGTGGAGCTGTCGGGGCCAGAGTCAGCAGGGTTGCGACTGCTACTGAAGGAGAACCCAGGACCACAGAGTTCCATGGGAGTGCTGGGCGGTCAGCCTGGACCTGGTGTCCACCCTCCTGTGGGAAAGCAGAACGGTTGCCCTGTCATCAGACACAACAGAACACGCGTCTCGGGACAGTTGATTCATGCGGAGAACAATTGGATGCCACAGGGACAGGAAAACAAGGTACACAGGAAATGTGCAAATTAACAAGCTTTTGTTCTAGATGGGGGAGATGTTACACCAACATAAATAACAGCTCGTTTGTTTCATGGGCACAGAGCTAGTGAACCTTGACTGAGCACAGGTACACAGCCAGGAAGTAGAAATTCCAAGTTCGATAGAACACTTGCCTTTAAGGATCTCCGGGTGGCAAGATGTGAATAGAAACAAATTGCAAGGGGCACCTGGGTGGCCCAGTCGGTTAAATGTCTGCCTTCGACTCAGGTCATGATCTCAGGGTCCTGGGATGTAACCCTGTGTCTGGCTCCCAGCTCAGCAAGGAGCCTGCTTCTCCCTCTCTCTGCCCCCTCCCACACTTGTGCACATGCTCTCTCTCTCTCTCTCAAATAAATAAATAAAATCTTTCTTTTAAATAAAAGAAACAAATTGCAATTTAATAGGACAAGGGTTATCAAAGACTTTTGTTTTAGGACCCCTCTACACCCTTAAAAATTACTGAGGATCTTCAAAGATTTTTTATATGGATTATATCTGTCAATATTTCTCATATTAAGAAGTAGAAGGAAAAACTTTTAAAATATTTATTTATGAAATTTATTTTTAAATGACAATGCTCATCACATCTTACATCAGAGTGTGATGATATCATCCCATTTCATGTAGCCTCTGGAAAACTCCACCACAAATTAGAATGAAAAAGGCAAATCCTCTTTTAGTGTTTTTAAGAAAATAGTACTCACCTCAGATCCCGAAAACTATGTGGGAAACTCTTGACAGCTTCTTGGACCACAGTTTGAGAATCATTATAATAAGACAAGAGCTCTAATAGGGGAAAAAATGGGTATACTGTCACTGAACCCCAAATTATGGAACTGTTTATACAGTTTGTAATACATGAATTAATAAGAAATGGTACAGGTTTCAGCCCCATATCATCTCATTCAGCATTCAAACAACCATATCAGATGTAATTTAATACCTATATTTTACAGATGGGAAGCCTCTGAAGAGTTATAAATACATTACTCAGAGATAAACAGCAAGTTATTGGCAGATCTGGAACCCAAACCAGGCCCGTCTTATCCCAAATTCACAACCATGATTCTATCCAGCAGCTCAGTGTATAATTAAATAGCAACATCCAATTCTCAATAGGTCCTTACTATTCACAAGTCCTTGGGCTAAACTTTTTATGTCCACTCCTTGCCCCGTTTAATTCTTACAACCTTAGAAGTTAAGTGCTATTATTATCCCCATTTTATATATGGGTGGTCCTGGGATCGAGGTCAAGTAACAGGTCTGAAGTTATAAAATTAGAGAGTAGTTGAGCTAACATAAGTATCCAGATCTTTCTGATGACAAAACTGAATTCTTGCACTAAAACTCTGCCTCCTGGTAGAGTAACTATCCTTTCTTTTTTTTTTTTTTTAAGATTTTATTTATTTATTTATTTTGAGAGAGAGAGAGAGCATGCAAGCAGGGGGAGGAGCAGGGGAGGTAGAAGGAGGAGAAAGAATCTCAAGCAGACTCGTAGCCCAGCCTGGAGCCCAAAGTGGGGCTTGATCCCACAAACCTGAGATCGTGACCTGAGCCAAAACCAAGAGTCAGGTTCTTAACCGACTGAGCCGTACAAGAAGAGTAACTATCCTAATAAAATAATAGTAAAATAACAGCTCAGATGTATCATGTGCAAAACCCTTTCTATGTTTAAAAAAAAACCTAATTCTCAAAAACACACACCAGTTTTCTGTTTATTCTGATTTTGTACATGTGTCATAGTTGAAGATTCAAAATGCGAGAGAATCAAAGTAGTGAGACATCCAAATGGCAGATAAGCACAGAAAAGAAAAGAAAGAAAATGACAGAGCCATGGGTCGGGAAGAGACCAGACATAGGCCAGGTACCAGGTAAGAGCTGGGCTGGAAATGGGATCTGCAGGACTGGTCTCTGTACTGGAGGAAATAGCTCGGGGTTTGAAAAGGCCTATGCCTCTAATATTTAAAAAATCAATATTCTTTGTGTCATTCAAAAGGAGACTGGTCCAATTTCTTCCCACCCTATTCTTTCCTTTCTTCTGCACTCAATTTGACTACAAAGTGGATTTCTCTGCCCATAGCTCTAACCAAAGAAGAAGCCTCAGTTTCTGCTCCCAGTGGCGAAATGTCACCATGGTCGGCTATCTGCAATGCAAATTTCCAGGCGTTGGCATCCAAGATTGATGTCCCTGTAAGAATGTGCTTAGTTGCTGGGCTGGAGCTGAGTGGAAGCGACACAGCTCTCTTCCCAGCCTCGAGTGCTTGTCAGGGGTAACAAAGCAGGGCCGAGGGAGATATGAGCCATATGCCCTTTTGGCACCATCCATTAACAGCACGTGGTATTAATGCATCTAAATTTGGTTGGGGCCACCAAGTCTGGGCCGAGGGCAGATGGCATACCCGAGCTAGGGCAGAGGGCAAGGGGACTTTCCACAAACTATTCTGGAGACTAGTGAGAAGATGCAGAGCCCCGTGAGGCAGAGCACCTGTCTGGGTCAGACTCTGATTTACATTCCCTGCGTTTCTGGGTAGCTCAGGGCGGTGTCCGGTGGTCTTCAGGCAAGGACCGGAGTCCCCTGGGAAGCCAATCCTGACTGCTGAGAGCCAGCCGTGTGCTCGCAGTGCAGGAAGGCAGGGAACTTGAAATTGGGCCAGGCCCCTTAGGTGCAAGAAATTCACAGGAAAGCCTGGAAATGATCTGGAAAAAAAAATTAAAAATCCATCTGAAACTCATCTTTTCCTTTACATGGTAGTTGTTGCAATTTGGAAAAACAAAACAAAACAAAACAAAACAAAAAACAATGCTTTCATTCAATCCATTGCAGTCTGTGGAGAGCTTGATTTGCTGGCAGTGTCATGGGAGGAGGAAACTCTCTTCTGCCAGGACCCTGAAGATCACAGTTGTGCAACCATGTCTTGGCTCAGTTTCTAGTGAATCTTTCCTTAGAGGAATATTTCTAAGTACCCCAGGAGAAAGAACACATACACCAGCGTGAAATAAAGTATAACCACGTATCTCCTTTGGTAATTATAAATTATAGGATTGATATAGAAAATGAGGTATTGGTTGGAAAAAGAAATAACTTCTTTGGGGAGAAACCAAATATCTAAATATCTAGAAGTAATGGCTGTGAACATTTTGTGTATGGCTTTCTAAATACATACACAGGCACAGAACTTATAGCAGGAACACACTGTAATTGCAAAATGCAGGCAATTTTCTTTTTTTTAATATTTTATTTTATTAATTTTTTAAAAGATTTTATTTATTTATTTGACAGAGAGATCACAAGTAGGCAGAGAGGCAGGCAGAGAGAGAGGAGAAAGCAGGCTCCCCGCTGAGCAGAGAGCCTGATGTAGAACTCGATCCCAGGACCCTGAGATCATAACCTGAGCCGAAGGCAGAGGCTTAACCCACTGAGACACCCAGGAGCCCCAAGATTTTGTTTTTTTATTTGAGAGAGAGAGCCAGAGAGAGAGAGGACAAGTGGGGTAAGCGGCCAGGGGAGAAGCAGACTCCCCGCTGAGCAACGAGCCCAAGGCTGGGTTGGATCCCAGGATTCCAGGATCATGACCTGAGCCGAAGGCAGATGCTTAACCAACTGAGCCACCCTATAACAATTTTCTATAATCACTTTTATCAGCTGCTGAGCCTTGGGTTGTACACATGCACCATGAACAGGCTTACTACCCCCTTCCCCCAGAGCTGTGCCCTTAGATTTTTCTTGCTATTAAAAAATACAGTAAATATCATTGTGTTTTTATCTTTAGCTATTTCTTCAGTTAAATGGTCCTATTTGTAAATAGAGTTATTTGGGGATAATTTTTTTACTCATTTTCTCTTGGTCTTTCTCATTTGTCCTCCTAACCCCCAGATCCCTTAAATAAAATGACTTGGAAGAGCTCTTCTTTTTTGGTCAACTTAAAGTTACAACATTTCTACAAACATTAAAATTCTGGCCACCCCAGGAGCATGCAGAAGTGAAAGGATGATGTTAATAATGAGATCCTGGCATTGCTTTTTTTCTCCTACCATTTGCAGTTGGAGTTTTCCTATCCATTAGTGCGTGGACTACTGTGCGTGAATGTGTTATCCCAGAAACTCATTCATAAATTGGCCACTTGGACATGGGAAAGTGTTTTTCCATATAAATAATTTTAAAAAATATGTGTAGGTCTCCCAAGAGAGAGAAACAAAGCTTACAGAACCCTGGCAATAATGATATTTAATATTATTGAGCACCTTCTATATGGCAAACAATTTGTATACATCATCTCTCATATGTATAGCCCCTAAATTATTTATTGTTGTAATTTTTCACTGTAGACAGTATGGAGTTTTTTTTTTATCATTATAAGTATATTTACTTTCTCAATTTCATAATGTATTAGAGGATATAAAATATTTTGAAATTTGCTATGCTGTTAATTTCTGTTATTTTATACTCCTACAGTGCTAAAAATAAAAGGTAGTGAGATTTTATGGGAAATAGTCTTTATTTACCAAGAGAATTAATATTTGAGGTAGGAGGTGGTCCTCTGAAGATTCTAAAGAAGCCCCTTGAAATACTTTCAAGGATGTTACTGACAGCCAAGACCAAGGATAACCCTAACTGTTCACTATAGTGAATTTTCTTTTACAATTTATAAAACTTTATTCCTTGATTGAACAATTAACTTAAGGTCTATGGCTTATTGCCTGCCTATGATAGTGAGTGGGCTTTCAGAGACACATGGATTAAAGGCAGACTCTCATCTTTCAATCGAGAAAAATATTCTTGGGGCACCTGGGTGGCTCAGTCAGTTAAGCCTCTGACACTTGGTTTCAACTCCAGTCATGATCTCCTGAGTCGTGGAATAGAGCCCCTCATTGGACTCCACACTCAGCTCAGAATCTACTTGAAGATGCTCTCCCTCTGCCCCTCCCCCACTCACATGCTCTCACTCACTCTCTCACACCCTCTCTCTCTAAAACAAATAAATAAAATCTTTAAAAAAAAGAAAAGAAAAAAAGGTTCTTATGTAATAAGGCTATACAGTGGTAGTTACAGCAAACTCCCATGAATGTTTCATAATTTTTTGTGAGTTTATAAACACACATGTATTTAATTAATAGTGGCTCTCCCTCCACCGAAAAACATGCTTCTCTTGTTCTCTTGACTTCTTTTATTTCTGTTTCTCCTATCCCCTCCCAGTGTTCACCCCACCTCCTTCTTTGCCTCCTTTCTTTGGTTTCATGTCTCCCAGTGCCTCCGCCAGGTATTGGCCTCCTCCTCCTCTCTCTCTCCTCCGATGTGACCTCTTGGCTCAGTGGTAAAGTAGAGGAGAGAGGATGGGAATGTATGTCCTGCTGGGGGCCTAAGTCCATGCTCTCGAACATCCCAGGACTTCCAGATGACATTTAAGTTTTGTAGAAGCCTCTTCTCTGATTATGTAGGGTTAGTATTGTTTTTAAGTGATTTTTAAAAAAATCATAAAAATATGCATATCTACATGAAACCCTTTAATTCATCTTAAACTATGGAAACTGCCCAATGAATGAAAGATGTAACCTACATCTAAATATAATATCAAAGATTTTCAGTTTTATGTTTTTTAAAATGGTGCAATGACATACAGAGCTTGCCAAGGATAAGGGCAGAGTTTTCTTTGTTTTAACTATTATTTCCCAATAGTTTCATCACCCATACTGAGTTCTCAAGAAATAGTTTTGATAATTATTATAAACTGCATGTTTGTGGCCCTCTCCATACATATGCTGAACCCCTAATGGGATGGTATGTGGAAGTCGGGCCTTTGGAGGTGGTTAGGTTTAGATGAGGTCACGAGAGTCCAACCTTGGTGATGAGATCAGTGTCCTTGTAAGAGGAGGAAAGACAAAGAGCTTGTTCTCTCCTGGCCATGCCTGGTCACTGTGAGAAGGGAGCCATCTGCAAACCAGGAAGAGGGCTCTTATCTGGAACCGAATTGGTCAGCACCTCAACCTTGAGCTTCTCAGCCTCCAGATCTGTGAAGAATAAATATCTGTTGTTTAAGCCTTCCAGTCTGTGGTGCTTTTGCCAGAGCAGCCTTAGACGACTAAGACAATGATTGCCCTTCATCTATTTTTTTCCCAAAACTATCAACTTAATTTTCATAGTAGCAGCAACTCATACTCAGATTTCATCCATTTATATATTAATTAAAATATGTACTTGCAATGACGATACATGTGAAATTCACAGATTTCAAGCAAACACAAGTGACTTTTGGTCAGCATAATATTCAAGAAAGATACTCTTCCAAATTTTGCTGTTGAGCAGAAGTGTGCTGCCCCACTAAATAGTCTTCTCTGCCCAGAAACATGTGTGCATAGGGAGAAGTGTTTGATATCCTGCAACTCGCCTGGAGTCTGGTTCAAATCTTCTACTCCTTCTTTGACTCTGGAGGTGCCAGAGAAGGGAAAGCTCTATTCTCATAAAAGAAACAATTGAGAAAGGGAATTGGTAAATCCTTCCATCTGAGGTAGCATACACCCTCACCCTATTCTTAGTAGAAGCAGGTGTGTATCCGATGGGAGATGAAGTAGGGTGGGGAGGATCCATGAGACAGAGGCATGGAGAGACCAGGAATAAAAGGTGGATGTGTCAATCTCCAATGCCTGTCCAGGTAGAACATAAATCTTTAGTAAAGGGGGGTAGGGGAATCACCAATAGAAGGAGGTATTGACAAGTAACCCTCATTAGGAATGGGTTGGGTGGAGCCAGTCCTGCCATGATGGAGATCAGAGAGCTCCTATAATAAAATCTTTATCACAAAGTGAGAAACGAACTCAAGGGGGCCCCGAAAATGCCCAATGACTAGAGGAGAATGAGAGAAGCGAAGAAAAATCTGACTTTATAAGATCACATAATGAGTGATTGTGATGAGTTAGCTTGGGTATCCTGACTTTGGAGCCCATTAATTTCCTTTAATACTCAATAATAATGTGATAAAACTCAAATTGCTTATTACTTGCCAGTTACGATTCTTTAAATCAAGATGCTATTTAGTAATTTTAATAATTCTATGAAGACAATACAATTACCATTCCTGTTCTTAATTGGTGGATCTGAGCCTTGCAGACACTTAATAACCCAACACAAATAGCCTGAAATACCAACCAAAGCCTGACCCCAGACCCCTTGCTAGGCACTTCTCTTATACTTAGTACTGTCCGTATGAACATGTACATTGAAAGTTCTGGTTTTTGTTTTTAACTCTTAATTTGGATGGTAGGAGGATTAGAGGCATTCAGGGGACAGAAAAACTGAGGGAAGTTCCCCTGGTTGTCCCTTGGTATATAGCCAAAGGCATTCTCCTTTAGCCTGGCAGAGAGAGTGGACTCTAAATTCCTCTCCACTCTCTCTATGGTCTCTATTAGAGATTCCGACAGTTACTAGATAAAGTTAAAGACTCACGTAGTGATCTTCACACTAATTGGACTGTAATGTATAGCCTCGGTCAAGCACATCTTTCCCAGCACTTCTCTCTGCATTCGGCAATCAAGCCATTTACAGAAGATGCATTGGCTGCCAAGACCCTAGAGCAACCTTAAGCTGCACTGGCCTTTTAGTGGAAAACACAATTAATTTTTATACTGAAGGCCAATTAAGACCAGGGTTAAAATTAAAATCTTTTGGAACATAGAATGTCAAAGATTAGATAGGAAATGCTTTTCCCACCTATATATCAGAAGCCTAGGAGCATACCAACTTCTGGATACTCCGAGTCAAGTTGCCAAATTTCTGTTTCATTTCAGTAACTATGAATTGAAATACATAGCTGTGTTAGCTGTGTTGCTATTCTAAAAGGAGATCACTTACATCAACTCTTTTACCAGCAGTAGCTCTGAAAACCACATGTGTGCCTGGACACCTGTTACATTCATACATTTGTAGAAACAAGTACACAGATTTTTTGAACACATGCACCCATCCATGGATAACACACCATGTGTTACAAGTTGCTCTAGCTAATTTCAGCTCAGAGAAAATCTTCCTAGAAAAAAAAATGTTTTTGTTTAAATAAAAGGACACACCAAAAAGCAGGGGGGAAGACACTTCTTTTCCACATCATTTAGAGAAGCAGATATTTAGTAAACGCATGATTAATTGGAAGGAAAAAAAATGTAGTAGTGGAGATAGCCTAGGTGTGGATTTTGGGGGGAGTGCATTAGAACTACATCAGGTCACTTACTTACAAGTTTTCTAACTACTAGTCATTCAATTATACTCTCTGTACTCTCTGACTCTACTGGTTTTGGGGACTTCCTTTTCAGTGAATTTCCTGTTCACACTTATTTTCATATTTTTTAAATGGGTATATGTTTTCTTAACAACTTATAGAAGATTTTATAAAATACATATTCTGGATACTAATTTTTTATTGAGTTCATACATGGCAACTACCTTTTCCCAGACTGGTTGCCTGATTACACCAATATATGATTAGAGTATGTGGAATCTTGACAGAAATGTACTTTGGTCCCATCCATTTGAGCTTTATATTTCATATGCAATGATGCAGAAATGCTATGAGATACACATGAGGGTGTTCCCTCCAGCATTGTTTGCAATAAGAGCTAATTCTTGCCAAGGACTTATTATTTCCCAAGGATGCTCTTAAGCTTTTCATTTGTATTATGTAATTTAATCTTCAAAATGACTCTGTGTGGCTTGTACTCTTATTATATCCATATAAGTAAACCAAGGCACAGCAGTTAAATAATTTCCCCCCAAATAACAGAGGAAATAGAAGTAAACCAATATGGATCAGAGCCCAGGAATTCTGGCTTTAGAGCCCACATTCATTGCCAATATGCCAAACTGTCATCAGTATAGGACTGAATACATAGATCGTATTTGATTATTCAATGAAATATCCATTCTGTTAAACGTTAGATTTGCATAGATCAGCATAGGTAGATGTCAAAATGATAATACAAAAGCAAAGTAAAGCTAGTTTCAAAAAGAAATATATAAAAGTAAAATATCATTTAAGAGGATATGAAACTATTATATGGATATATTCACATACATATTTTGTTTATGAATTCATATGCAAAAATATGCAAATATGACTAGCATTAACACATGTCAACCACAAAAGAGAAGCAACCTCTTTAGAAGGAGAAAATGAAAGACAATAAATATATTTCTTTCCTTAAAAAAATAATAAATCTGAAGCAAACATGGAAAAATATTACATCTGTTAAATCTGGGAAGTGGGTACAAGAATAACCAATATATTATTTTCTCTACTTTCATGTTTAAAATGTTTCACAAATCAAAATTTTAAAGGACACAAAGAGATAATATGTGAGGGTCTTTTGTAAAAGCTATCATGACTTACAAATGGAACTAATTTATGTTATAATCATCGAAAGGTCTCAATGGTGGGCTTAAAGATTCAGTAAACCATGTTATAAACAGATGGGTTTTCACCCAGCCTTTAGTGTTGCATTGAGAGAGCACGGGCCCAGTATATCTAGCACAATTGTCAAAGGCCCTAAAATTTTCAGAATGCCTTGGAGCATTGGCTTCAACTTACATCGAGGAGGGAGGCCTAAGAAGAGAAAGAGATATGTAGGACACAGAAAGCATAGTAAAGCAAGGCATGCCTCTATTTCACTTAAAAAAAAAAAAAGCTAGAAATGATTAAGCTCAATGAGGAAGGCACTTTAAAAGCTGAGATAGTAGCCCAGAACGCATGTGACAGTTAGCCAAGTTGTGAATACAAAAGAAAAGTTCTTGAAGGAAATTCAAAGTGCCCCTTCAGTGAACACACCAATAATAAGAAATTGAAACAGTTTTATTGCTAATATGGAGAAAGTCTTAGTGGTCTGGACAGAAGATCAAACAGCCACAACGTTCTCTTAAGCCAAAGACTAATCCAGAGCAAGGCCCTCCTCACTCTTTTCAGTTCTACGAAGGCTGAGAGAGGTGAAAAAGCTCCGTAAGAAAAGTTTGAAGCTAGCAGAGGTTGGTTCATGAGTTTTAAAAAAGGAGACAACTTCAGGAGTGCCTGGGTGGTTCACTTGGTCAAGTGTCTGCATTCGACTTGGGTCATGATCCCAAGGTCCTGGGATGAAGCTCTGAGTCAGGCTCACTGCTCAGTGGGGGTCCTGCTGCTTCCTCTACATCTCTGCCCATGCCCCCACTCACATTCTCTTTCTCAAATAAATAAATAAAATCTTAAAAAAAGAAAAAAAGCCATCTTCAGAACATCAAATTTCAAAGATGAAGCAGCAAGTTCTCATATAGAAGCTGCAGAAGATCTAGCTGAGATCATTCATGAAGGGGGCTCCACTAAACAATAGATTTTCAGTGTAGATGAAACAGCCTTATATCAGAAAAATATGCCATCTATGGTTTTCATAGCTGGAGAGGAGAAGTCAGTGCCTGGCTTCAAAGCTTCAAAGGACAGGCTGACTCTCTTGTTAGGGGCTAATGCAGCTGCTGACTTTAAGTTGAAGCCAGTGCTCATTCAGCATCCTGAAAATCCTTAAGACTCTTAAGAATTATGCTAAATCTACTGTGCCTGTGCTCTATAAATAAAACAACAAAGCCTGGATGACAACCCATCTGTTTACAACATGGTTTACTATTTTAAGCCCACTGTTGAGATCTATTGCACAGAAACAAAGATTCCTTTCAAAATATTACTGCTCACTGACAATACACCTGGTCACCCAAGAACTCTGGTTGGGTTGTACAGTGGAATTAATTTTTGTTTTGTTTCACTTTATTTTTTGCCGACAAACACAGCGTCCATTCTGCAGCCAACGGATCAAGGAGTAATTCTGACTTTCAAGGTTTGTTATTCAAGAAACACATTTTGTAAGGCTATAGCTGCATAGATAGTGATTCTTCTGATGTATTTGGACAAATTAATTGAAAAGCTGGAAGAATTCTCCATTCTAAATGCCATTGAGAACCTTGGTTCATGGGAAGAGGACTTTAATTATTGAAATGAATTTCTTACCATTTTGTCATTTTTTTTCTTTTTTCTTTAAGATATTGTTATTTGACATTTCTAAATGTTACATGGGTAAAATAAAAGTTTTCCTTTAATGGCAAATATGCACACACACACTCCCCGCAATGCAGATACAAAACCCTTACTGCTGGTATGTCAGTAACAGATGATAATATAAAAATAAAGAAAACTGCAAAAATTTAAAAACATTTTTAACAAGAAATATCTTGCTCAATTTGTATATACACAAAAGATACCTAGCTCATATATATACAACAGGAGAGTTGACTGATGTATCAGAGAACATTCCAAAAGGGATTAATTTATCAATTTAGGGTTAATCTAATAAAAATATCATGAAGTTTGAATGATGTGTTATGGTTGTTTAGGGTATTTTGCAATTTTTTAAAAGTAATCAAAATTCATTTAAGTAAATATTAAAATGACTCATGCAGACTTCTAATACATGCTTGTATGTTTCAAAATGGTATACAAAAATGCTCATGTCATACAAAAATGGTCGTTATTATTTTAAATGTTTGTATCTAAGGGCACCTGGGTGGTGCAATGAATTAAGCATCCAACTCTTAATTTTGGCTCAGGTCATGATCTCACGGTTGTGAGATTGAGCCTTGCATCTTGCATCTCTGGAATTGCACTCAGCAGAGAGTCTACTTGAGATTCTCTCTCTCTCTTCCTCTGCCCCTCCCCCCCCGGGCTCTCCCCATCTCTCTAAATAAATAAATCTTTTAAAAACTTATGAAAAAAATGTTTCTGCCCATGCCAAATTTCAGTGGTTGAAGTAATAATGGACCTTCTATTTAAATAGAAATACAATACTTGTAGCTTCCAATTCTATATGGTTTGATGATGTGAAAATAAAATATTCATAAGAATTATATTAAATAAATATTAGAAAAATGTTATCTGAAAATTGTAATGCTATGTTCATTTGAATAAAAGCAATTCCAGCATCAGTTAAATAACAGTATCTAAAGCAAAAAGAGATAAGTCAAAATTACATTGAAGACAGAAACACATGCAGATGTTATGCTGTGGTTGTGGGAGTTCAGGACCGGGCTGTGGTGAGCTCAGTCAAACCCGCAGGTGTCCCTGGATGCCTGGGCCCTCGTGGCCTAGCTCTTCTCCTTCCTGGGGATGCTGATGATCCAGGGGGCTCCCTGACACTTCTGGACCTTTGTGGGCTGCCTGTGGAGGAGCAGGAGTAAAAGAGCCACTTGGGAAAGTCTGGAAGTCAGACTGCGCTTTGGCCTACATTTGCCTGTTGTGATGATTTTCTTTCCTTAGTTCCTTGAGGTTTCTCTCCGTCAGCACAGCTGTCATCCAGCTTTCTTGAGCTGTTTTCTCATGGAAGAGGATCTCCTTTTGACAGTAGGAGGTATTTCTCTCCAATTTTCTGCACGTATCTTCGATCATCTTTTAGAAGTTGTGAAACTGATGCGGGGATTTCATGTTTCTACACATGTTGGGAAGTTTCTTCTCAATTTCTAAGCAGTGCATTTCCTCCTCAAATAATTTTCTCTGAAGTGGAATGATGTATTCTTGATATAATTCAGGCAGAATTTGAAGCTTCAGCTTCAGCTGCTGAATCTCACTTTCAAGCTGTGAATTCTCAGGCTGCAAAGATGCTTCCTCTGTTTGAGGACTTGCTGTTTGTCCTGTAAGCTCTTAATTCATTTGGTTTTCTTCCCACAATTGTATGGCTAGTTCCTGGTTTTTCTCTTCAGCACTCTGAAGGGACACATCGAAATCAGCATCATCAGTGACACCCTTCAGATCACCCTCTGACCGATGGGTGGGGTGATTGTCCTTTTCTGCTTTCCTCTTTTGTTCGACTTCACAGTTCACAGAGATCATTTGGGTCTCCAAGGAGCTCAAGCCAGGGGATGGTCCTCTGCAGGTTTTCACCCACTGGTATTGACTGGCTGACTTTATCTTTCAGGGCCTGCTGCAATCCTGCATTCGACTGCTCTAGCTTTTCTTTCTCCTGTTCCTTTTCCTGGAGTCTCTGCTTCCATCTCACAATTTCTTGGGCAAGCAGTTCTAGACTTTCTGGAAAATGAGTGCTTTCATTCTAATCATCCATTTTTTTATTTTCTTCAGAAGTTGTTCTCCATCCTTCTCTGATGCATTTAAGATGGGTCTGTCACCGGTCACTTCGGAAAGTTCAGGAGGCTGGCTCTTCTGTGAATTTTTCAGAAAGTCAATAGTGTTCTGAAGTGACAGCTTGCTCTGGTTTGGTTTTATTGTTGATAAGCACAAGGTTTGTCATGTGGGAAGATTGGCCTCCATTCTAGGCAGCTCTAGAGTTTCATCAGCTTGAGTCATTGATCCAATATTCTCACTACTTTGCCACAGACTTCAGCATGGGCAAACCCATTTGCATAGCACCTTCACACTTCTTAAAATGCGTCTTCTCTTCACTGTCAAAACCAGTAAGATAGTACATACCAGGATCTCCCGGGGAAACTCATGGAGATTTGGGATGTGTCTCCAGCTTTCAGAAATCACTAGCAGACCACGCCACAGGTGCTCTAGGACCAACTGGAAAGTGGATCTGACGGCAGGCAGCAGGCTATCCATGGCTGTGTAGGGATCCCCAGCTCAGCCTCCAAGGGCCAGTGAACACTGGGTCTCAACTGATCGCTCAGAACCTTGGGGTGTGCTTTGTCTCTGAGGTAAACATGTGCCTGACCACTAGCACAGAAAAATTGGTCTGGGGGAGGAGGAGGCCAGCCAAATTCTAGGAGACAGTTGCCCATAACTTGGCCCTGACATAGAAAGTGATATCACTTATAAGGACACTGCGGGAGGTGAAAAGGACTGATTGCAGCCTGAAGCCCAGGCTCTTGAGACCCACTTGGCCCTCAGGCAAACATAGGGGGTAGAAGGAGGGCCAGGCCATGTCCCTTTCTGTGCACAAGAGGAGGTCAGGTCAGAGTGGTAGGGACCCCATCCAAGAGGGAGGAGCTAATTCTCCTGATTTTAAAGTTTCTTTCTGAGGTTGAAAGCATGGCACTGCCCACAAAGTTCCCAGGGATCTGTCTCCTCTGAGGTTCCCTCTTCTTTGTGTGAGATCACATTGGGTAGGCAGGTACACAGTAGTGAAAGATCTCCCCAAAGGTACTAATAGACCTGGATTCTAAGCCTAATAAATCAGGAGAAAGGAGTTGGAACTGGCAGAGTCATATAATTTCATGGATTTTCTGTGAAGCCAATATGTCCCTGTTTAATCCAAGTGCTCCTAAAAGTAGGTGACTCTGCTCCAAGGGTAACACAGTGACTCAGGCTCCTTCACTCATGGGACCCTCTGTCTTCAGACCCTATACCCAAGATGGCCTCCAGAGGGGTCTTTGGCCCATCTTTAGATGAGGGTCATCTTCAGAAGTGGGCCTCTGGGGAGGGAGCAGGTCCTTCTTTGGGCTCAGCTTGTCACCTTTTATTTCGTTAAACCCTGTCTCACTTTCCTGGCATCTCTCTGGCAGACCCAGCACAGAGCCTCCTTATCCATCCCCTGGGGCTCCATCATGAGCAACTTGTCCTCAGTTTCTCAGAGGGAAACAAGAGAACTGTCAGCCAAGGCCAGGCTGGGGTTCCTGAGGCCTGCCAATGTTCAGACCAGGCTGATGGTGCTGGGAGGAGGTAGCCAAATGCCCACAGAGAGAGATGCCTCTTTTTTAATTAGATGATTTTTTTAAAAGAACAGTTTTAGGTTTAAAGATGAAAGTGAGCAGAAAGCACAGAGAGTACATATATAAGCCTACATGTTTTATCATGCTTCACTTTATTATGCTTTGCTGATTTTTATTATTTTAAAAATCAAAGTTTTGTGGCAATGCTGTTTCAAGCAAGTCTGCAGGCACTATTTTTCCAACAACATTTGGAAACAACATTTGTCTCACTGTCACTTTTCGGTAATTCTTGGAATATTTAAGACATTTTCATTATTATTTGTTATAGAAATCTATGGTCAGTGATCTTTGATGATACTGTTGTAATTGTTTTGGGGTGCCAATATCCATGGCTGCAGAAGATGGCAAGCTTAATCCTAAATGTTATGTGTGGTCTGATTGCTTCACCAACCAGCTATTCCCCATCTCTCTTCCTCCCCTCAGGCCTCCTGTTCCCCTGAAACACAACAATATTGAAATTAAGCCAGTTAATAATCCTCTAGTGGCCTCTAAGTGTTCCATGGAAAGGAAGAGTCACACATTTCTTGCTTTAAAGCAAAAGCTAGAAATGATCGAGCTTAGTGTGGAAGGCACGTCAAAAGCTAAGATGAGCCAAAAGCTAGGATTCTTTCACTAAACTGTCGGCCAAGTTGTGAATACAAAAGAAGTTCTTAAAGTCATTCGAAATGCTCCTCCAGTGAACACATGAATGGTAAAAAAGCAAAACAGCCTTATTGCTGGTATGGAGAAAGTTTTACTGGTCTGGATAAAAGATCACACCAGCCACAGCAGTCCCTTAAGCCAAAGCCAATTCCAGTGCAAGGTTCTCACTCTTTTCAATTCTGTGAAGGCCAAGAGATGTGGGGAAGTTGCAGGAGAAAAGTCTGAAGCTAGCAGAGGTGGGTTTGTGAGGTTTAAGGAGAGTAACCATCCCCACAACATCAAAGTGCAAGGTGAAGCAGCAAGTTCTCATATAGAAGCTGCAGTAAGTTTTCCAGAAGATCTAGCTGAGATCATTTATCAAGGGGGCTCCACTAAACAACAGATTTTCAGTGTAGATGAAACAGCCGTATATCAGAAAAAGGTGCCATCTATGGCTTTCATAGCTGGAGAGGAGAAGTCAGTGCCTGACTTCAAAGCTTCAAAGGACAGGCTGACTCTTTTGTTAGGGGCTAATGCAGCTGCTGACTTTCAGTTAAAGCCAGTGGTCATTCAGCATTCTGAAAATCCTTAAGACTCTTAAGAATTATGCTAAATCTACTGTGCCTGTGCTCTATAAATAAAACAGCAAAGCCTGGATGACAGCACATCTGTTTGTAGCACAGTTTACTAAAGACCACTGTCAAGATCTATTTTCCAGAAAAAAAATAAAATAAAAACATCTTTTCAGAACAGTCTTGCTCATTTACAATGGTCCCGGTCACCCAAGAGCTCTGACGGAGATTGACAATGAGACTCATGTTGTTTCCATGCCTGCTAACAACAACATTCATTCTACAGCCCATGGATCAAAGAGTAATTTTGACTTTCAAGTGTTATTATTGAAGAAATACATTTTGTAAGGCTAGAGCTGCCATATATAGAGATTCTTCTGATGGATCTGGGCAAGTAAATTAAAAATTTTCTGAAAAGGATTCACCATTCTAGGAGATAGTAAGAACATTGGTGATTCCTAGGAAGAGGTCAGAATATCAACATGAACAGGAGTTTGGAAGAAGTTGATTCCAACCCTCATGGATCAAGGAGTTCAAGACTTTAGTGGAGGAGGTAACTGCAGGTATGGTAGAAATAGCAAGAAAACTAGAATTAGAAATGGAGCCTGAAAATGGAACTGAATTGCTTCAATCTCATGATAATATTTTAACATCTTTTTTTTTAATTTTATTTCTATTCTTTGCCCAAGGGGTACAGGTCTGTGAATCATCAGGCTTACATCTTTCACAGCATTCATCAAAGCACAAACCCTCCCCAATGTCCATAACCCATTCACCCTATCCCTACCCTCCCACCCCCCAGTAACCCTCAGTTTGTTTTGTGAGATTAGGAGTCTCTTATGGTTTGTGTCCTTCCCCATCCCATCTTGTTTCATTATTTTTTCCTCCCTACCCCCCACGACCCTCCACCCTGCCCCTCAAGTTCCTCATATCAGAGAGATCATATGATAATTGTCTTTCTCTGATTGACTTATTTCGCTCAGCATAATACCCTCCAGTTCCATCCATTAACATCCTTTTTTAATGAAAACCGCTTCTTAGGGACAAGCAAAGAAAGTGGTTTCGTGAGATGAAGTCTACTCTTCATGAAGATGCTATGAAGATTGTTGGAATGACAACAAAGCATTTAGAATATTATGTAAACTTAATTGATAAATCAGTGGTAGGTTTGAAAGGATTGGTTTCCATTATGCAAGAAGTTCTACTGTGGGTAAAATGCTGTCAAACGCCACTCCCTGTTGCAGAAAAATCATCTGTGAGACAAAGAGTCTTCAATCAATGTGGAGAATTTTATTGTTATCTTAGTTTAAGAAATTGATGTACCCACTCCCATCTTCAGCAACTAACACCCTGATCAGTCAATAGCCATCACCACTGACACAAGAGCCTTCACCAGCACAAGGATTATGACTCACTCAAAATTTAGATGATTGGTAGGATTTTTTAGTAATAAAGTACTTTTAAGGGCGCCTGGGTGGCTCAGTGGGTTAAAGCCTCTGCCTTCGGCTCAGGTCATGATCTCAGGGTCCTGGGATCGAGGCCCACATCGGGCTCCTTGCTCAGCAGGGAGCCTGCTTCCTCCTCTCCCTGTCTCTCTGCCTGCCTCTCTGCCTACTTGTAATCTCTCTCTGTGTGTAAAATAAATAAATAAAATTTTTAAAAAATAAAAATAAAATAAAATAAAATAAAATAATTTAAAAAATAAAGTACTTTTAAGTTGAGGTACATGCATTATTTTTTAGACATAATTCTGTTGTATGTTCAATAAACTATAGTATAAACATAATATTCATATGCACTGGGAAACAAAAAATTCATTTGGCTGGCTTTATTGCAATATTCGCTTCACTAAAGTGCTTCTGAGATCAAACCTGCAATATCTCTGAGGTATGCTCATAGATACTAATAGAATGTTACTCAGTCATAAAAAGAATAAAGTTCTGATATTTGTACATATCAGATGTACATCATAGATGAACCTTGAAAGTACCATGCTATGTGAAAGAAACCAGACAAAAAAGGTCACATATTATGTGATTCCATATAAATGAAATGTGGCAAATCCATAGTGATGGAAACTATATTAGCAGTTGCCCAGGGCTGGGAACAGGAAGGATAAGGAGTGACTGCTAATGTTTATAGAGTTTCTTTTAAGGGTGGTAAAAATGTTCTGAAATACTAAACATGTGAATAGGCTAAAAACCACTGTATGGTGTGCACTAAGCTGGTAAACTGGATGATATGGAATTATACGTCAATAAACCTGTTATTTAAAGGAAAATATGAAGCTGACTCCTCTCACATTGGGATGGGATGTCTGTTTGTGCTGTCAGTATCAATCAAATTAACTGGACAGTCACCAACCCTCAGCAACTTCATGCCATGGAGTCACAGCTATAGACACCTCATTTTAAACCACAGATTCATGGTACTTTGCAGAGCTTTCAAATGCATAGAGATGAGACAAGTGTCATAAAGAGCCATGCTGTTGCAATCTTCTTGATATGACAAATTTTCACATCAGAGTTGAAAGTAAAGCCTCCAACATTCTGGGGAAATTGCGTAACAACCGTGATGAGTCAGGGATAGGAGATTACAGTAATTGTTAAGGTGGAATGGAAATGATACATGCCTGAAACCCCAGGCATGCACAGACCTCTGATAAAATCCTTGCTGTTGAGTAAAGTAAAAGAGATTCAAGGTCCTTTCTCTCATGTGCTAGAAGGTCTGCATCTTGGGCTGTGCATCATCAGAAAGCCATTGAAATTCATCACTAAGCAGTCCCTGTGAATCTCTGTTCTTATCATCTGATGGCCATCTTTCTCCAATGTTTTTGGTGTTAGAATTGATGCTCAATAGCCCTCAGAAATGAGAGATGTATGGACTCCTGCCTCTAAGTTTGTCTTTTCATATTCGAATCAGATTCCCGTGGTAATCCTCTATCCTTATTGACTTACAAGATAAAATTAATACATCTTTATCAAGATAATTGGAAGTGAGGTTAACTAAAAATATCCTTGTAGTAGAAATCCTCAATCTTTACTGTATGCAGCCACTACTTCTTGGTATCTTAAATCCTTGACATGAGAGAAGAGTACTAATTCAGATAGTTTATGAAATTGCTTGAATATGATGAGTGAGCAATAGACATCATTATTATTTATCATATGGTCTCTTCCTCCATCCTCTCTTCCTCAACCTACAGTAGTTTCTGCTAAGTACACAGCAGAGTACGTGTGGGCAGAGTAACTTGGACAACTTTGACCAGTCTTTTCTTTTTTGAAATGAACAAAGACAACATCTACATGACTGCCACTCACCATTTAGGATCTCAGGAGAAAAGTCAATTTTACTTCACTCATATCATTTGAATCCAGCAAAAAGCAGAAGAGCTTCACATTTTGGTTATCCTGTACCTCTTGTCTCTAGGAAAATGGAAAATTTCAATTAGTCTCTTGGAAATAGCTTCTGGATTCTTCTTGCTGCTTTCTCAGACCTTTAGGGAGCTCCACATTGTGGGTCAGAATCTGCTAGTGAGGTAGAAAGAATAAAAGCTCTGCATTCTAGTTACAACCATGAATAAAATTTCAATCTTGAAAATAATGTAAAGTATGACAAAGTCATTCAAAATTATGACCAATATCCCAGTACACAAATGCAATCGTGAGTAAAGCAGGGTCTAGAGCATGAATGGTGGTATATATTGACACAGGGTATGAAGAGGGTAGATGTTTTTCCCATCAATCCTGCTTTATATTTATTTTTTAAAATATTTTATTTATTTATTTATTTACTTATTTAGAGAGAGAGAAGGGGAGGGGCAGGTGGAGAGAGAGAGAGAAAGAAAGAGCGAGAGAGAGAGAGAAAGAGAATCTCAAGTAGGCTCTGCACTCAGCCCAATGCTGGGCTTGATATCATGACCCTAAGATCATAACAAACCGAAATCAAGAGTCAGATGCTTCACCAACTGGGCCACCCAGGTGCCCCTCAATCCTGCTGTTTTTTAAAATTTTTTTGTTTTTTTTTCAATTCTGCTTTTTAAAAGTAAAATTGAAATTCATAGAATCATGAAATCTTGGATGAATTTTTTGGATGAATTAGTGTAAATAATGGTGCCAAAAAGGTATGTCCTAATTCCGGGAACCCTTGAATGTCACCTTATTTGGAAAAAGAGTATTTTCAGATGCAATTAAGTTAAGGACCTGGAGATTAACTCATTCTGGGTCATCTAGGTGGACCCTACTTCCAGTGACAAGAATCCTAATAAGAGACACACCAAGGATACAGAGAGAAAAGGAGAAGACCATATGAAAATGGAAGCAAAGATTAGGGTTTTTAAATCCCAAGCCACTTGGTGCCATTTAAAGCTAGAAGAGGCAAGGAAAGAATCTCCTCTAGAAACTTAAATAAGAGTGCAGCCCAGCCAACACCATGATTTTGGATTTTTTGACTTCTGAATTTTCAGAGATAAATTTCCATTGTTTGAAGCCATCATTTTTGTGGTGATTTGTGTCCACAGCCACAGGAAACTAATAAACTTGCTTCAATACCTAAGAAGTAGCTTTTTTACACTTAGGTGCTTTATAGTTCTGTGGTAATGTAATCAATACTGAGATAACCTTGTCCCATCCAGCAACCCAGTGTGACATCTTTTCAAAATCTCCTGAGAGTTTGCTCGAGTCTCTGCTCTGCATCCAGGTTTAGACATGCTTTCTTTTTGCAAGTCCATGTGGGTTCTTTACCCCTTGAGAATCCTTAAGGCAAAAGTAATAACCAAAACCATCTCTCACTTAAACAAGAGAGTATAATTTTAATCATAATACTTATTATGACAATGTTAGTACTGAGTTGTATCAAGGTCTAAATTCTTACTCGTAGGCCTTGGCCGAGTAATGTAATTTCCCTCCACCTCTGTTTACTCATCTGTAAAATGGGGATATTAACAGGGACATAATTGGTATTTACAGTATAAACTTTATGCCAAGTTCCCTAGGACAGTTCTCGGAACTAAAAGACTTCACTCTCGATATCTTTACCACATCACGAATTAATTAAAAGAAAAAAGAGAAAAACATTTAGAATAAATTGATTTTGGTCTGAGTTCTTCTGGAACCTCTCTCAGTCAGTGTAAAAAATGGTTCAGCCTTGAAGTTAATTTTAAATAGTCAAAAACAGGTTAATGTTACAAATATTACCCCATTACAAAAACAAATATAGGCAACCCCTACTAAGTTTCATTGCTCCCTAATAATTACCTCTGGTTCTAATCTGATTACCACTTCTCAAATATAAGACACAATTTTAATCATGTTTACCACACCCCACTTTATTTTTTTAAAGATTTTATCTATTTATATGACACAGAGAGAGAGAGATCACAAGTAGGCAGAGAGGCAGGCAGAGAGAGAGGAGGAAGCAGGCTCCCTGCCGAGCAGAGAGTCTGATGCGGGGCTGGATCCCAGGACCCTGAGATCATGACCTGAGCTGAAGGCAGAGACTTTAACCCACCGAGCCACCCGGGCGCCCACCCCACCCCACTTTAAACCCACTTTAAAACCTTGCATCCTTCTCCCTCCTTGTCGCAAGAAGTAAAATGGAATATGCCAAGTCTTTAAGCCTTTGTCCATGCTATTCATTCTACCTGGAACTTGTGTGCTTTTCTTCTTTCTGGTAAATCTTGCTTATGTTTGGTTTGTTGTTTGTTTGTTTGCTTTTGCAATTAACACTCCAGTTGTGCTGGCTGGTATCTGCTCTTTATTTTTATTTTTTTAAGATTTTATTTATTTATTTGAGAGAGAGAGAGCGAAAGAAAGAGCACAAGTGGTGGGGAGGGGCAGAGGGAGAGGGAGAAGCAGACTTCCCTCGGAGCCAGGAGCCTGACTTGAGCTCTATCCCAGGACCCTGGGATCATGACCTGAACCGAAGGCAGACACTTAACCGACTGAGCCACCCAGGCATATATTTTCAGAACACTTTTATATTTACAGACAAATTAGGCAGATAGTACAGAGTATTTCAATATATCTTACTCCCAAATTTCCCCATTATTAAGAACTTACAGTAATTAGTATGGTACATTTATCACTATTAATGAACCAATATTGGTATATCATTATTAATGAAAGTTCATACTTTATTTAGATTTCCTTTCTTTTCACATAATGTCCATTTTCTCTCCCAGGATCCCATTTATGACATCACATTACACTTGGTCGTCATGTCTTCCCAGACTTTTCATCATGGTGACAGTTTCTCAGACTTTTCTTGGTTTTGATGACCTCAACCCTTTAAAGGGTACTGGTCAGATATTTTATAGGATTTTCCTCTGTTGGAATTTACCTATGATTTTTCCATGATAAGACTCAAGTAATGAGTTACGGGGGGGAGGGAAGAGAGATAAAACACTATTTTCATCAGATCACATCAAGAATTTGCATTATCTACATGATTTATGGTTCCTGCTGCTAACCTTGATCACCCAGCTGAAAATGTTTGTCAGATTTCTCCACTGTACTCCTAGTTACTTGTAATACTCATTTTAAATGTCACCACCACTTTAAAGTCTTTCTGGATTCCTTCGGCCCCTACCAGCCATGAAATCCATTTATTACTCATTAAACATTTGTTAATCACTTACTATGTGTCTATCAATGTGCAAAGGTGAAGATGGAGCCATATAAATAGGTGATAAATGTTTCAAGAACAAATAAATAACTGCATGAATTGATGGTTTTTTAAAAAAAGAGCATTTTCTCCTCTAATTAAGTAAATATTTACATATTGAGCATGTCTGATTAATGTATTACCATAATAGAAGTGTTATGGACAAAATAAAATTAAAATGTAGACCCTAGTTTAAAGCAGAGGTAGGCAAAATATAGCCCTGGGAGGCAAATCCTGCCAGCTGTGTGCTGCTTGTTTTAAATAAAGTTTTATAGGAACTCAGACACGCACATTCATTTCTATATTGTCTGTGGCTGCTTTTGCTCAGTTGTAGGAACTGAGTAGTTACCCATGGAGCCTCTGTAACTAACAAAGTTTAAAATATTTACTATCTGGCCCTTTACACAACAAGTTGGCTGATTTCTATTCTAAAGCATTTCCTTGATGATGTCCATGGAAACTCATAAGATTTATTAGGTACAGACACGCCCCAACATTTGATGGTTCTACTTATGTTTTTTTTGTGTGTGTTGTTTTGGTTTTTTGTTTGTTTGTTTGTTTTTGACCATACAGTGGTGTGAAAGCAATATGCATCCAGTTAGAAACAGTACCACAAATTTTGAAATTTGATCTTTTTCTGGGCTAGCAATATGATCCCCGGGGCTGTTTGATCTTCTCTTGTGATGCTAAGCAGGAGCAGAGAGCCACAGCTCCAGTCAGCCACACTGTCATGAGGAGATAAAACCACTACACTTACAACCATTCTGTATCCATATAGTCATTTTGTTTTTCACTTTCAGTACAGCGTTCAATAAATCATGAGATATTCAACACTTTATTACAAATAGGCCTTGTGTTAGATTATTTTGCCCAATTCTAGGCTAATGCAAATATTCTAAGGATGTTTAAGGTAGACTATGCTAAATTATGACGCTCAGTTGGTTAGATGTAGTAAGTACATTTCCATCTTGGAATGGTATTTTCAGCTTACAATAAGTATATTGGGATGGAACAGCATCGTAAGCCAAGGAAGATCTGTACTCGTAAAAATAAAATAGATTTAACCCTAAATGGGAGAGCTAATATAAGACCTTACTGTATTTTTGTAAGAAGTCTGTTTTACCTGTAAATTTGGAGTGAGAATTGGTCACTATGAATAGGAGTCAATAAACACATATTTATTAAAGACATGTTATAGGCCAGCAGTGTTGAGAGCAAGGGATTTATTGATGAACAAGACAGACCTCTGCCACTAAAGAGTATAAATTTTAATGAGATAGGGCTGCCCTACCCAGTATGGTGATCACTAGTCAAATGTGCCTGGTGAGTACTTGAAATCCAACTAGTGTGAGTTGTAATGTATTGAAATTATAAAATATCAAAGAGATTTCCAAAGACTCAGTATGAAAAAAATGTTAATCATCTCATTAATGAAATATTAATGTTAATTGCATGTTTATATTATTCTATAAGATTATGTGATGGTGTGAAAAAAAGATATATTAAAATTTTGCTCCCCGTCTCTCTCTCTCTCTTTTTTTTTGACTTTTTAAATGTGGCTACTAGAACATTTTCAAGTACATATGTGGCTCATGTTATATTTCTGTTGGACAGTGTGCATCTAAACATTAGAAACATCCTGCTAATACAGTAGCCACTAGCTACATGTTGTCATTTAGTTATAATTAATTAAAAATAAATATGTTATAATTATAAATTCAGTTCCTTGGACACACAAACCACATTTCAAGTACTTAAGAGCCAAGTGTGATTGGTAGCTACCATATTGGTCGGCACAGATAAAAAATACTTCCATCTCTGTAGCAAGTTCTATTCAATAGGGCTGTCCTAGAAAAATATGAGAAGACCTCCTGGTTTTTTGTTTGTTTGTTTTTGTTTTTGTTTTACTGATAATGATAAGCATTATGTTAAGAAAGGAAAGGACTAAACATAAAATGGGAAACTGTTATCAGGCAAATGTATCTGTGTTATTAGTACTGAATTCCTTTAGATATGCATGTCTTAACATAGCCACTCTGGTTTGCTTGAAGGAAAAAAAAGAAAAAAAGCAATGAACAAGCAACAGATGGATATTTAGGAATAGAGAGAAGTAACCTCAGAACAAGAAAACAAAGACAAAATACTGCTGTGCATTTAGCTCTAATGTACTCTAGGGAAAAGTATGACATCTTAACTATTTTTTTAAAAATATGCATTTTGAGGTATTTTGACTGGAGGACCTATATAACTGCATTGTGCATTAAAGGGATGAAAAATCTTTCCCTGGATGCGGAGAAGAGTCATTCTAATGGCAAGAAGCTGTATTTCTTTACGACCACTGTTAGTTTCAGTGGCAGATATAATATCAAGCCAATGGCCTCACAAAATACACCAGAATTAGAGCATCCCTGGGTGTGGAAAGAAGAGAAATACATACTGTAAAGGCATGAAACTAGCAGCACAAAGGAGAAAGATATCTGGGCACCAGAGCTTGCTCCCTGGTGACAAGATTATGAGTTTTGGAGCTTTAGAGAATTGAGTTTGAATCGTATCTCAACCATTTACTGACCCTGGGATAAAGATAATCAGCACTTACCAAGCTCTAACTATATTCCAGTCACTTTAGATGTATTATCTCATTTAATCCTCCCCAAACTCTGTGAGACAGGTTCTATCATTACCCCATTTTGTGGAAGAAGAAAATGAGGCTTGTAAGATTAAAGATTCCATTCTAATGAATGGCAGAGGCAGGCTTTGACAAAAGATTCAAGAGTCCCCTCCTCCCCCTGACATTTTACCATGGCATTTATGCTTCTTGCATAACCTTGGTCAAGTCAGATAACCCTTCCTTAGATCATTTTCTTCATCTATAAAATAAGAATAGTCACATTTACCTTGCAATATTCAACCAGAAATCAAAGCATCTTATTGGTGTAGGCATATGATGTAAATGTCAGTGATTTCTTGCATTCATTGGGACAAGACAAAGTTGCTAAAATTCTTTAAAAATATAGTGGGGGGTCGTGGGGGGTAGGGAGGGAAAAATAATGAAACAAGATGGGATGGGGAAGGACACAAACCATAAGAGACTCCTGATCTCACAAAACAAACGGAGGGTTACTGGGGGGTGGGAGGGTAGGGATAGGGTGGATGGGTTATGGACATTGGGGAGGGTTTGTGCTTTGGTGAGTGCTGTGAAAGATGTAAGCCTGATGATTCACAGACCTGTACCCCTTGGGCAAAGAATAAAAATAAAATTAAAAAAAAAATAGTACCTTAGGAGATAAAGTGATACATTTCTCTTGCTCATGGCAGACCTAGGTGAGTGTTGCAGCTGGCAGGCAGACTGCTCCTCTTGGTCATCCTTCCCTAATATCTGCATGGTTCCATCCTGCCTGGGTTACAACCTGTGGGAAGGGAAAGTGGGGAGAAGTCACATCCTCAATTATAAGGCTTACCCCTGAAGACACATACATCCCATATGCTCACACCTCACTAGAGAGATCTTACACTTTGACTCTCACCCCTGAGAAGGTGGCTGGGAAATGTGGTCTTCCATGTGCCCAGTGTTAACTCAATTATCATGGAAGGATGAATAGATTGTGGTGACTAACCTCTGAACTGTATGTTTGTATCTCCTCTAAACTCATATGTTGAAACCATAGCCCTAATATGACAGGATTAGAAGGCGGGGCCTTTAGGAAGTAGTCAAGATGTGAAGATGGCCATTCCCTAACCAGGAAGTCGACCCTCACCAGCACATTGATGTTGGACTTCCAGCCACTAGAACTGTGAGAAACAAAGGTTTGCTATTTAATCACCCAGTCTATGGCAATTTGTTATAGCAGCCTGAATGGACTGAGACAAGACCCAAATTACACTTTCAACAAGTCATCCTCTCTCTTGAGTGTTCCATGATCATCTCCTTTAGTGTTTACACCCCACTCATCTCTACTCTCTTTCCTGGTGGTTTCCAGACCTGTCTGTTTAAGACAGGAATCCCAAAGAGGTCTTCTTGTATCTATTTCCTTTATACCACTCTAGATAAATAACCCACTGGGTGCCTAACATTTATGAAGTGCTGTGATGCACCTTCCTCTATCCCTCCTCACACTTCCTTGGCAGTTAACTTTTCTGGATCCATAAGTGCCTTCCAGGCTCCACCTCTAACTTTTGGTGATGTTGGCCAAGTTACTTAATTTCTGAGCTGAATTTTCTGCATCTAAAAAATTGGAATAAAGTTTTTTTCTCAGGGGACTTTTATATGGGAAAATTAAGAAGAAGAATGAGAAACTGTTTTGCAACTCATAACACACAATACACTGTTAACAATATCTGTTTGAAACTACCACGAAATACTGGATAAAAAAATTATTTGTTCTTTTTTGCTGGGCATTAAGGCAGACTCTAATCCTCCCAATTATAAAAGTATCCTATATAAATTCTATATTGTAAATAAATGAAATGAAGTGTCTTTGTGCTTAGCTCATCTTTTTGGTGGAAGATAAAAATACACTAGTGTATTTCTGGGTAATAATATGAATGTTTCTGTTTTTCTCAGTATATTGGTAGCTTACTTTCCAAAGTACTGATATAAGTTTATATCAACTCAAACCAACGAATGAGGGCTCTGATTTAACTGCACTCTTACTTGAGTGATCATTAATTTTTAATATACTTATTTTCAATTAATATGTATAATGTGGTCCAATATGATTACATTGCTTTGCATCCATTTAAGAATATTTCAGTGCATTTCTTTATTATTTGTTTTGTTCCTCTCCTTCTTTACTTGCTTTTTAGATACCTGAAATATCTTGAAAAATAAGATTCCATGGTTACTTAGAATCTTGCCACGTGGTCTGATTTTGCACAACAGAGGAAAGAGGAGGCCAAGGAAGAGTCATGAGAACCCCAGTACTCTTGTCTCCAGCAGACTTGGGTTTTCTTACTGATTGCTCAGGGCCCTATTTCCCTTAGCACCTCTCTTTACGGGACAGTCACTGCTTTCTCTTCATAGAATTGTGCCATGCTCCTACAAGTCATATGAAAACCACTAACTGATGTTAGATTTGCACAGTGGGTAGTTTTTATAAATGTTTCTCTTAAAAAGCAATGTCCCAGGGAAATCCCTGGGAGGCATGTACAGCATAAGACTTGCTAGCAGCTGCCAGAATATGCTGGAGGTTCCCAGGGTTTGAATCTATTGCTCCCAGGGATTGATTCAATTTCTGTTCTGTCAGCAGGCTTAACTGCAGGCTGTAGTGTGCTCCATGATTTCATAAACAAAAGGGATATGGCAAGAACAGAAGGCAGGATCCCAGAGAAAATGTGAGCCAGCGCAACCTCATGCAAATGCAACACATTGCTTGACCCCAAAATCTGGTGTGTGGGCTCCTAAACAGACAAAAGGAAGCAGGGCTTGTAGCTAATGTCTGCATGTTAAAGTGAAAATATTCCTGGTCCCAAATATTCAGAGTTGGAGCAAAATTGAGGCAATTTGCTTTTGCCACTAAAACAGCAAATTATTCATTTGCCTCAGTTCCCACTACATTCTTATTTTCATGCAGACTGAGTGCTGGGCCATGGGGGAAAGTTGGTAATACAATGCACAGAGACCCTGGCTGGGACTTGGGGCTGGAGGTCACTGTCAGCACAGCTACTAAACCACTGGGTGGACTGGCCCTACTCTCCCTTTTGGATCTTCGTTTACCACAGGAAAACATAAAGTATTGTACTAGGCAGTCTCTGATCTCTTGTCCATCCTAAAGCACTGCCCCTGTTCTAGAGACATTTTGGCCGCCATCTTCTTTTTCCTAATATACTATTAGTCTTTTGCTAAATTAGAATGGTAAAAAACCACGACATGTTCCTGTTTAATCTTCCAGGTGTGCCAAGGGGGTGCAAAGTTACCTCACTCTTAATATGATTGGTGTACTTATTATCTCTTGCTGTGTAATGAAGAACACTGAAGTGTTGCAGCTTAAAACAGTCAGGGCTTATTATCTCATAATAATTTCCACAGGTCAGGAATCTAGGCGTGGTTTACCTGGGTGCCTCTGAGTCAGAACCCCTCACAAAATTGCAATCAAGTGGTGGTCCTGGGTTGTACTATAACAAGGCTCAATGAAGAAGGATCTGCTTCCAATCTCACTCAAGGAGCTGCTAGAAATCCTTGAGTTCTCACTGACTTGGAGATTTCAGCTTCTTGGCACCTGAGCCTCTTTGGAGAGCTACACAGAACACGGCACCTGACTTCTTCCAGAGAAAAACTCTAAGAGCAAGCCTGTCTGAGAGAGAGCCAGAGAGAAGGAAAAAGAAAGAAGTCACAGTGCTGTGACTCAGAAATGAGTCACTGTAGAGAATAAGTAGATTCAACCTTTACTCAAGGGGAAAGGGTTACATAAGAGCATGAATGGTGGGAGACAGAGTCATTGGAAGCTATCCTAGAGTCTTTCTACCACAGGGGTTATTCAACGTCTCTGTTTCTCCAATATGCCTGAAAACAGTTACAGAGTCACACATATACATATTGTCTTTCAATGTTGGTATAGTTCCTCAACCTTGAATATCAGCACTGAAATCTTCTCACAATTCCAGCTGTTTTAGTTAAACTGCCCTCATCTGTAAAATTGGAATAATAATTACTTCCTCACAGGGTAGAAATGAGTGAAAGAAACTACATATTAAATGAGAGATAGTGATACATTGTATTGGATTCAATGCTCACCTCCTAATTCAGTGATATTTTCTCCTCAGCATATAACCCCACGAATCAGCAAAGTTGTGAAACTCTACGAATGCTCATAGCTTTGAATGCCTGCTCCAGTTCTCATGGAGGATTAATAGATCTACCTCTATAAGGCTCTTCACAACCCAGGTCTTTCCACATTCCACATTTTTGACTTTTCAAAGCCCAACTTAGAGCCCTTGTAATCAGAAGACATGGATCTATGTAACAGAAACATTCAGCTGGCCCTGAAAATCCACTTTAACTGCCTTTGATTGTGTTGGTATGGGAAATGATAGCATCAAACAATACTATGTCCAGAGATCCCTTCATTTAACTCTTGCCTTGCATTCTCTTTTATTTTTTTCTTACATCTAATATCAAACTCTTCAATCAGATTGAAACCTCTTTAAAATATGTGGCAAGTTTTCATTTCTTTGTATAGTTCCCTACCTTTTGGGGAATGAAAAATACGTTACTGGTACTGATTCAATCAGGTATCCTGGAAATTTACAGCTGGAATCCAAATAAAGAGACATTTAGTGGGTGCCTCTTCTCACACAGAAAGGAAGTTGTTCTTACTATATTCATAAAAGGTCAAACAGCAACCTAGTGTATCTTTGGATTGCTCTAGTTTGGGGAAACTTTGTATGTGCAGAGAACTGTTGGTTTTGAAAGTTCTACCTGAGTGAGGGTTATGGATTATTTTTGAGCTGAAAACTCTTCCTTTTCCTTGACTGGAATAAATGCAGGGAAGGTGATAATATGTAGAACACTGAACAAGGTCACATTCTCTTCTAAATGACACGACAGACTTTTCAGGTAGTGCAGAGCCACAGGGATCCTGAGAAAGGAAAAATCAATAAAGTAATTATGGAAGCCAAAAGTCCTTGCCCTCACTAGGTTTATAATTGAAAATACAAACTGTCAAACTAAAATAAAAATGCGGGCACCTGGGTGGCTCAGTGGCTTAAAGCCTCTGCCTTCGGTTCAGGTCATGATCTTAGGGTCCTGGGATTGAGCCCTGCATCAGGCTCCATGCTTAGCAGGGAGCCTGCTTCCTCCTCTCTCTCTGCCTGCCTCTCTGCCTACTTGTGATCTCTCTCTCTCTCTGTGTCAAATAAATAAATTAAATCTTTAAAAAATAAAATAAAAATGCAATACAATGCAATGCAATAAAAGTTAAAGAGCAACTAAAAATTTGAAATTCTATGATGTTTTATTTAGTACAAATACACTTTGTCTTCCTGATGATCAGTCCACTTGTATAAAGATAATCTACTGTGACCAATGATGCCATTTTTTATTTGTTCAATATATATTTGTTGAACAGTTGTTATGTCATAGGCACTGATTCAAGCATTGAAGATATTATAGGGATTGAAAAAGTTAAATCATTGCTCTGTCATGAAGGTCTTTCTACTGGAGTGAACACAGAAAACAAAGAAATGAAAAAGAAAGCTCAGTGAGGAGGAAGTCCTTAAAGAAATAGGGGGGAGAAGAGGATACGTTTTATGAGGGACTTAGAAACTTATCAAATGGGTTTGTAGGAGATAAAAATCTGATTGAGTTAGGGATGAACCCCCCATCATGCTTGCAGTTGCCTGGGAGGTTTGAGATAGATATCATCAACCCTTACTGTTTGGAAGACTGGGAAGTTCAGGCTCCCAGTGTCCCCAGCTAAGGATGTGGAAGTGACAGTGAAAATTGACATCTGTCATGGGACTGGATCATAAGATGGGAAAGCAAAAAATATTCGAACCCAGGAGAACTATACTTGTGCTTCTGGTACCACACCTGCTAAGACAGTGGCTTTGTGCTTTGAAAAGGGATTGAACCTAGGTTTGACATAACCTAGAAGGGTACAGTCTCTCCTCCCACCCTCTTTTCACCTAGACTGCACCAATTTTTCCAACTCTTCCTTCTTCTTATCACCCTTTTCTTTTTCTCCTAAGTACTTCCCTTTTCCTGAAAAAACTTTTGTTCTCTGTCTTTCTGAAATAGTCTTCCTTCAATAATAAAATTCAGTATACACATTTCCTTAAAAAAAGATGAAGAATTTAGGATGAGACGTATTTTCCAACCCAATCATTATATTTGTTAGCATGCATTTTTCCTTTGATTCACAAGTAACTAAGCAGCATATAAAGTAGGGAAGGGGGAAATCAATCTAAGTATAAAAATTTAATTTAAATATAAAATAAATCTAAAGGTTGTTTGGCATGTTCTGCTTTCTGCTCCATGGCTCTTGGGGCTTTATTTATTTATTTTTTCTCAATCATATCTGGTATCTTCCCTGTTTAACATGTAGGGCTTTTTAAAAATATTTTTTGTAAAGATTTTATTTATTTAACAGAGAGGGATATATAAAGAGAGCACAAGCAAGGGGAGCCAGAAAGGGAGAAGAAGGCTCCCCACTGAGCAGGGAGCCCCACAGGGGGCTCCATCCCAGGACGTCCAACAAACTGAGCTACCCAGATGCCCCTGGGTTCATGTTTCTGATTTGAGGTTTATCCTGCAACTGACTTCTGAGAATGGCCATCTTACCTTGTCTATCAGGCCAGGCCAGATTATAGCAGGTACAGGGGTAAAGAATATTTTTTAATGTGAAAAGAGAGACAAAAAAAGAGGATTTATCATTTCTTCACTGAAAATCCGGATAATTTAAAATATTTTAAGAAGGTAGTGGCTTTATTTATAGTGTAAATCTTGGAAAGGAAAAAGAAGGCTGAGGTTGTAAATGTGAATAGTCAGTCCAAGAATAGAGTCCAATCAAAGGAAAAGAAACTAGTGAAATACACTCTTTTCCATAGTTCCTGGGTCCTTTATTTCTGGTGTTTACTTATCTGTGCTTAAAAGACAGAGACAATTACAAACTGGAGAAATAAAAAACTCTGACCAATACTGTATATGTGTAAAGTGATGATAATAATTCTATAGCCATTTCCCTCAAATTCACCCTTTTCCTAAATTTAGTGACAGAAGTCAGACTATAGGAAGACTGAAGAGATGTAAAGACAATGCAGAGTAAATGTCAAAAATATAGTGGGTAAAACTTTAACTAAAATATTTAAACTTCATGCCTGGAATTTACAGTTTTAGGCAAGAAGGTCCATATTAGAGAGGTAGAGAAAAACCTAAAGTGATTTTTAGGTGATTATTAAATATGTTATTTAAAAATAAAGATAATAAATAACAGATTCAACTGAATCATGAAAAAATGAACAAAATCAAAAAGATGAAAGCAGAAATTAATGAAGTAGGAAAGTAGGAAAAATTGGTTAATCTGAAATAGGTCCTTCAAAATATCAATAAAGTCTGAGAACAGTTTCTTGAAAAGATCTCTGTGATTGAGATGAAAGATGGAAATCTTTATAGAACTAAAAAATCATATCGATGAGAGAAACCAAGAAACCATTTATAAGAAAGCATTTCAACTCAGTGGTTATAAATTTGAACATCTGTTTAAAATAAATTGTTTTCTACAAAGAAACTAAAGCACACGAATTGATTTGAGAATACATAGAAAATTTTTTGACCAATAACTCAGGAAGAAATTTTAAAATTTGACAAAATACAGCATCTAATGTTCAACCAAAGACACAAAGCCTAGTTGATATTATATATAAGTCTTTTACACCTCAAGAAATAAATACTCCTGCTACATTCCAGAGATTAGAAAAATATAGAAAGTTTTATAATTATTATCATGAGATGACAATTCCCACTATCAAAACAGATTGTGTATAGATGGAAATCAATGTTATGTAATTAAAGAATAACAGATCAATGGCATACTAGTAGTATTTAATGTTCCATAATATAGTTTGTTCTATGAATATGAAGATCATTCAATGTAAAGTAATCAATTGATATGCCATATCATCAGTACCTCAAGGAAGGAACACCATCTATTCATCTCAAAATATTTGGCACAAGTTGTTCAAAGATACGTTAATTGAATATTTCTTAACATGATAATAATATATTTTGATAAAATAAGTAGCCAATACCATGCCTAACTCTAAAACTTTAGAGACATTCCTGGTAGTGTCAGGAAGAGGAATTCCAATTGCTGTTATTATGTAACATAGTTTTTGAAATGCTAACAAATGCAACATGACAAGAAAATATAGATATACACATATATGTGAAAGAAGAAAACATAATTATTATATTTGTGATAACTGTCTAACTGGAATATGTAAGAGAATTAACTGAAAAAAAGCATCACTGGAATTACAAAAATAAATCTCTAAAATGGTTAGTTCTAAAATCATATCATAAAATAAACATTTTCCTATTGAGCAACAATACCAGTTAGACTGTAACATCAAAAACCTACTATTTACTGTGCGCCTGGGTGGCTCAGTGGGTTAAAGCCTCTGCCTTCGGCTCAGGTCATGATCTCAGAGTCCTGGGATCCAGGCCCGCATCAGGCTCCCTGATCAGCAGGAAGCCTGCTTCCTCTTCTCTCTCTGCCTGCCTCTCTGCCTACTTGTGATCTCACTCTCTGTCAAGTAAATAAATAAAAAAAATCTTAAAAGAAATCTACTATTTACTATAAAGTCAAAATTGTAAAATGTCTCAGAATAAGCCTTTTTAGGATCCATTTTAAAATTTACAAAATTTTTCCTGGAGAATATTTTAGAAGACTTTACTATATGGTGAAAAATGGAATGCTCCAATATAGAGACCAAATATTATATAAACATTACTAGTCCACAAGTTAATTCGCAAAGACAATACAATTCCAATTAAAATCCCAGAATGATATTTGAAGATTGGGGATTTGACAAAAAATTCTGAATTTCATCTGAAATACATATTATTAGAATAGCCAGGGTTTTTAATTCGTTTTCTTCTTTTTTCCTAGTGAAACATTTGAGAACCATAAAACCTCAATTACTTGATTGATTAAAAATTAAAATGGAAGGAACATAAAATATGCCTGTGTGTGAGCATATATATGCTCTTTACTGGCTTAGACACTGATATGTGTGTGTGTGTGTGTGTGTGTGTGTGTGTGTGTGTGTGTGTGTGTGTGTGTGTGTGTATTTTATACCTATATACGATGGTAGGCTATCTATTGGTAGCTATGAACCTTGGCATGATATTTTGGAAGGCCTCTTGTGTACTCACTGGCTCAGCATTTCTCTCCCAGGAATTTGTGCTAAGGAAATAATCATGAGCATTCATAATGTTTTATCTAGAATTATATCCACCATAGGTTGTTTATAACAAACCAAAATTAGAAAAAAAAAATGTAAGGTTTCAAATATGTGTGAACTTAGAATAAATCGTGATACACTCCTTGAATCAAATATTTTGCAAACATTAAAACCAATATGTAAGAATATTTCATGAAACAGATTTTCTCATCAGGAAGTTTAAAGGAATAACTATAAGTAAGGGCATCAACAGAAGGCCAGTTTTGGGAACTGTCCTTGTTCCAACTGACTTAAAAGCATCTGTTTTTTTCATCTGCTGAAAAACACAAAACACATGATTTAAGGAATGTTACTACAGTTAACCAGGACTTTAAGTGATCTCTTTGATAATCCTTTTCCGTCTTCTGACAGGAAGTCCCGACCTTATACTTAGTCAGATCCTTGCAGCTCGCTGTTCTTTGGCTGAGTGTGTTTGCCTTCTAAATGTTGTCAAGATAATGGGGTCTAAGCTAAAACTTAATTGTGGGATGTGGTGTGAGCAAAAGATTTGAGGAAGATATCTGAAAGTAGAAACCAAAACCAAATGAACAAAATCTGTAAAACAAGGCAGAGGAAGGTGCTGAATATAACTCTCATGAGGCTTTTTTTTTTTTTTAAGATTTTATTTATTTATTTGACGGAAAGAGACACAGTGACAGAGGGAACTCAAGCAAGGGGGAGTGGGAGAGGGAGAAGCAGGCTTCCCTCCAAGCAGGGAGCCCCATGCGGGCCTCAATCCCAGGACCCTGGGGATAATGACCTGAGCTGAAGGCAGAAGCTTAACGACTGAGCCACCCAGCACCCCTCTCATGATTCTTAAAGTGATTTGCCCAGCTCACAGCACAGACTGCCTACAACCCTCTTCCCCAGTCTCCTTGACATTTCAAAACCAGCCCTCATCCCGCCTTCTGGAAGGCCTACTGTGATATCTATCTCTAGTGTCTGGGCATGGGAAACTTGATTGTTGCTCTCTGGTGATCAGGTGAGCAGGTGAACTTTAAGGAAACAAAAGCTAGGTCCCATGTGTAATTTCAAATACATTTCTTTGCAATTTTTTAAATTCATATTTAGTTTCTGAAAACATAGGGAAATACTTCGGATAAAAATTATTATGTGCTAAGTGAGCTTTTCTGGACTTAATTACTGTGATTATGCAAAATTCACTCAGACTTCTAAGTATTGACTGACTTACCGAGGTAAGTTGGGGGTTGTTTGTTTTGGACTATTTAATAATATAAGAGCTGGGAGTAGAGTTCTAAAGTTCTCTTCAATCTAGTTCTGTACTAAGAGAGTAAAATTATCAAGTCCACAATGTGGAAAGTAATTCTTTAATATGCAGTTTTTACCTTAAATCTCTACCTAAGTTTTGATAAAAATAATTTTATTCTAAGTAAGGGAAAAATCTAAACGGCCCTAAATATTGACAAATACATGGTTCTTTTCAGTATTATTAATAAAAATATATAAAAGTCCAATAACTGAGGATTACTAAAGCAACTTATACTGGAGTATTATTATATAGCTACCACAAATATTTGAGTGTTTATACACAGGAAAATTAGTATGACAATACTCCAGTAAAATATGAAAATTTGTACATATAATGTGATCTCAAATTTGAGATTTATCTCTGGGAAAAATATTGGCAAAAATCATAGAAACATGTATTTCCTTTTGGTTCTAGGTGGGGTAGCAAATCTCAGCTCCCCTACTGACAACTCGATAGTCTGTGTATGAAGCTGAACCCACCATCTGGCAGGCTAGTGCTCAATGAAACCTGCTGAGTGGCCATGCCAGCAGGTGACACACATCTTTTGATCCTCTCGGGCAATTCTATAAGGCAGGTACTCTTAATAACTCCCTTTTGTAATGGAGATCAAGAAGCATGAAGGAACTAAGCCATTCTCAGGGACACCCCCAAGAAGGAGAGCCAGAGTTGAGAGGAGGCATTACTCTGTCCAAATCCAGCCCCCAGTTCTTCCTGTTCACCCCACGCACCACTCAAACACCCCAAAGTATGGGTATATTTGCATCTCTACGTGGTTTTTCTTTTTATTCTTGATAAGCTGGTGTATTTTCCAAATTTTCTAACGTGGGTATATGTTGCCTATAAAGGAAGAAGAAAATCATTGTTTTGGTTTTCGTTTCCCAGGAAGAAAAACAGTGAAGGGCGTAACATAAAAAGCAAGTTAAGGGTTGCAGATAAAAATGACACTGGTAATCATAAACTCGCAGCTACCCTTAGAATTTAGCTTTGGAGAGAGCAAGGCATTCTGTGTTGCGCATATCAACACACTTTAAAAATGTTTCTCTTTTACTTCGTACAAGAACCCCGAAAAGAAACAGTTTCTGTTCTGTGACATTCTTTGACTTGAACACATGGCCTTCAGGCAATGATCGGGTTAATGTCACTGATGTTCCCCCCTTAGTTGCTTCCATGAAGGCTGCAGTAAAGGTTTGCATGTCTTGTTTAGTTTTGCTTTATTCAGATGCCCGGTGGTTTTTTTGTGGTCTCAGGTGTGGCCCCTGCTAAGGAGAAAGATACCCCAGACGGGACCAGAAGATCAGGATGCTCCTCCCAGCAGACCACTTAACCTCTAGCTGTCTCATTATTTTTGGCCATCAAATACATTGACTATGTGCCCTTGAATTGGACAACAGAGAAGACAACTTTGTACATGTAAATGCACAAGCTTATTTCTCTGTGTCCACACTGACTTCTCCATTTGTCTGACTCACTCCTTTTCTTCTCTTTTCTTTTCTTATTAGCTCTGGTTCCAGGCTTGGGCTTGCCTCCAGGAGTGCTCGGAGTGAGGAATTGCTTCTTCTGACCCTGAACAGGTGCTGGGGTCATTATGACACCTCTTACCAGTGTCTAATTTCTTGCTCTCTACTATTCCTGTTTACAGAGCCCTCCCTTCTTAAGGCAAATACTACCTTGGATGTGTTCTTCCATTAGTTCTGACACTTAAGGAGTGATAATCATAAATCAAAGGCTTTTGTGTATTCATTTATAGGCTCCTGCGCTTTCCAAAGCATCCTCTCAATTGTCTTGGAAAGCTCAAACTCGCTGGCTCGGCTGCTGTGTTAAATGTGCCTTGTCCCTACACCATGCCAGGCATCACGCTCCTGAATCCTGAGTCGCGTTCAGAGCAGGGGTCCCGCCAGCTATGTGACTCTGAGGCCTCATTTGTAATCACCATAAACCGGAAGGAAGAGCCACAGGGCTACCATCAGCCCTGCAGAGACGGTGGAGCAGAGGAGTCTAATTACGGAAATTAAGGTCTGGAAGAGACACGGTTTGCAAGTGCAAGATCTGTCGGCACCTTGAGAGCCATCGTCCAAGCATCTCTGGGTCGGAAGAACGGAAATACGCTCACATTAATTAGCCTGCTGCACCAGAAGAGAATAATTTAAATGCAAAAGATAATCTCACTGCCCTTTTGATGGGGAAAAGTTGTCCTAGATTGAGAGTTTGATTTCCGTGCGGGCAGCGTGTGTGCTCGTCCATTTCAGGAGCACGGGCGATTGGAAAGAGCAAGGAGGGGGACAAACACTTTCAAAGGTGCCTCAGCAGCTTGCTGTGTGATCTTAGGCAGCTGACCACACCTCCCTAAGTCTCAGGTTTCAGTTTTCTCACTTGTAAAGTGGCGAAAATAGTACTCAGTTGAATGAGATACTGTAAGGATTAAATATACTAAAGTTGATACTGTTCATGATGGATAAAAAAGTCACAAGCACATTATATCCTCCAAAAACAGCTGGGTATTTGCTATGTATATATCCAGGCATCTGTGCACATATAATTTTTTTTTTATCAGCTCCTTTTCATCTTGGTATTGCCATTTAGTCAATTCTACTGGCTGTTATTAAAGGGCTTCCCAACACAATAGCGAGGGACGGTCAACAAAGGAAAGCACACAGTGCAGTGAAAGCTATTGAGAAATGTACATTCACCCTCCCCACACCCTTGACCTCCAGAATCAGATCAGTAACTTTTCTCCTCCTCATTTCCCCTTCCTGTGTCCACAGTGAAGGGAAGTTGGTTGCAACCTTTTGCAGATAATGTGACACGGGGCACACAAGAGCGGAAGGGAGAAAGGCATTTCAACAAAAGCTTGGAACTTCGGTTTAGGTAAATTCAGGAAGGAGAGCGATAGGAAATGGCAGCAACCTTGCCAGGAACTAAAGGAAAAGGATTCTGGCTTTGGCCCCAGAGCAAAATGTTAGGTCATCTATAATAAGGGCTGGGTGAAAAACCTTCAACTCAAAATGAAAGATACAATGACACAAAGAAACTTATCAAGGCAACTTTGAAAGCAGTTAAGAAACCAATTCTTCTTTTCTAAAGAAAGTCCTCCGACCTGAGGTTCCCTGATCAGTGTGCTCTGAGTTCCGTGCAGGATAAACTCTCTTCTCAGTCTCAGAAGCCAAGTGACTGAGCCAAATTCTTCTTATTTATGAGGAAAAGGAAAGGTAACAAACTTACAGCGAAATGGAGTAGATTAAGCTCATTCCTCAATTAAATCTCTTTTTAATAGGGAGTTTCTATTTTTGGCCAATTTTCTTGTCATTTAAATTGTCACAATTATTACAAATGGCACTGACAGAAAACAGTTGGTAGGAACAAATGATCCAGTTTAAAATCAAAAGAAGCATGTCCTATTCCTAAATTATACTTAGTTCAAAACTTGAAGATGAGAAAGAGTGAAAGACAGAGACATAGAGAAAGGAAGAGAAAAGAGGAACACAGGGGCAGAGAGAAAAGAGAAGACAAACAGAGACAAAGAGGTATTTGGGCAGAAGAATATATCTTTCTAAACAGTACACATTTTGCTTTTTCTGACACTAAAAATGCTTCCGAGAGAGATGTTTATCTTAAGATCGGAGCTGAATCATTGGCAGGAAAGGACAGGCTAATTTCAAAAATCCCAAGTCTGCATAACTGACTTTCTTTGCTCCTAAAAGTTGACTCCAATCAAACATGCATAGACTCACAATTCTATACTAATTTCAGATTGTTTTCCAATCGATCTTTACAAGTGGACCAGTCATCTTTCATAAATGTTATCTATGACCTAGTGTCTCAGAAGTCCCTTCTCGGCAGGGATAGAGTTATGATTTCCACCCTCGCTGCTGAAGTATATAGCATTTCAGTGACTCAAATTCTTTTTGTGATAGTGTCTTAAAGTAAGATGTTATAAATTCACAGCGGGAAAATTCTGGGCTTAACATGCTAGAGGAGAGAGGAAAAGAAGATAAACACATTTTTTCTCCTTAATAATCTTCCGAGTTTTGTGGTGAGGTAAATAGAAAAGTTCTGTACTTGGTTGTGCTAAATTGCTACTCATCTACTATTCCCTGGGATTGATAAGGAGAATCATTAACTATTAGTAAGCTTGCTAACAATCTGGGAACACAGCACATACTGGGTGGACAGTCACTCAAATGCACACTGGAACCTTCTTTTTGGGCAGCAGGCAATACTGACGGAGAGTTTGAAGCTCACATCAGAAACTGCCCGTTAGACAACCACGGGTCAGCACTTCTTCATTTTTTTCTGGGGCTTATTTAAGCCCCTTAAATGTGAATTTCACACATGTCTTGGGCTACATTTTAAGTCCCACACCTTTTAATTGGGTAAAAATCCACCTAGCCATTTTTTCATGATGCAGTAAAAGATACATTTTTAAAAATGCTTTATTTATATAGATAATGATAGCCTTCATGCACCGCACACCCAGCAATGATCTATATCGTTTTTCATTTGGGCTGTAGGTTAACACTGCCAGATAGACATCGTTATCTTCATTTCATGGATGAGAAAAATTTTGACTCAGGAGAATTTAAGAAACTTGCCCAACTTTGTTCTGTCCGTGACAGCTGAAACTTGAACGTACGATTTTTTGTTGCCAAAGTCTGTATTCTTCTGTGCTTACAGTCTATGGCCTTGTATTTTATAAACTTGCCCTCGATCATAAAAGTCTCTTCCCTTAAAGCAATAACTGTGTATTGTTAAGGATGATGACTGTCTCAATAATCCAAAAGATACTTTTGCATAATTTGTTTTTGAATTTGTTTCAACCAAGATTGACACATCTTGTGTATCTTCAGGTGTAGAACAAGTATCCTACCTGCTGTTAGGGCCGCCAAGCCTCCCTCTGTCACCGCCCCGGGACCCACTCCAACTCCCTTTTTTTCTTATTCGAGTCACTTGATTCATGCCAAACATGCTACTCACTCCTGAACTGGCTAAGTGTCCCCTTGCAAAGACTTAAACTCTAGATATTTAAATAAAAAGAGGACTTTTTACGGGGCTTTGGTTTTTTTCTTTCTGTCACTGTAAACACTGTCAGTAGACAACTAAAAAGAAAAACAGGAGCCCAAAAAGGCTCGAGACATAAGTGACTTGATTAAAATTATTTAGCCATTGAATTAGGGATGGAGAAAATCCCCGTGGATTTCTCTCTATTGGTCGTCAACCCTGTGTACAGCTACACAGATTTCTTTTTAAAATTAATTTAATTATATGCATAAATCTCATCTATATGCCCCAAACTTAAGTCATTGGAATACAGATTTCTTTTTTTTTTTTAAGATTTTATTTATTTATTTCACAGAGGGAGAGAGATCACAAGGAGGCAGAGAGGCAGGCAGAGAGAGAGAGGGGGAAGCAGGCTCCCCGCTGAGCAGGGAGCCCGATGCGGGCCTCGATCCCAGGACCCTGAGATCATGACCTGAGCCGAAAGCAGAGGCTTTAACCCACTGAGCCACCCAGGCGCCTGGAATACAGATTTCCCATTTCTCCCCACCCTCTGAGTTCACTTTAAATTCTTCTCAGCTGATGCGGTTTTAAAGCTAAGTATGTTTTCTTTCTTTTATAGCTTAATGTTACGCAAGGATTTCTCCATTTCTTCCAACCTCTTGCCACACATGACATTCTGTCTCCATCAAAAATCAGATCATTTCTCTCAAAAAGAACTGGCATCAAGGCAAACCTTAGACGTAAAAGGAAGGGTTAAGTTTACTTCCAATATTAGGGAATGATTCGGAAATAAATGTCGAGGTTAAAAAGTCCAGATGGTAATTCCACTGTATCCTTACTATAAACATGATTTGATTTATGAGAACTACTAATGGTATCTCAGTTTGGATCTGGATGGCTTTGCTTTCTCTCATCTGAGTTTTGAATTCATCAGATTCTTTTACTCCCACTATCAATCCTTCACTACAAAGAGGCACTCCTAATCAAGAATTTGGGAGTATTTTAAAATGCAGAAATTGATAAATGTTAACAACCCTAATCCATGCAAATTACTGTCTGTTGTCATTATTTATAACCTGGCGGATGTGCTTATTCAAAAGCTCCTCAAAGAGCTCTGACAATTCATGCTTCCAGTTGTGAATCATCTTTTGCTCTTTTTCCCTCTTTCATAAAGGATCACACTGAATTAGTTTTCACTTTTTTTTCTTTGCCTGACATGGCAATTATTAGCTTTCTTGGCTTTGTCAGGGAAAAAAAAAATCCATCGGAAATGTTTATCTCCTGGGGCAAATCTCAGGCAAACAGCATGTTTACCACTTCAAGGGTCTGTAATCCAAAGGCAGCCCCAGGCCCACCAGTTTTATAACAGGAGAACTGGAGGAGACACAGCCACATGATTGAGCAGCTATGGTACAATAATCCTCTGTTGTGAGTCTCACAGTCTCCCCGGCCCGTCTTTGTTCTCTGACCTCTGCTGATTAAATGTACAAGCTGAAATCATACTAATTTCAAGTCTTATTTGCATCTGATTCTGTCAGCTAATAATGTAGAGGTCTGGAGAGTAGATACTCTACACCATTAGGTCTCTTTCTTCCATAGTGAGAACCCATGTCTTTTACGTGGTGGCTAATGTTGCCTAGTACCTAATTGGAAAATCATACCAGGAAAGAAGGTCATTTGAATTAGAAGGATGGCTAGAATGACCAGATCAGCTGCAGTTTATTTTATTACATGTCAGGATACACACAACCAAGGTGTCTGTTCTATGATAGACACAAAATTTTGTATGGTTCTTCACCCTCTTTCAAGGTTCAGTTCCAATAATATTTCCATTATGAAACCTCTAGGTTTCCATTTACGAAACCAGGCTGGAAAAACTACTCCATCCCCCGTGCTCCCATTCATATTGTGGACACACTTTGATTCATTCAGCACTCAACACAATTCTTAAAAATTCTAGGCACTTGTTAGAACTTGAAACATAATCAAGGCCAAGACACAGTTTATACACTCCAAAGAGTGAAGAATGGGCAATTGCAATAAGTCATCAAGAAGTTGTAAGCTCGAGATATGATAGGGGCTTGTAAAAAGGACATCTTCCTTGTTGGGTTAAGGATGTGGCCCTCTAGAGTCTCCAAGATAGTCCAGTCTCAGTAAGTAGGGATAGGGAAATGATGGAAGAAGCTTAGTATGAAGAAAAGATGGACAAAGCTTTGTGTTTCCAGAAATGAAAGAACATATTTGTAGGAGAACTGAAAATAAAAAAAAAAACAGTGGTTTATGGATAGAATTCAATATTGAGAATTGATTAAAACACAGATTGAACAATTAAGCAGAGATCACTTCATAAAGGTTAAACTAAAGATTTATATTTTATTATGAGGACAATGGACACTGGGCCTTGTAGGTGATGGTAATGGAGATCTGAATACAGTAAATAGTTATGGGAATGGAGACAACTAGAGGAAATAGGCATTTATTACAAGATAAAATCAGGAGATTATTGACTATTTGGGCACGGGGAGGGGGGAGAGAGAGAGGTAGACACAAAGGATGATATACAGGTTTAGTCCTGGGAAACAAGGAAGCAGTGATGACTTTGTTGAGGGAACTCAATAAAAGGGACTCGTCTGGGAGACAAAATACTGAGTTTGGTTTCGTGTTTTCCCAATGTAACTATGTGGAAGTGTATATGCTGTGGGAAGAGAAAAGGAAATAGGACAATTAAGACTCAGATAGAGGACTGAGAAGAACTAGCCTGAGAGAGAGGAGGAAAACCAGGGTGACTTCATTAAGAAAAACATCAATTTCAAGAAGGAGGCGAGGGCAGGAGTATACATTTCAAGGATGTAAAGTAAATCCAGGAACCAATAAGCATCGGTGTAGTTTTTAAAAGTGAGTAAATCCTTGGTGGACTTAGTTGGAGCATTTCCATAGGAACGTGGGAGTCCAAAGACCAAGTGCAGAGATGTGGAGAGTGAGAGCAAAATAGAAACATGTGGAATAAGTTTTCAAGAGACTTGGATGAGGGAGATAAATACCTTTATTACAGATCAGTAGTTCCTTTTTTTTATATGGTATCTTTTTTTTTGGTTTATTTATTTATTTTTATTATTATTCTTTGCCCCAGGGGTACAGGCCTGTGAATCATCAGGCTTACACCTTTCACAGCACTCACCGTAGCACACACCCTCCCCAATGTCCATAATCAGTAGTTCCTTTAAAGACGCAGAGTATCCGCACTTCGCACTGCCCCAATCCACAACACTAGACTGGACTTTTGTAGTCAGTCAAGCTTTGTTGTTGTTGTTGTTGTTTTATTCAGAGGTTTTCGGTGACTAGCCTAGTGACTGGAGCTCCGTAAATACTGTTAAATAAATGAGTGACTAGGGCAGAAGTGATGAATATTTTTTCCAGCACTATTTTCCAGGGAAACTCCAATTACTTGGATGGAAATTATTTTGGGGGACTGGAGTACAAATCTATTTGAAGTGAATTAAGTCTTCATAAGGCCAGGATACCACGTATTTAATTACAGTTTCAGTGAAACTCAGTGATATCCTTCTCTCTGATGGAAAACTGACTTTCTAAATAATTAAGTGAATTAAAACTTGTGTATGACAGGATTATTATACCAGCAACAGTCCCACTGCAAATACATGAGACTGTCATTGCAATAACCGAAGGACTAAAATAGATGTCTATGTAGACAGCTACACATTTACTGCCTGAGGCTCAGAACCAATCATAACTCTAGGTGAACTCAATTCCTCAAAACACCAAGGGAAGCCGGAGGAGACTTCCAGGTGACCTCTGGTTGACTGGCTTCTGGGATATATATAGCACAGGCTGAAGTGTGCTGTCAGGACTCACCATTTATGTATTTTCAACTCCATTAAAATATTCCTTTCAGAGAGAAAGAACTGCAGGATGATTCTGGAAAGATTAGTCTTATGACTTTTTGGAATTTGGAACCCAAGAGGGGCAGTGGTGTTGGGATATGTGGATTTGGATGTGACCGATATGCAGATGGAGACCTGAACAGAGAGAGCATTGTAGCATCGGAAGGGGAGAGGGCTGTCCTTGAAATATGTCTTCAAATACCATCTCTTTCCTTTAAAATACTTCCCATTGTATTGCATTTATTCTCTGTGGACTTGGTTATGAATGCTCAACCAGGATTTATTGAGCACCTATAATACACCCTACATCCTGACAACAGCTAGACACTTAAACTTGCATTATCTCGTGTAATGCCCACCATTCTGCAGAGTGAGGAATTAAGGCCTCCAGAGAAGATGGTCGTGGATTATACACCAGCAGGAGGCAGGGCCAGAATCTGGATCCATACTTTCTGAATCCTGTGATTTTGTTTCCCATGATGATCGATATGGCTATTTGATACATATATCAAAAGAAGACACATTTTCATATCTTTCTCAAAATTTTAAGATTTCAAGTCCTGAAGAAACAGTTTCATCACTATACACCGAGAATGTTGTGAAAGGCATCAGATAGATATATTCAGATATATCACCCTCCCCACAGATGTCTCTGTTGCTTCTTCATAGTCTTCATGACAACAGACCGGTGGTATAGGGCTGGGTGATTATCTTCCGAACGTGGCTTTCCCCAGATTCCAGTAGCTAGAAATACATGGAAAAATGTCCATATTAAGCTTGCCTAATATTAAACATATGGAATCGCAGTTCACATGTGACAATAAAAATACAGATTTATGTATTTTAGAAAATGTGTTGGGCCTATTTTGCCTTAAGGCATAATCTCTGACAATTGGAAGTTCAAGTCCAAGGTTTGGTCATTTTCGATCTGTAAGGGGCAGCTCAATGACACTTTGCAGTTTAAACGAGGTAGAACACACTAACCCCATGTTTTGACATCTCCTGCAAGAAAGAAAAAAAAAGAGTTTTAAGTGGCACCCCATGTTCATAGAACATTAGATAGCTAAGTCAGATTTCAGGAAGAAAAGAGTGGGGAAAGCTAGATGTTATCAGGTTTCTGAGAGATCGAAGAAGAACCCTTTTTTTCCTCCGGAAAAGCGTGGGTGGGGAAGGCTGGAGATTCTGCTCTACAGCATATTTAGGCAACTGATGTGTAGCTGAAAACCCTTCAAGTAGCTTGACAGCCTCAACTACTCATTCTTATTTTAAAGCTTTAATTATTGTGGTTATAGAACACACATACAAAAAAGTATCAATGACACATACAGAAGAAATCAATGAGTTATTATAAATACGTCATGTGTAATCAGCATCCACGATCCAAAATTAGAATGCACCTCATCCCCAGCAAATTCCTTTCCAGTCACAGCACCCTTCCTTCCCCTCAAAATCACTACTTTCTTGACTTTTGAAGGAATTATCGCTTGTTCTCTTTATACATTATTAACCTCATACAAATACATCTCAAACATCAGAGTGGAGTTTTGTCTGTTTTTGAACTTTTTTTTTATATGTACCTTGTCTTACTGTTTTGACTTCAAAAAATGTATTTTACATATTTTAGAAAGATGTTATAGAAATAAACTTTGTGTTCTTTCGGTCTGGCTTGTCATTCATACCATGCTTGGGGAAGTCGTAAGGTTTTTCATGGGTAGCCATAATTCTTGAATCTTATTGTATATCCCACTATTATATGATCATAAGTTAGGTGCCCATTCTATTATTGATGGGCATTTGGGATACTTTTATTTTGGCTTATTAATATAATGTGTCTGTGAACTTCTCTGTTACCTGTCTCCTAGTGCATATTTGAATGTTAGTTCATTCAAATAGTGTGTATCTTCAATGTTAGAAAAAGTACTAAATAGTTCTCCAAAGTCGTCATGACCAGTTGGTGCTCCTGGAAGAAGTTTAGAAATGTTTTACAGAACAGTTTTTGTTTAATTTGGTTTTAATTTTTAGCTTTCTGATGGTTATTTAGTGGTATCATGTTGTGTTTTTAATTATGATTCTGATGTAAGTGATGATGTTGAGCATTCTTTTGTATATTTATCAGTCATTTGGATACAGCCTTCCCAAGCCTTATGCCCATTGTTCTATGTCATTGTCTTTTTCTTCTTATTGATTTATAGAAGTTCTTTATATATGACAGACACCAATCATTTGATATTTTTCTGAATTTTGTTCATAGGGAGCAATTAAAAGAGTTTTTTTTATTGATTTGTATCCAACTGTCCTGACAAACTCATTTATTGATTCTAAGAATGTATTTGTTGATTCTTCTGAATTTTATACATCTGTCATCTGTAATACTGACAGTTTGATTTACTTTTATTTAATCCTTAGGCCTTTGATTTAATTTTCTTATTAATTTCATGGCTAGTACACATAGTAAGCATATTTTTACTGCTATTGCTTTTCCCAGTTTCAAAAAGATGACTTGAAATGTTCTGCCATTAATGTGATGTTTGATGTGTGTTCTAACACTTACTCTCTAGTAAAGATATATTTTTCTATTAGTATCATGCAGATATTTTAAAAAGTATTATAAAAGATGTTGATCTTTAACAGGTCTATTTTTTCATTTGTTAAAATACTATCATATTTAAAAATCGATTCTGTGAATGCAGTATATAACAACAATTTTATATTTCAAATGCAAAACTAACCTTGCATTCTTGGAGTAACTCCAAATTAGTCACATTGAATTTACTAGTTTTTATTTAGTGAATTTTTAAATCCATATTAAGCAGTGACATAATTTGATGATAATTTTCTAATCTCCTGGTGTTGTTTTGGGTTGTATGAAAGTTATAGTGGCCTCATAAATTAAAGATTATTCCTTCTTTGTTTATTCTCTAGAATATTCTGTGTGAGATTTTCAATTTTTTTAATGCTTTGCAGAATTTTCTATCAAAGCTTCTTGGAGTTTTTCTTGAGACAACTATTTCAAATCATTGGTTCATTTTATTTTTCTAAAATAAATGATATTCAGCTTTCTGTTTATTTTTATATACATTTACAACATAGTACTCCCTTAGGAATTTGCATATGTCATCTGAATTTTCAAATTTATTAGCATAAGTTGGGCGCCTGGGTGGCTCAGTAGGCTAAAGCCTCTGCCTTTGGCTCAGGTCATGATCTCAGGGTCCTGGGATCAAGGCCCGCATCGGGCTCCCTGCTCGGCAGGGAGCCTGCTACCTCCTCTCTCTCTCTGCCTACTTGTAATCTCTCTCTGTCAAATAAATAAATAAAAATCTTTAAAAAAAATTTATTAGCATAAGTTTCCTCGAAATGCATTTTTTCTCCTTCAATTCCATAGGGTTGGNTTAGCATAAGTTTCCTCGAAATGCATTTTTTCTCCTTCAATTCCATAGGGTTGGTAATGATGGCCCAGAGATAAATTACTTGTTTCTTCTCATATATGTCTTTATCAAACTGNATTAGCATAAGTTTCCTCGAAATACATTTTTTCTCCTTCAATTCCATAGGCTTGGTAATGATGGCCCAGAGATAAATTACTTGTTTCTTCTCATATATGTCTTTATCAAACTGACCACAACTTCAACAATTTTATTATTTTTTCCCAATTAACAATTTTTCACTTTTTTGTCTTTTCTATTATGTATTCATTTTCTGTTTTATTAACTTTCATCCTTATCTCATTCATTGTACTTTCTTTGGGTTTAGTTTGTTGTTCCCTTTCTAATCTGAGGTGAATTTTAAGATTACTTCCCAGCCATCCTTATTCGCAGCCATCCTTATAGATGTAAAGGTTTAAAAGGCTATAGATTTTCCTTCAAGCATGACTTTAGCTGTCTTCCAAAAGTTTTGAGATACCACACCTTTTATTGTCACCCTGTTCTAGATACTTTCTGGATTATCATTTTGATTTTTTTCCTTAACCTCCAGGTTTTTTTCTTCCATCTCCTAGAATACAGTAAGCATACTTAGTTTGAATTTTATGTTTCATGGCTCTCCTATCTCCAGCCCTTACAAGGCTTTTTGTAATATCTGGGGTTTCTTCTGGATTTTCTTCAAATTGCTTTATTTTCTTATAAGCTTTTTTAAATCATAATCTATAAAATATACTTTCAAAATTGTTTGTAGAAATAACACAAAGTCTAAAATGATGTATCTCCCTGTAGATATGATTAATAGTTTCTTCTGCCAGGTATCAGAGATATTAGCAACCTGGAATTTTCTCCATCCAATTTGCTAATTAAGAAGATTCAAAGCTGAGCTGCAGTCTCTACGAGACTCTGTCTGCTTCTACTTCACTCTTCTTCCTAAGCTGGAACTCTTCTGTGGCACAGCTGACATGATGGTTTTTATCTGAATTCCCTATCCTGAGGTCCAGACTGTAATCCATGATTCCCTGGTCTCCATGGATGGTCAGAATCACTGATGATTCCCTCATCCTCAGACATCTTATAATGAATGACAACTTCCCCCAGCAGAAGAGTGATGCCAAATCCCAGACTCACTCTCATTAGATCTCTGTTCTCTTTTGTGTCCTGGTCCAGTCATTCTTCAGAGTCCCCTGTATAATTTTAGACCTTCAGAGAGAATATAGAACCGGCTTTTGTGGTTATCCTTACCAGTTCAAACTGCCTAGTTCGTGATTACTAGAAGTAGAAGTCCAGCCGGAGATATTTTTCTTCCTTAATATAAATAAAAGACAAAAAGTCTCCTTGTTTTTGATGTATCAATTTATCTAGGCGACATAAGTTATCAGGCTTCAATTACTCACTGTCTTAACTTTTGTCCTGATGCAATTGAATCTTTACTCAATTATACCCTGTAGCATATTGCTCTGAGTGACTTTTCCTGTTGTAAGCATATGGTGTTTTTAGTTCTACTGTTAATTCCCTTCCACTGGACTTGTTTAAAACATGCTCATTTTCAATTGAGAGCCTGGGTGATACATGCATTACATTCTAAAATGCCTGGCTAGCTTTCTCAGGAGATGAAATTATGAACCAGTCATTTCGATTTCTATAGATTTTCCAGGACTTATTTGCAGAATTATCAAGAATCAATTCTATGGGCGCCTGGGTGGCTCAGTGGGTTAAAGCCTCTGCCTTCAGCTCAGGTCATGATCTCAGGGTCCTGAGATCGAGGCCCACATTGGGCTCTCTGCTCAGCAGGGAGCCTGCTTCCTCCTCTCTCTCTTCCTGCCTCTCTGCCTACTTGTGATCTCTCTCCCTCTGTGAAATAAATAAATAAAATCTTAAAAAAAAGGAATCAACTATATAAGCTTTGAAAAAGGAGAGGCACCCTGCTTACTCAATTGGGAGCATTATCCTCCTTGTTTCATGGGGAATGTCTCTATTAAGGCAAAAGAAAAATGAAAGCGTGGGGGCCCTCACTCGAGAGAAGATATGACTCCAACATTGTATGAAACTATTCCAAAATTAATTCCAGATTTTCAATGAAGAATATGGAGCCATGCACTTACATATATGTCACAGTGGTATAGACTACCCAGACTTCCATAAAGTTGCCAATCAGAATGAGGGTAAAGAAGTCAATTTAAGAATGTTGGAATAAAAATCCTTTGCTTATATTTCTGCTTATAGTGAATATTTATTATCTTTTCCTCCTCGGATTTTTTTTTTTCTTTGGTTTGGAAATCTCCTCCTCCCTACTTTGGATAAATGATTTCTCCGTCCTTTTCAAAATGTGTGATTTGAAATGGTGCCTTGGTCAGTACACTCTCATGGTCATTATATTTGATATAGGTGTGGATACATTTCATAACCTGAGGACTCAATTTTCCTCTCCCCAGACATTGCTTGAGAGGCGGGCCTAAAGCTGGCCGAATCAATCCAGAGCCTGTCTAGGATTATGCGATTTAAACTAATTTTAAAAGGCTTTTTCTGTGATGGTAGGCCTAGGAAGATGTGAGCCCAAAGTGTCTGGCAGAATGAGACCATCCAAGGTAATGAACCTCACACAGAGAAAAGCAAAGGTGAATAATAGCAGAACTTCTGATGATACTAGAGCACCACACCCCACTGATCAGGAGGTCCAGCTGTATTCCTTGCCCTTCCATCAGAGGACAAATGGTCCATTAAATTCCTCTTTTCTGGCCTAATCTACTTTGAGTTGGATTCTTTCTATTTGTGACTTGAATTTATAAGGTTACCAAATAAAATAGAGGGTGCCCAGTTAAATTTGGATGTCAGGTTAACAACAAATAATTTTCAGTTTTGTTCCCAGGCAATATTTGAATGTGAATTATTTTCTAGTTAAATGCAAAGTTGGATAAACAGAAAAAAAGAAAACTGTTGTACTGTAAGTATGTCCCAAATATTGCATGAAACTTGCTTAATACTAAACACTATTTTTGGTTTATCTAAAGTTCATATTTGGTGTACTGTATATTTATTTGCTAAATCTGACAACCTTGTTTTAAAAGAATCTTGACCAAAATGTGCATCGCATTCTGGTTGTACATTTTGATTTTTCATGGATAAAATTGTTTCACTAATTCTCTGTTCAAAGTAAATAGAAAAATAAAACTGGTCTTTTTTACCAACTGATTTCTTCTTACAATGACTAACTTTCACTTAAACTCAATTTCACAATTTTACTTTTATAGAATTTCTACTGTGTGCAAGACACTGTGCAGGTTGCAGTAGGAATAAAAATAGATGTGGAATCCATGCTTTTAAGGACCACAAAACCCACTTAAGGGAGAAAAACTCAGTTTGTTGCTATAATTTGTGAAAAAAAATGTCAAACAGGATGATACACTCTCCCAGTTATTCAACACTTTATAATTTATAAACTATTTCTCAGTTAACTGTTCTCATCAAATTCTTACAACTTTGGAGATAGGATTATTATATTTGTTCCCCTTTTAAAAAAAAATAAATAAATTGAAGTTCAAAGATGTTAAGTGAATTACCTAGATCTCCCAAGTAAAATGTAACATAGCCAAATTTAATTCCAGTTATTTTTACTTTAAAGTTTTCCACTCTATTACTCTGTCTTTAATTATCAAGTAAAATTTTGGAATATACGACATAGTGTATAGACGTAGGACAACCTTGGTGAAGTCAGTAGACAACTTTAAGAGGGAGGTAAGATGTGAGAAGAGCTTAAAAAATGCATATGATTTAAATAGCAGAGCTCATTAGATATAAAGGGTATTTCAGAAGGAGGAATACAAGAGATAGGAGGAAAGAGGGAGCAAGAATTCAAGAGAGGCCACTAGAGTGAGTGGTCCTTCTGGGACAGAAGTCTAGGAAAGTTATTAAATTAAAACTTATTAAACTCTGTCTAGTCTGTGTCTGCCCTCACATGGATGAAAAAGAAAGCATGACACCAACTCAAGTTACTGATGGGAAATCACAGGACACACCATACCATTAGCCCATTGACTTGACCACGCTACTCGACAACCATTTCATGAATTTTTCCTTCTTCTGCAAACTTCCCACCACCCCTTCTTCATTCTCACTCTAAGATGATGTCCTTTATTTCTAGTTCAGTAGAAAAATGGAAACCATATAGAAGAATTTACTAATGACTATCAAACATAAATCTTGAGACCACTGCCTCAACTCCCTACTGGTATATCCGGTTGCTACTCATCACATTCATTTGGCTAACCAATGACTTATCCCAACTTCCCGTAACCAGAGCCAAATTATGATTTTCTTCCACCTACCTTGCCTTCAGCAAGTGGTAATGCCATCATTCCACACATTTAGGCCATTTTTCTCACAACCCTCCTTCTGACACTTGGCATTTAATCCAAGAATTCCTTTTGATGCAAAACTTAAACACACTTAGAAATTAATTGTTTTACAGCAGGAACTACTTTCCTCTGCACCAGGCATCATTATCATCGCCTGGTCATTGCCCTTGTCTCCTAACTGGACTGTCTTCTTCTAGGCTTGCCTCTATTCAGTCTACTGTCAGCAGAGCACTTTAGTGACCCACATTATGTTTCTGTTCAGAACTGCCAGAGGCAACTTCCCATCTCTCTTCCTTCCAATCCTTCCACTGGCCTACAAGACTCTACGAGACCTGGTCCTCTGTTTTTGTTCCAATGACATCAACTCTCATCACTCTCTTAACCTGCCCTCCAGCGACCCCAGTCTTGCCATATATCAAAAACACGTGACCTGCTTCTGCATCAGGACTGTGCGCTGCATGTTTTCTCTACATACATTTTCCTCCCCCAAGCACCTTACTCTCTTTCATTCCCTTATATCTCATTCAATTCTCTTACTCTCCTTTTAAAAATTGGAACTCCACACCAATGGTTGGATTTCTCTATTTGTTTTCCCTGCTCTATTCACCTCTACTGCATTTATTATAATCAGATATGCTGCATGTAATGTTACTTACTGTCTATCTCCTCGACTGGAACATAAGCTCCATGGGGACAGGGGCATGGTTTGGTCCCTCACTGGATTCCCGGTCCTGAGCATGATGTCTTTTACACAGCAGACTGAGTAAATGTGTGTTTAATAAATAAATGACTTCAGCCATACTGGTCAGATCTGTGACAGTTTTTGAAATCAGGCAGTGAAGTATAGGGACACTGAGCCACTAAGGTCCTCGATAAGATGGAAGTATATGGGAATTAATTATGGTAGAAATAGCTGAGATATTTATATATTGGAGAAACTAAAATAATGTCTGAGTAAGTGGAAGTGGTGACAGAGTCCCCTAAGGCCTACATGAGGTCAAGAAAGGGGAGTTTCTTAAACTATACTCACAGTTACAGGGTGATTTAGACATAAGACAAAGAGACCAGATGGGAGGCTGTCACAGTATTCCAGGTTTGAAAAGATGTGGATATGAATTAAGAGTGTGACTGGCAATGAGAAAGACAGAAAGGCACACATTTGAGAGATGGTTGCAGAAAAATCCAGAAGGTTGAGGGGCAAAATGGAAATAGAATGGATGTTAGAGGTCATCAATGAGCTTTAGTGTTCCCAATTAGGGTACCAGAAAATTAATTGCGCCCCTGATTTCAAGGAGCTGTCTGGCCACGTCAAATGGTTCCTTTTGCTGTTTTTGCCTAATTTTGTACTTTCTAGGGAAGAGAAAGAGCAATAGTGGGCAAAAGATGAAAGCCAAATCTGTAGTCTCCAGTGCCTTGCCACCTCTCCAAATTTGTGAAAATTCTTTTGGAGATGAGGCAAATACTTGAACACTGTTCCGGTTGCCCCAGATCCATTTGGACAGTGTCAATTTGTCCTCCTCTAGATGGCAAAACAAGGCCAAAAATTTCCTGCCGACTTTTTCTTAAAAAGACTTTTTTATTGCTGTTATTCCATGATGCTACCGGTAAAGAGGTTGTTCAGTGGTGGCGCTATTGCAAAGTGAAGTCAAGGTCACTGAGGAAGTTTTTGGCTTTGCTGGGAATTCTCACTCACTAAACTCCCTGTAGTTGTGTATCGGAGCAGGTCACTGTTACGGTTTGTCAGCCATGCTCAGTGGTAGAAGCTTGCACACCATCTGTTCTCAGATGCCTGGTTTTGCCCAGAGCTATTTGTTCCTCTCTCTCTCTTTCTCTCTCTCTCTCTTTTTTCTCTCCCCACCCATTTCCACAAATACCAAGCAGGAAAATCTTAACACATTTTTGCTAGTATTGGAGTGATTGAGTGTTAAATGAATTAAACTTGGGAGACCAGCTCATTGAGGGAGTGCGTGTAAGTCCATACATGTAGAGAAATACCAATTCCCCTGGCAGCAGATGAGTTTTCTTTCTGGTGCCTGTACAGACTTGTCTGAAAAGGTTAGAAGAAAGTGAGAAGCCATTCCCTTTCCCATGTAGTTCCTTTTGCCTGCCTTGAAAAGCCGAGGCAAGGAGGGGAATTAGCATTTACACTGCATTATAATTACCTGCCATTACTGAGAGTCCTTATAGGCTGATCTCTACACCAGGCATTTCACATATAAGATCACAGTTAAGAAGGTATTCAGCTGGTCCAGTCAAATTGTTCTTTTCAAGATTAACTCCGTCTTTAAAAATTAAAGAACATAGCTGCCCTCATCCTCTACTGAGAAATCTACTCCAGAGGAGAAGCTGATGAATCTGTTTGTTCAACAAGTAACCAATGATTTGGGGGGTTAGGCAAGTGTGGAAATTAATGAAGGGAGGGGGAATCACTAAGGTAACAAGCTGGGGAAAATGGCCTGAGGTCCAGCTCAACACTCCCCAGTGGACTCAGTTTGATCCAACCAACCTCCACAAATCTTGGTTTCCTTATTTCTGAAATAAGGAAAATGGTATAAATCTCTTTTATTAAAAAAGAACATTTTGATTGCATAAGTATCTGGTACGTGATCAATAAAGAAGACATTAAACTTACTATCAAACATTAGACAATATAAATACTTTGATACATTTGAATTAAAAGGCTGTTCCACAATTTATAAAGTTGTGGGGCATCTTATGCTGCTTAACATTTAGTAACCAACTATGAAAGCCTATAGCCATTTAAAATCACTGAGGTCCTCTTGTTGAACCCGCTACAGTAAACCACATAATTAACTAAAGCAAATCGAGATGATCCGTGCCAAGGTCAGAGAGTACAGACATGCAGAAAATCCAAAATACAAAGATAAGCCATCTGGGGCTTGGGATAAACTATTAGACATTTTATAACATTTTTACCACTTGTTCAGTTTAGCTTAGGGAGCTATTCTGTATATTATATAATCCATTATAGGCAGTTTGGAATGAAATTTTAGACAAATGTTAACTAAAATTTTAATGGAGGTGAAGTTTACCATACTAATAATTGATTTTCTCTATAGTCTTTCACTTAGCGAGTGTTTATTTAGTTCTTCAACACATAATGTATAGTGTTGGCCACTGGGGAAGGGTACAATAACACTCAAAATATGGAATTTATAATTTAGTGGCAACAGGAGGGAACAAGTCAGAAAAGGCCATATTCAGTGAAGGACAGCAAAACTTACAGTTTCCTCCCTTGGAGATACTAATCTTTGTCCACATATATCATGCCTATAAATGCGTTGTATGTATTCAACTCATATTCATACCCCTCCCAAGGTTCCAGTTCTATATACATGGAGCCAGTCGAATATTGTTGAAGCTTCAGTGTTGATTTTGGCCCTCTCCATGCTGGTGCTGCTTCTCTAAGTTTAAGGCTGAGTCCTAAGTGCTCAGAAATTAGGGAACAGGGCAAAGCAGTCAAGGCAACCTACTTGGGTGGCAGAGGTTTGGGGTTGAGATCCTTGCTTGTTGTGCCATTTTGGGAAATAAATTTGTATTTCCAAGGCCTCGTTTCTTCATTTATAAAATTGTGTACTCTCCAGGGAGCCATCCAGAAAGGTCTTATATAGCAGGAAAACTGCTTACTTAGTAGGTAAATGCAAAACCTTTATTACTCTATAAACTGAGTGAATATTTAATGATGAATTACTGATAACAAATTGTAGAATGATGACACCAAGTTAGTTTTTTTTTAAAGAGGTCGTACCTTTTGAAGATCTATACTGACACATGGGGAGATTTGATACTGTATTATGTCTATATTGATCTACTGAAATATCAATTGAAAAGCATATACTCTTATTTTTTTTTGAAAAGCATATACTCTTATAAATTAACGTCTTCTGTAACAAAAAGTTTTAAAAAAAGCAAGCTCTTTGAAGAATGGTGCAAAGAAAATGCCTTTTCCCCAAACCACAGCATTTTTTTTCCTCCCTATCTTTCTCATAGCCTTTTGTTATATATTCAGGGATACATTGGGTAAACATAGGCAACAAAAGGAAGAACTATGGAAATAATTCCCCAGGATTCTTAAACTAAAAAGGGAAATCATTGTACACTGCCAAAGTCTGGGAAGGCCCTCTAGCTTCCCCACCCCGGGTCCCCCTTTGATGGCGCCTACTACAATGTGGATTTATGTTCACCAGAATATCGCCTACTGTATAACAAGTAGAGTAGAAAGTGCCATATTGGACTACCATATGGCTACTAACCTCAGAGGTTGGTAGCAACTATCAATGTAGAAATTTGAGAGCAGAATGAGCCTCAGGATAGAACCAGTTCTCACTCAAGCATGCTATATAATTGGCTGTAGTGAGAAACTAAAAAATGTCTCAGAAACCAGATGGATTTGAAATGTTCCATTATTCATAAACACTTTTTTTTTTTTTTGCATTTGTACTTGTTCCCATTCCCAAATATTCTGCCACAGAAATTTGCTGAAGAAGGTGTGAAAAGGGACAAAAATCTTTGCTTGCTTTTCTGGAAGGTGTCCCTGAAGCCACATTACCCAAGGAGCTAGAAGAAATGGCTGTGGCAATTTGCTTCTGAACTTTTCCTGGCCTGTTTGGACCTATTTGTGTAAAACATGAATGTGTGTGTGTGTTGCAGGGGGGTCCTTTGGGGGTTGGGGGAGCTTATTATGAATATGGCTACAGGTGACCATGGGCTTTCTGAGCTTAAAGTTCTGGAAACTCATCTCCAAACTTAGCTGTTCTTTCCCTTTTTTGATCATTCAAATGACAGGCATTGATATCCTTCCAATAGGAAGTGGTTTCCTAGGGGAGAAAATTGTTCAGTCTACTTCCTGCCTTCCATCCTCCCCCATCCCCCACTCCTTTCCTCCAGCTGAAGAGAGAAGAAGGCAAGGGTGCTTCAAATGGAGGTGGAGATTTTTTTTTTCCCCCAAATAAATACTGTGCTGAGCAACAAAGGAGAAACTCATCAGTGACATGCATAAACAATGAAGGGTTATAAAACCCTCTCAGACAAGCAGCTTGGCAGTTTGGTAATTTACATACCAGATGAAATGCAAGAAGGAGAGCACCTTTCAAAAGAATATTTGTGAAAGAAGGAAATCCAGGGCCCTCTGCTCTGTAACATGGTAATGGAGGATGCAAGATTCTGCAACCACCATGGGACAACAAAGCCATAGCATTTCAGCAGACATTTGCACTCTCCTTAGAAGGAAAGCATCTTACCCTGGGGAGGTCCAGAAAATGTCTATCTGAGGCGTTAATGTAATTATTCCCTGGGGGGGGCAGTTTGTTTTGTGTGATTTATATCAAGAATTAAATAATGGATGGATTTGAGGTTGGTAATGTACAATTAGGTATGAAAGATTAATCCTATCCATGCTTTCACACCTAAATCCTACTCATCCCAACTTCAGTTGGTTATGTCAAAACTTCCAGTGTATATATAATGGGACAAAATCCACCACTAGGAACTTCAATTTAAATGCAGTGAGAAGTAATTGTCACAGTGATAAAGTATTTTATTGGTTGCTTGTGACTTTACTACAGCTACCTAGAATTTTTAAATGTCTGGGTCTCAGTTATGTAGAAGAATGTGCCTTTAAATGACTTGGTTAGAACATAACCTGTGAATAACTTAGCTGTAATTTAAGAATATTTTTAATTGTTTATAGATAATTTACTTTCTCATGATACTCAATCATAAATATATATTAAAGTTTTCTGCACACGTATTACTTGACAATAGCAATCTTTCCTTCGAGACTTTTGGGCTAGGGGCAGTTCCCATTCTCTCAGTTCCTCTTTGAAACGTTTCTCATGGATTAACATCACTCTGAAAGTCTCAGGTACTTGCTTTCCATGATATGCATTATCTCTGCCATAAGTAATGTCTTTAAAAACCCCCACTGTTTTGGGACGCCTGGGTGGCTCAGTTGGCTAAGTGTCCAACTCTTGATTTCACTCAGGTTATGATCACAGGGTCCTAAGATCAAGCCCTGTGTGGGGCTCTGTGGTCAGCATGGAGTCCGCTTGTCCCTTTCCCTCTGTTCTTCCCCCTCCCCTGCATATGCTCTCTCTCAAATAAAATAAATATAAATAAAATCTTTTTAAAAAAATCTTTTTTGGCCCAGGAGAAATCTTAAAAACCATCTCATTCAGTCTTCCGTTTCTGTAAACTAAGGGACATCAAAAGACTTGCCCAGGGTTAGACGCTATCTACAAAACTAGGCCAAGGAACAAAGCAAGCATAGATTTCTCACATGACAATGGTACCATCTTAGAGTCTGTTTCATATCATCATTCAGTTGCTTATATTATGACTTACTTCCCAAACAGTTTACAAAAGCTTTGAGGGCTGGGAAACTGTTTTATCTATTTGCTTTTTCTCCCACAGTGCAATGCTGAAAACATACTAGAACAGCAATGATTATATTGAATATGTTTTATAGTGATGAAGAATGTATTTTTTAGGGCCATCTGGGTGGCTCAGTCGTTAAGCATCTGACTTTGGCTCAGATCATGATCCCAGCGTGCTAGGATCAAGCTCCACATCGGGTTGCCCACTCTGTTGGAAGCCTGCTTCTCCCTCTCCCACTCCCCTGCTTGTGTTCCCTCTCACACTGTGTCTCTCTCTGTCAACTAAATAAATAAAATCTTTGAAAAAAAAAGAATGTGTTTTTTAAATTGATGTGAAATTCATACAAGACAAAATTAACCATTTTAAAGTTCAAATTCCAGTGGCATTTATCACAATGTTGTGCCACTGCCACCTCTGTCTAATTCCAAAATAGACTTATCAACCCAAAAGGATATCTGGTATCCACCAAGAAGTTATCCTTCATTCTTCTCCATCCAGGCCCTGGCAACTACCAAACTGCTTTCAGTCCCAGTGGATCTACCAATTCTGGATATTTTGTACAAATGGAATCATACACTATGTGATCTTTTGTGTTTGGTTTCTTTCACTTAGCATAACTGAAGTTTCATCCGCATTGTGCCATGTATCAGTACATCATTTATTTTTATGCCTGAATAGTATTTTCTTGTATGTATGTATATACCACAGTTGGTATATCCATTCATCCACTGGATATTTAAGTTGTTCCTACCTTTTAGCGATTGTGAATAGTGCTGTTATGAAGATAAGTGCACATGAATTTTTTGAATACCTATTTTCAATTTTTTTGAGTCTATACCTAGGAGTAGAATTGCTGGTCCATATGGTAATGCTATGTTTAACTTTTTGAGGAACCGCCAAAATCTTTTTCATAATGGCTGAACCATTTTACATGAAGAATACAATTTGGGGTTAGAAAATTATAAAATATAGTATGATTTTAGTATACAAAAAGTGTTCCTTGACAATTTGGTAAGAACTGCTGTGCAGTTTGTCATTTATATGCACTCTATTTATGGGTGGGAGCTCTGACATATCCATATTTTATAAGAGGCATGCAATAAATATTCCCAGGATGTGTTCAATTCATGGGCCCTCACAAGCTTCTATCAATGCCTCAGTTCTAATCTCTTGGATAAATAGTAGTGCCATGGTGTAGTTGTTCAGGTTGTACACAACCTACCCTATGCTACCCTGATTAAGGAGTATTTGATTCTTTAGGCTCCAAAGTTGGTTCTTTATAAAGTGAGGAGTTATCAATCCACTTTAATGTTCTTAGTTATCCTTTGGAGTCTAAATGCCTACATTACAGTACCCAAAGGACAATTAAAACATCTCTAAAGTCATGTACAAGTCTTTGTGCCAGATCCTCAAAGGGGTTACACAAGATATAAGATATAGGTTTTACCCTTAAGGAATTAAAAATTATGTGGAGAAATGAGACTGACATGTTTGAAAAATCTGCTAATAGTATAGAGAGAAAATGCCAAAAAATATATAGGAAGAGAAAACTCTGGCTAAATGATTAGACACAATTCACAGAAAAGATAGAACTTGAATTCGGTTCTAGAGAAGGAATAGTAGTTAAAGCAGAGAGGAAAGGGTCTAGCATTTTTAGTGCTTATGTATAGAGTATGCAAAGACATAAAGCAGGTCTAGGTGTGAGTTTAAATAGGAGACAAAATTTGTTCATCACAGTAGTGGGAGGTAGGAGTTTGAAGTAGTCTGCAACCACTGGTCAAAGATTCTGAATGTTGACCTAGTATTCACTGTGATATAGAGTCTTCAAAAGGACAAAGATGGTGAAAAGTAGTCTCTTGGATCAATTACTCCTACAGGATAGATTGGAAGAGAGTTTTGAAACTTTGATTACTCTCCAGGCATAACATGGTAAGAAGGGATCCAAATTAAGTTAGAGACAAAAGATTATGAAGGTATGTGAGAGAATTTCAACAACCACCCTCAGAGGACTTGATGACTGATACAGGTTGGTCTCTAGAGGAAGGAAAAGGAGTTGTTGATAGTGTCTGTGAGGCTTCAAGCCTGAGGACTGAACAAATCATGGCATTCTTCATAGAGTTGATTTACCTCGAAGAAGGAGGGGAAGCAAATGTTAGATCAGCAAAACAGTGGAACAGTTAAGGAGAAAATGTGCTAGATTATCATTGTAGGAAAGAGCCTGTGACTTGATAAACACTTCACCTTTCCAGAAAAAAAAAGTTTTAGGAAATTATTTTAATAAAGTGGTATTTGAAGATGTTTGAAATCAAATGAAATCTTTGAGTATATGTGCTGAATCTACCAACTTTGGGATATCCTCTCTACCTAAACCAGACAATTTTTTTAAATCCTTTTATTACAATGAAAGGTATCCCTCAAAGAGGCAAAACCAATGGGTCTCATACTCATCCCCTCTCACCCTTATTAAAAGAATTGTGAAAGGGCTCATCTGAGTCTTTTATATGACTTTCTCCAGGGTGTTCTTTGAGGTTCGATACAGAAAAACATAATCAATAAACATCACTTTGATTTATTTGACATAAAGAAGAAACAGCTTTATTCTTCCTGATCTAAGGAGATGGATGACAAAAAAGAACAAGTAGCCATGATCTCTAAGAAAAAAAAATAATAATAATTAGGAATTTTTAGATATTAATCCTTCCACCATAGTATCTTTTAGAAAACATTGCAAATATTGCCTAAGANGTAGCCATGATCTCTAAGAAAAAAAATAATAATAATTAGGAAATTTTAGATATTAATCCTTCCACCATAGTATCTTTTAGAAAACATTGCAAATATTGCCTAAGAGAAAAAAATAATAACTAACTTAATAGGTCCCCAAAACTGGTAGAATTGCTACATGGTAGTGCCAAGTATTCCTGATTCCAAGCAGGGGATTTTGCAAAGTCTTTCATAAAAAAATAAAAGAGAATAACAGCAACACAAATAATAACATTTTTAGACAGTTTCTCTGTGTAAATCCCTGTAATGGACATTATTTTATTTAATCCTCACAGCTATATATGTGATAATTAATTTTATAGATTGGAAAGCTCAATCTTAGAGAAGACCATACTTCTAGGTTGAAGGAAGCACAAATAGAATGCTGTTGTTGGTACATCTTCTTAATGTATGCCCGTTGGGAAATATTTAACCGAGGTAAAGAGATTGGAGGAGAAAATATTGACAAACATAGAAGTAACTCTGAAGGAAAAAGTTTAAGAAGATGGTTGCATTAAACATGTTCCATATCAAAGAGGTACACCAAGAAGGATACAGATGAACAATAGACATAAATCTGGAGAAAAAGAAGTCACGGGGTAGAACTTTGAGAGAGTACTATATTAGTCATGAGGATAGTAATCAGATGCAGGAAATTGAGGGATGATTGGGTAATGAACTTGTGGTGGAGCTTGGGGAAAAAAAGAAGGCAGTCTAGAAGTTTCACAGCAGAAAGGAAAACATGGAAACCATCACTAAAGAGCAAATGGCCATAATCATTGAAGAACCACAGGAGCTTTCCTCAATACAGGGACCTTGTATGTGAATGAAAGCAAGCATGGAGCCTGTCAGCTGAAAGGGAGGGCCAAACAGAAAGGAAATAGAAGGGAGATTTGAGGGAAGAAGTGAAATCAGAAACTTGCATCAAGAAATAGACACTTCAGGGAAAGATATACACCTTTGTTGGTAAGAGAGGAGGGTAAAAATGGAATGACCGGTTAAAAATGAAACCCACGACCATGCTCTCACAAATCCGAACATTTTATTTAGTTAGTTAGTTAATTGTTTTTGTTGTTTTGCTTCAATAGCAAAAATATCCCTCTTCTACCAGTNGTAAAAATGGAATGACCAGTTAAAAATGAAACCCACGACCATGCTCTCACAAATCCGAACATTTTATTTAGTTAGTTAATTGTTTTTGTTGTTTTGCTTCAATAGCAAAAATATCCCTCTTCTACCAGTGAAGTTTGAAAAGCTTTGACACCTTTGACCCCATCCACTCTCTCCATTCAGCTCCTGGTTATCAGTGGTCGCTTACCTTTTGACAACCCCTTACTATCCCTGCCAGGACTGTAATTCCATCAATAGTTTGTAGTATTTTGATAATAATGCTATTAACAGAAGCCTCTCTACGTGCTAGGCACAGCAAATAAGTCTTAGAACAGCATGGCAGAACAAGGCATTATAACATGATTTTGTGAGAGGACATGAGGCTTTCAGGGAGAAGGAACTTACCTGGGTCTACACGGCCGTGGGTGAAGAACCAGAAACCAAACTCAGACCTAACTGAAAAACTGCAAAACCAGACTTTTGAAAGCACATGCCACTTATTTTACAGGACAAAGAAAACACTTACATGAGTTACACCACCATCTAGCAAACTAGAAAATCAACAGAGATAACAGTGAGTACTGACCACCTCGTTAGATTTGGACAGTGTGGATCTCTAGACTCCACTCACACCCAATTTAATGACTTTCTCTGGGAAGGTACTACAGCCTGGAGGTGAGGTAAAAGAGATAATGGGGATCATCGCAGGGAAGAACTGACATGGCAAGGAGAATAAGGAAGCTGGAGCCCAAAAGCCAAATCACGGCCTCAGGACTCAAGGAGAACAGGATTGAGCACAGACGGAAGTGAATGACTTCCACCTGAGGGCCCTTCTGCCAAGTTCAGTTGTTGGGGGGAAGCTTCCCTTCATCTTCAACCTTGAACATGTAGCTTTTGTCTTTTGGTTCTCAGGTTCTGGCCTCCTGGAACACAGCCCATCCATTCCCTTCATCTGAAGATTTTTAATTTTACACTAATATAAAATGAAAATGTATTTATATATTTATATATAATGTGAACATAAAACTCTGCTACTAGAACTAATTTACTGTTTTTACTCCCTTTCCCAGTCCTTGTATAGAATCACATATTAATTTTAAGGAGTTTTTGGGGTGCCTGGGTGACTCAGTCTGTTAAGCCTCCAACTCATGGATTTGGCTCAAGTCATGATCTCAGGCTCCTAAGATCAAGCCTCACATCAGGCTCCATGCTCAGCATGAGTCTGTTTGTCCCTCTCTCTCTGCTCCTCCCCCACTCACTCATTCTCTCTCTCTCTCTCTCTCTCTCATAAATAAATTTAAAAAAATTTTAAAAAATTAAGTAATCCCAATAAGGAAAGAAATTCCATATCTTACTATGCATGCTTCACTGTTCTTTACCTGTCATAAATTTCCATTTCAAGGGAAGCTAAGACTCCATTAAGTTGCCCTCATTTTTCCCTAATTGGTCCCCTCTGTTGAACATTTAGACTGTTCTCAAAATTTTATTACTTACATTAATACTGTCAGAGAACATTTATGAAGAAAGTCATCTCTTCTTTTGAATTGTATCCTTCGTTGAAAATTTCAGAAGCAGAGCTACTGGGTACAGAAATCTTATTCATAAATAAGTATTTGTGTCCCTATCAGTTAATGTTTCATTGCTCTTTGTCACCATTCCATGTACAAGTTAATTATTTCNTACATTAATACTGTCAGAGAACATTTATGAAGAAAGTCATCTCCTTCTTTTGAATTGTATCCTTCGTTGAAAATTTCAGAAGCAGAGCTACTGGGTACAGAAATCTTATTCATAAATAAGTATTTGTGTCCCTATCAGTTAATGTTTCATTGCTCTTTGTCACCATTCCATGTACAAGTTAATTATTTCCCCAAATGTGGATTTTCAAAGACACAGTAGTAGCTTTGACATTCATATCATTCTTATCATTGCTAAATAGCAATTTTTGTATAATGCATATATAACTGAGGGATTACCTATAACTGCAGAGTATAGCACTTGTAATATTAAAATCAAATCTTCTATACATTTCTTAATAACTGATGCAATGGGTAACATTATTTCCTTTGAAGATCATTTATGCATTCAAGACACATTTTATTTTCTGAACATTACAAACCCTTACCATCATAGTTGGATTATTCTACTAGGTGAGTAATCAGTGACAAGGGCAATGACATCAGTGAGTCCAAATTGGCAATTCGAGCACCAAAAAGAGTCACTCTACTCAAAGGTCATAAAGAAAATGATTTTTTAAATTGACAAACTACATCACAAACAATCTACATATGAGCTTTTTATCTGGAGGGTTTAATTTAGAGTTTTAGGATTCACTGAGTAGGTTTTTCTATGAAGGAGTGTATCACTTTGACAGATATAGTATGATGCATTTTTACCCTGATGTTAGCACTTGCTCTTAAAAGGGAGTAATTGAAAGGATGTATTCTAGCGTTGTGGGAAGTCATAAGTCATTCCTTTTTACCTGATTATTGGATGATGAGAAATGTTCTTCATGGACATTTGAAGAGTTGAAACCACTTAATTGTTTGTGCTTGACAATAACTTCCTTCCATCTCACTTTGGTTCTTAAAAACTTTATTTGGGGGTATTTTTCTTGCAATTAAAAAATTACAATATAACCTAAAGTATCCCTCCTTTTGGAAAACATAACATATGGATTCATTGTATCTGTCATACTATTGGCTTGCCTCTGCAGGCTTAAAAATATCACGAGGACACACATTCATTTTCATGTGTTGGATATTTAGGCGGCTTTTCAACATGTGAAAGGAAGTATAGGACTGAAAAATACTAATATCACTTTGCAACCAAAATGCAAATTCCAGGTTTATTTTCCCCTAACTCTTTATATATAGATGAGACTTAAAATCCATTTCTACGTTAAAAGTGTGTTCTTGCTTTTTCATAATCCTCTAGTTGTGGGGGGGTGTTTTCTATTACATGGGACGGTTGCTGCCATTTCTATTCTTTGGCTTTCTTAAACAACCTGATCATCACTAATATTTTGAACATCTTTTGAAGCTCCACCAACCACTGCCACCAAAGAATGGACACATATGCTATATGGATCAGCATTTCCTCCTGGCTATGTAACAAAAACCTCCCTGTGAGGTTGATAAGCAAACAGACATCAACAAGAGAATGGCAGCTAATTCTCCAGAGGGACTGTCGGAAGTCATACTTCCCAAGTCAGGAAAAGAAAGGCAGGACGCGGGTGATTCAGAGAAAGGTGCAGTGTTCCAAGACAGACAGGAAGTGCTGACATATGGCAACTGAATCAAAGGGGAACGTAGAGTCTCTGTTCAATTGTTTGAGTCCCAAAAGCCACAAGCCTTAAGCAATGTGTTCCTTTTGACCATAACTTGAGTGAAATCAGAAGCCCTGGTTGATGGCAATGTTGGTGAATGAAAGAATACTGCATAAGGAATGAGGATTCATTGTTGCATGAAAAAGTGAGAAATGTGGCTTTCATTTTAGTCGAGGGTCATCTATAGATATCTTATCCAAGAGTCGTGACTGGGCTTTTTCTTTGAAAGATTAATTTCCTTGAAGATGTTGAATATTTACAGATCACGTACTAATTTAGAGTAGAACTGAGTTGCATTCCAAAGAAGGGCTAAAGAAGTCATACTCCAAGGAATGAAAAAGTGGGTGTAACGATATTTAGTGAACTTTAAATAACGATATAGACAGTCATAGTAACTATCTTGCTGAAAATGTTCAGAGTCAGGGTCACAAAGTTCTGGGTTTGGTATGTTTTATACTGTGCCAAATTTTTTGATAGGGAAAGTGGATGGATACTGTTAAGTGGACAGAGATAAGAGCAAGAGTGTGGGACCCAGAAAAGCCAGTTTCTGGAAGCATGTTCTCTCCAGCCTGCTTTCCTTTTTCAGTTTTTGGCCACCCTGCAGGAACCACCAACCTCTTCCCCCTCTCCTGAATTCACTCAGATAAATTTCTCTTCCTTCAAACCCAAAAAAGGCCCCATTCTTCCTACTCCTGCCCCAATACTTGTCTCATTATGTTGACTTTATGTCAAGGAAACACTTCGAGATCTTGGAAACTCCATATCCAAGTTCTCACAATCCTGAAAGAGAAAAGAAAGAAGCAGGAAAAGGACAAAGTAGGATGTGTGTTAGAATAAATAATAATATTGAGGTTACAGGGAAGTGGAAAATATGCCTGATGCTCTACATTCTCATTAAAAACAAAACAAAATAAACAAACAAACAAAAACAGTAACAAAAATCTAGACGCTCGGAGTGCTGCCCGGAAGAGAGTTTTCCTTTCCCTGGCATTTTTATTCCTCTTTGAGGTTGAGTTTCATTTTCAGTGATTTCTTGAGCGAGTAAAATAACATTTCACTCAAGAGTTAAAAGGGGTCAGTTTGGGTCTTATCAGGGTGCTTTGGATCTTTCTTGCTGACCTGAAATTAGTGCATGTGCATCTAAGTGCTACTTCAACCACCCAGCACACCATGAAATATGTTTTCCGCTACAATGAGATTGCTGGCAGTGCATAAAACAAATGGACTGGGTCAGAAATAGTCTGACTACACCTTTAAATGGAATCTTCTGGGTATATGTTCCTTTGAGCACACTTCTGAAACTTTCTTCTATTAAGACTTTATCATAATCTTAAATTCTGGCTATAGAAGCTATATAGAACTCAGTTCATCATCAGGACAGCCTCAGGGGGCTGGGTTCTCTATTGTAAGCCCCAATGCGCAGATGAGAAAACAGAGCTTTAGAAGCTTTGGTCTCTTGTCCTAGGTTTCAAGCTAGTAGCTGGAGAAATTGAAATACAAATCGAAGCCTAGAAACCTCAGATCTTTGTTGTTGTTGTTGCTACTGCTGTTGTTATTATTGTTGTTTTTCCACTCTGACCTTCTGACTCATCTCTTCAAAACTGCATTGGGTGGGTTTTGGGTTCCGCTACAGACAAGAGCTAACTCAAGTAGATAAGATAGACAATTGTGTTCTTCGTATATGACAATAAATTTAAAGCTAAGCAATCCGGAGCTCATACATGGAAATGATTTCAGTTTCCCCACTGCAATCAGGCACATGAAGGCAATTGCAATTCCAGCCATCACGACTGTAATCCAGGCTAACGAAAGGAGTTAAAAACAAAAGGAAGAGTGACACCTGTATTAGGAGAGCAAAACTTTTCCAAAAATACATAGAAATGGCCTGAAATTGTTTCCCGTGATCACCACCAGTGGTCCAGCATCCTCAGAAATGTAATTTTTATCTTATTACATTGCTGCCCCCCCCCAAAAATAAGAGATTCTATCACTAAGAAAGACAATGAGAATGGATTTTGTGTAAGCATCCAGAAGTATCTGTCCTACAAGATACCTATATATCTACTTCAAAAATAATCAAATGTTTCCTTTGGGACATTTTTGTCCCAGTGGTATACTCTTACTCCCTATTTTATGTTAATCAGTTGAGGTCGTGCACAGATGTTGACCAAGGGTCAGTGTGGCTGAATCTCTACCAGCTACATAAAAATTATCCAGGTGAAGTCCACACCAGATACAGGCTTAAGCCCAAGGTTCAACTGTTCTAAAGGTTTTGATATCCCTCTAGTATGTGCAGAATCTTACAAGAAAAAAAAATTCCTAGGGAAATAAAAAAGAAGTGTTTAGAATATATAATTCAAATATTTTTAGGTATTAGAGAAAGGCAACACAAAAGGATAATATTACAGGGCATCAAATACTTTAACCAATAAAGAAGTGTCTTTAACGTTGGAAGTGAACTATCACCATGGGTATTTGTTTCCCTTGACTGTTGACTGTTAAGATGACTGTTCCTCATCTTAACAGCTGATTCACACTGTTCATCTTCCCACTTGGCAGGGGAAACTAGATGGCTGATGATTCACAGTCTCAGCCTTGGAGAAAAGATTTGTAATGAAAGAGGTTTACAACATGTTCCTAATCTCCTTGGCCTCAACTTGCTCCCCACGAAAGTCCTTCTGGACGATGGGATTTTACAAGGGACTTGGTGTCTTCAGGTCTTGCCCATCCAATGAAGATGTTTACGAGGGACTGGACTGCACAATTCTGAGCCATCAAATTGGCTTAATTAATCCCAGATTATGCTGAAAGTACACTAGAGAGAATGAACTATCTAGAAAAATGTGTCCATTTTCTAACACAGGGGTGAGGTGGGGCAGGGCAGGGAGAGGATCTAAAAGAGGAGATGACTATAATGACTGAAAAGAAATGGCCAGTGGGACTGGAGGACTGCCAGGATAGTATGATGGCTCTAAGTCCAGACTAGGAACTTGAAGAAGAATGGAATATTCTACAACACTGGATACTCAAAAATGTGAGTAAGATGGTAAAACAAGATTATCTTATCTATTATCATCTTTTCTATTATTAAGATGTAACTATGGAGCTGGTGGTGAAAAAACAAATGCACATGTATTCAGTAGAGACTTAAAGAAAAGGGAAATTGAAACTGGGGATCTGGGGAGCATGGGTGGTGGGTGGCTCAATCAGTAAAGCCTTCTGCTCAGGTCATGATCCCAGGATCCTGGAATCAAGTCCAGCATCAGGCTCAGCAGGGAGCCTGTTTCTTCCTCTCTCTCTGCCTCTTCCTCCTGATTATGCTAGTGCTCTGTCAAACAAATAAACAACAAAATCTTTAAAAAATTATGAAAAATATTTTGTTTTATTTTATTTTTTGATCAAGAGAGCTAATGAGCACACAAGCAGGAGGAGAAGCAGAGGGAGAGGGAGAAGCAGACTGCCCCCCCACCCCTGCCATGGAGCAGGGAGCCGGATGCAGGACCAGATCCCAGGATCCTGGGATCATGACCTGGGCCAAAGACAGATATTTAACCAACTGAGCCGCCCAGGCGCCCCAAATAAATAAATAAAATAAATCTTTAAAAAAATAAACTAAGGACCTCAATGGCTGACTGGTCATTTTCTAAAACCTTACTGGTGATGGGAATGAGAGAGTGATGGTAGGAACCAGGAATAAATATAATGTTAGTGGGGTTGTTTATCAATATAGTAAAACCTTAGGTACAGTTTTAGCCTGTGGGAAAATGGTTAGTAAAAGAAGGAGAGAAATGAGTTTGCAAAAAGATGGAACAAGGGCTGGAAGAGATGATGCTATAGTGCATCAAATTAATATTTAATTAATGTCATTGCTTTTCTATGACAGTGCCATTAAATATAGAACATTCACCCCCCAAAATTAATAGGATACATACACATTTGCACACATGTACTGCTTTGCAGAAACCATAGGGGTGCAGTGTTACAATTCTCAGGGTATAAAAATAGAAAACATAACATGAGTAATTTAGACAGGTGATTATTTAGATTAAATAAACAAGATAATAATAATATGTTTTAGGATCCCTTTAAATATTTACCCATCCCTCCACACATCTCTCCACACATTAAATGGCTTTTGGACATTTTGATTCATTTACACTTTCCAGGTTCACAGGCCATGAGAGATATAAATTCTATAGCTATTTTGATCTATACAAATAGAAAAAAGAATGAGAATATATAGTCTAATTTTAATATGACCCATTAAAATTAGCAATGATAAGATTTATAGTATGATCATTAATATTTTAAAGATTTTTTTTTTTTTTAATTCATTTGACACAGAGAGAGAGATCACAAGTAGGCAGAGAGGCAGACAGAGAGAGAGGAGAGAGGAGGAAGCAGGCTCCCCACCGAGCAGAGAGCCCAATGCGGGCCTCGATCCCAGGACCCTGAGATCATGACCTGAGCCGAAGGCAGCGGCTTTAACCCACTGAGCCACCCAGGCGCCCTGATCATTAATATTTTATATCATCAACGTCAACGTACAGATCCAGAATGTTTTCATACCCTCCTCATATTAGTCATAATTATTACTGTTATTTTTTGGTATTAACTTTCTTCTTTGAACAAGCTTTTGTATAAGTGGAAAACTCACTTAGATTTCAAACATAATGACTTCATTTCGCCCTCATCCTGGAATGGTAAGTTAACTGAAAACAGAATTGTAGGTTGCTCATTATTTTTGACTCATACTTTGAAATGATCATTTCTTTCCTTCTTTCTTTTTTCCTTTATTTCTGTTTTACAGGAGCCTGGGGTGGGTTAGTTTCATTTCTGATATGGGATGTAGCAAATATGCCAAGAGAAGTTTCAAACACCATTGACAATGTTCTTTCCTTCACCACTACCTCCTTTGCTTAGAGATAATGGGAAAGGTGGCATTTTCCCCTCACCACCCACTTCCTGCCCTCTGAGATTATCACTTCATTGTCTTATGTCCACTATTACCCTTGTGAAAAGTTTAGGGTGGATATAATGTGTGCGTATACAGTTGTCAGAAATTTACCTATTCTCACTGGTTGCTTTACGAGTTTCCTTTCCTTTTTCCTTGGTTTCCTGAAGTTTTACTCTGTGTATAGTCTGGAGTGACTTCTAATTGTGTTTCTCTTTCATGCTTCTTAAATATGGAAAGCAAGTCCTTTGTAAAATGGCAAAGTCTTACAGTTTCAAAATATCCTTTCCCCCATTCTCCTTTTTGGCTCCTCCATTCTCTCTTCCATATCATTTGAGCTTATCTTCATATTTACCATCTCTATTTTTATGCTGGATTCTTGGTCTCTTCTAATAAAATCACTAATGCATTTTTTTACAGATGTCTAACTTGCTATTTAACCCTATTTTCTGCTATTAAAAGTTTTAAAGACAACTTTTTAAAAACATAGTTCTATTTCATTCTTTTTTTTTTCACATTTGTTCCATTAGCCTTGCTTTTTGGTGGGATGTTTTATTCTTACATATTTTGAACCTGTTTGAGCTCTAAAATCTGTTTGTTGTGTTTCCTGATTAATGATCTTGGTACAATTTTTTCCCCCTCTATTTTGTTCTCTTCTTAAATTGTGGATTCAACCTCAATAAAGACTAGTTTTTCCTTTGTGAGATTTCCAAGCAAAGTCAACTTTAAGTTTCAGTTTTACACAAAGATGATGGGACATAAGACTAAGTTATTTGCCTAAAAGAAAAAAAAAAGATGTTTACTCTGTTCAGAGGCCAGATGGAGCCCGTCTCCATTCTTCACCCTCATATTAGAATGAGCACATAGAGGTGCCTCGGTGGCTCAGTCAGTTAAGCCTCTGCCTTCGACTCAGGTCATGATCTCAGGGTCCTGGGATCGAGCCCCGCATCAGGCTCCCTGCTCAGCAGGGAATCTGCTTGCCCCTCTCCCTTTGCCCCTCCCCCTTCTCATGCTTTCCCCCCCTTCTCTCAAATAAATAAGTAAAATATTTTTAAAAAAAGAACGAGCACATAAAAATTAAAATTGGAATATTCTATAGCCCTACTGAATAGCCTTTAGGATCAAGTGTATAAAGTGCTTTCCATTATACATTATTCTCAATAGAGACTGGATAGAGCCTTGCCAAATCATTTATTTGTATCAGGCACACAACTAAATGACAATTCCAAACCCATCTGCATCCTGGTGGGAACGTGTGGACCAGTTCTTATCAATGGAGTTCTGTCTGAGTGATAAGTGCCTCTTGTAAGTCAAGGCGATTGAAAACATGAGTGCCTTCTCTGTGCACCTCTTCTTACCCCAACCCCCCGACTATATAGAGGAGAAGTTCTCCATCCACCACCACCAGCACCACCAGCACCACCAGCACCATCATATCAGATTGTGAGATATGTCAAATTGGCATACATTTCTATTTTGCTGTGCTACTGAGATTTGGGGTTTATTTGTTATCACAGCACAGCCTAACCAACTCTGACAAATAACCTTTGTGTACAAGGCCCTCCACGATACATGTTTCGCCTACTTATCCAGCCTCATTTTATGCCATTCTTGTCTTGTTTACTAAACTACCAACACGTTGGCATTGTTCAGTTTCTTAAATGTTCTTCTCTACTTGGAACTCTGCACAGGCTGTTCCTCTGTTGGACACACTCTTCTTCCTTGTCCTCTTTGCTTGACTTTATCTTCAATCCTCAGATTATACACCAATTTCTTAAGGAAGCTGTCCCTTGTTCTCCACTCAAAAACACATCCTTTCATTGATTTTCTCTCTCATAGAACCCTATTCTTTTCCCTAACAGCATTTTGTTCAATGTTTAATTATGTGTTTATTTGTACAGTGTCTTCCTTCACTAGCCGGTATGCTCTGTATATGCAAAGAAAGGGAATATTTTTGTTCATTTCTATTTATATGACACAAGATAGTAGCTCGATATTCATATTTATCGATTAATATTTATTTGTTGTTGAATTAACGAACTGCTCATTTCAAACTCTTGCATTTGCTAAGTCCCTTGATAAAGAATATCTGTCGTGTATTTTTCTGTGAAATATGAGGAAGAAAATATTATATAATTCATAATTTGAATGAGATGGTGTAGGAGAAAGTCTCCTGAAACTTTCCTTATCATAGTCAAATTCTAATTATGATGATAATTAAACTATCCCAACCTATAGAATGACTGGTAGTATTCTATCAATACAAGCGTGGATGATGATAATTCCTCACATAATACAGTTTTCCCTGAAAATAGAAAATCAAATACACAGGGACCTAATACATAACTATATAATAAATAAATATCACATGTATGTGAAATGTATTTTGTTTTGATTATATAGTCATTATTTTATCTCTCATGAGGAATTTGAGGGACAGAATGTTTTTTAATTGTTTCCACATTCCTGGGAATTTGCAGCATCATGTTTATCACATATGTTTATCACATAGCTTATGCTCAATCTGCTTTATGAAAAATAAAAGAATGGTTAAGTGCATTAATTTCTGAGTAATAATAATTAGAATAGTAAGTGGTGACCGCCATAGAAACTGAAGATAAACAATGATAAGAACTTAATCTTAAAACTAATTTTATTAATTTTTTTAAAGAAGAGGCTTATCCACAGGTTCTTGGTAGAATTAGATGATTTAATAGGTAAGGCCATCCTGAGAGTGATGAGTTTCAGAGACTCTGAATCAAGTCCCGGCAAACATAAATAACAATGAAACGATAATACAGTGCATGACCTGTTTGATACTCTTATTACTGCTCTGAGAAATCCCATGACTGCATTTACGCTGTAGTGATTCCAAGCCAAACAGAGGCATCTTGACAATTGGTTTCAGTTTTGAGTATAATTACATTGTTCATTTAAAAAGGCAAGATAAAGCTGTTTAATCAGAAACACGATTGCTTGTTCAAAATAGATGTAAGAGCTATTTTTTTTTTCCAATACCAGATCAGTTGTTTTTTGCTAATACAGACAAAAAGAACTCAATGAGATCATTCTGATGTAAAATTGAAGGGCTGATTAGGAAAGGTGTCCAACATGGGTTCATTCTGGTTTCCGGTCCCTTGTAAACAAAGGGAAAAGTCGTACATCTTGAACGAAAGAAAAAAAAATAAATTAAAAAGGTGATCGTGCAAGACAGAGAGAGAGAGAGAGAGAGAGAGAGAGAGAGAATGAGAGAGTGCTTTTGAAATAAACATTTAATTAACACATACAGGTCCCATGCTAATAAAACCCAAAGCTTCAATTTCTCAAGACATTAAAAGAGAGCTTCTCAGTGTGTGTGTGTGTGTGTGAGCGATAATGGTTTCCAGGTTAAACACAGCAAACTCCATCTCTCCCAGAGAAGGTGAAACCTCACACCCAAGTCTACACGCTGGGGCTGAACTGATGGATGTGTGTCGCCATGAAGAGGTAAAATGGTTTCTCATTGTCAACTTCATTCCTGTCAAGTTTTGGATGTATGAAAGGTGCAGAACTGAGGAGACTCTGACAACAGAGGCCCAAACAGCTTGGGAGGAATCAAATGTATTGAACAGAGAGAAGAGCTGGGGTACTTCGCTGTCAAACTGATTAGCTCCTTGTAAACAAAACAGCTTTAAATTCCCACTTCACACTGTTAACTAATCTGGTCCCTGACCTTGTTCCCATTTCTGGGGCTGGGTGAGGCCCCGTCTGGAGACAATCTCACCAACAGTCATAACAGGGACTTGCCTCCCCTTAGGGGGGCCACTTTCTTCAGGGTGATTGCTTCCTTGTGCTTTAAACCCTTGACCCATTCCAGCTTTTAATTCATTATTCATCAAATTTCTTAGTCCACTTAAAGAAAAAGTGGTAGGGTTGCTGCTCAAATATGGGGGGGGTAGGGGGTAGAGAAAGTGGCATTCTGGAAAAAAAAGGACAACCCTGTCAAAACATGACAGCTGATCCAATGCCTGTTTTATACTATTCATAGAAAATGCCAAATTCTGCAAATAGTAACCACGTGTACATTGGCTTCACAGACTCAATGTTCTGCTGCAAAATGAGACGGTCTTTATTTTAGTGTGTCATCAGAGGAGGCGAAAATATCATTCTAGCCTTCTAGGCTTAACCCTGTGGGCTCTCCTTTGCTAGAAGTTCAACACGAGCAGCACAGGCACACACACACACATACACACACACACACACACACACACGCCCAGGCTCCATGATCAGTCACCCGGACCCACACAGCCCACCCCCCAGAAAGGAGACTCAATTCATAAATCTGTTCCTGGGCCATTTTTATTCACAGCCACAGGATCATTACAGCGACAAGCTCACATCTGACGTTTATGATCTTGCTTGCTTTGCCAAAGTGGAGGAGGGGCGAGCAAACAGCGTGGGGGATCTGGAGCAGGAGGAAGGGGGCCCGGCTGTGTCTCCCCAGAGCTCGGCAGCCGATGCAGGGACTGGGAAGAGCGTTGCTTGCCCTGACTCCCTTGTCTGGTTCCTTCCATATTTTGTTTGGATACATCAGGACTGGTGTCTTCGTTTCAATCTGTCGTACACTTGTCCTTTTTGGGGGCCTGGCTGGTATTCCCTTGCACTAACATTTTAAAGAGCCTGTGCACAGAACTGAATGGGGGATGGAAGTTTTGTGTGCACTGAGGACCGAACTCAAAGGCAACCAGCTGGCGCGGCGGCTGGGCCCTGTTCTTGCCCAGGAATGTTTCTAGCACCTTCCACATGACCACTGGCTCTAAAAGGGCCTCCTGTTTATCTTCTCCTCCATAACAAGTAGTCTCTGTAGCGGCTGCAGTAAATCTCTGTCGGTCTGGAAGCCTCAGCCCTGGGTGTTTGTCCTCTTTTCCCGCAGGGTTAGCTGGCTTCTACCCCCGAGGCCTGCATGTGTTCTGTTTTTGACAATTATTTCAAAATGTCTGTCCGTGGCCTCTTGATGAAAAACAAAAGATCCCATAAAGTGCTAGGAAACTTCTCTCTCTTCCCATTCAGTCTTCAGGGCAGGGGCAGGGCCACAGATCCCGGGGAAATTGCAGCCGCCTGCTCTGTTTCCCAACTGAAGGGGAGATAATAAATGGCAGAGGCTTCTGCCTACAGCCTTCATGACACGGGACCCGGCGGATCCTTTCTAATGGCAATAAATAAATGACGGAAGTTTTAGGCACCAGACGAGTGAATTGGTGGTTAAGCCTCAGGCTTTTATCTCCCTGACCCCTGTTTGAACTCAACCTTGGTTCCTAAGTGCAGGGCAGACAAAGTGGGGTGGGAGGAAGGTTTCTTATCGACATGAACACCCCGTCCAGCTCAACATAAAGAAATATGATGCCTGTGACTTGGGGGTGAAGTGGGGGTGGGGGGAGGGATTTGTGGGAACAACGGGAGAATAGAGCAGAATACCAGCCATTATTTCTTGATGCCTATTCCATGGTTCTGGAGTTTAATAGGGAGTATATTAATTAATTCCACAAGCGTTTACTGGGCTGGGGGTTGGGGGGTCCGTTGTGTGCCGAGGACTGTGCTCATTGATAGCAATACAAGACAAGCTGTTTCAGGAACTCAGGAAGGAATGATTCCAGTGCCGACACCAGCCATGGCAAACATTTATTGTCATAAATATGCCGATTGCTGTGTTAATACACGTGATTCCCGTGATTTCTTTGAGTCCCCGCAACAATGCTATAAAGTAGGTACTCTTCTATTCACTAATTTTACAGATGAGGAAACTGCTTTTTAAAGAGGCTATGTGATTTATCTGGGTTCACGTGTCTGGAAAATGGGAGCTCCCGTACAAAAATGCCCTTCTAACTCCACAGAATATCATTTCCTGGAAAAACGGCTTAGCGCATAAGGCTCACTGGTTTGATATTCGATGGTCGCATTTCCCAGCCAAAATCCCACCTGCCTATCCTGTCTGGCAATGCCAGAAGTCTCTGTGAGAAATATTGATCTGGCTGTTTGAGATTAGGATTGTACTAACTCTTTGCTTTTTATTAACATGTAAGGTATTATTTGTTTCAAGGGTACAGGTCTGTGATTCATCAGGCTCACACAATTCACAGCACTCACCTCCCCAGTGTCCATCACTCAGCCACCCCATTCCTCCCACCCCCTTCCCTCAGTTTGTTTCCTGAGACTAAGAGTCTCTTATGGTCTGTCTCCCTCTCTGGTTTCATCTTGTTTCATTTTTCCCCCAGAGGATCATAGGGGAAGCGAGGGTAAAAAAGAAGGGCCGTACTATCTCTATGCAGGCCATTTCTTCATCTGAAAAGTGAACATGATAATAATGATCTCCAGTGTCTTTTGTAGAGATGATTTCAAAAAGGTGTGTCAACTGAAAGACTATCGGGAAAGAAGGTTCAGTTAGATGCCCTTCGAAGGCAGTTGTCCACCGCACCCTCCAGAAAGATTTCCAAACTCATCGTCAGAATTGGGCTTTCAATATTATCTGTAACACGTTGCTTCAGAGAAGTTCTGTTCTAATTGGGAATTTATCACTGATCGGAATAAAGCCAAGTGGGCTTGAATGTAGTGTTATAGTGGTTATTATGCAGGATGACCAAGAAACATTGGTCGTGTGGAGTAGTGCATATATATGTGGAGGAAGAATTACAGGGTGCTCAGATTGATTTCTGGTTTAATGGTAAAGAGCAAGTAGCCATTTTAGGGGTGTGGATGTTTGTTTTATTATGTCAAGGAAAGTTTTGGATACTGAGATTTCAGGGAACTTTGTCTTGTGTTCCTGGTTACTCTTCTAAAAGCAGATCCATTTTCTCCAACAAGATAGACCTCCAGGTATGTGAATAATGATTCCCCGAAGCAGCTTGCCACAGGAGTTAGCAAAGATGAACTCTAGGCACAAAGACCCAAATTTTAGGGAGTCTCTGAAAGGGAATAACAATGGCTTACGCATTGGAACATACCCAGATATTTCATTGTTCAGTGGAAAAATTGACCTCCATATGTCCCATCCCATTTCACCTATCCTCCTCCACCTCAACAAAATTACCCCACTCATGATCTCCATTCTAACGTCCTAGGTTCTGCCTTATTATATATTTTTTCTCTTTCTCTTTTACCTGAAGGTCCATGTCTGATTTTCCTCTAGATATGAGTCAACACACATGTCATCTTTTTACCTGGCCAATTCTATCTAGCAGCACACGGTGGTGGGAAGTACTTGGGCTTAATGTCAACTACACTTCATTTTAAATCCTGAAATCCTGACCCTGAGCATTCTGTCTTTGTATCCTATGCCAGATTCTCTGACCTTACAAAATCTCAATTCCCTCACCTCACAATGGCATGGAAAAGTTGCAATTATAAGAAATAAGATATATAGATTTACTTCTAGTAGGTGCTCTTTAAATGTGCTTTTTTAAAACTATTTATTTTGAGGTTATAGATTTGCTTTATTTTTTTCTCTATATCCTCTGTGAAAGACATACAAAATCTTTATCTTCTATACCATTTGGTATACAAATCATCATTTTATGAAAACGTTGCTAATAACTGAGACAGAAGAATTAACTAATAAACCCCTTTACAGACACAAGCAGTTTTAAATAATGCACCAACACCCAACTTCTTTGGCAAGACAGGGTAAAAGTTAGAAGTTTCTTTCATTTGAGGAAAGTTTCTTCACATTTCTGCTTCCTGGAGTAACAATAATATGAATAATTTATATGGAAACTTTTTACAAGCTTCGATACAAAATTACAAGTTTACTTGAAATAAGTTTACTGGGAATGAAGCAAGGTCCAGAAATGTGACAGTATTCCTTTGAATAGTTTACCCCCTTACCCCACCCCAAGATTGGTACTTGTCATGAGGGATGAGTCTGGGTAAGTAAGCAAAGGGTTCAAAGTAAATCTGAATGCAAACCCAAGCTTGTCACCTAGAGAGGTTCAGAGGATTTCAGTTCTGGGTCTTTTTCTAGATTCTAGAAGAGCAAAGGTCACTGTGATGCATTATTGGCAAAGCTATAAATGTCTAATAAAAGTAATTTGATTATGAGCATTTTTATTTCAAGTTTTAAACAAATGTCTAGGCAGAGATTTTTAGATTCTTTACTTTGAACGCACTCCCCCATTTTCCTGGCAATGTATTCCCATATTTCCTTGAAAAGTCATTCAAGAGTATTTTAAGTAACATTTTAAACCTTGCCTCTGTTTTAAAGAAAGAAAAAAAAAATAATCAAGTTGCCAAGGAGAAGTGAGATTGCTTTCTGGCTCCTGTAAAAATTGGGGATTATGTTTAACAACAGAAACCAAATGGGAATGCTCCATCTAAGTTCTGCACAGCCATGTCCATGGCCAAATTCTTGGGAGAGTCTCCCTTGCTGGACCAATAAGGTAGCAGCGGGTCCAGCTACTGAAGGGTATTTTGGAATCCTTGGAGATTTGCAGCTAGTAAATAAAGAGCTATGGAGTGAGTGACAACCGGGTCCATGCCAACAGTATCACACAGCAGAGAACATTTTCCCCAGTTCCGACGGGGCCTCTGCTAAGAGGACAGGAGTGGGGTTATAGAGCATGCTAGGGCTCCAAATCCTTTTCCCCTGGGTCACATTCTCACCTTTCGCTTGTGCCAAAGTCCTTCCCAGAATGCCCATGTGTGGAGAGTAAAATTTATACTCACACCGCCTTAAAATGCTGACATTCCATGTTTACACAGATTGTTTACACAGAAAATTAATCAGTTACGGTTTTAAATTTTAATTAAAGAATGTTTTCCGGTGTTATTGCAAAACAGACAAAAGCCCATAAAATGTATATTTGACTGCTGTTGTGTGTTGTCTTTGGATCAAGGCACAGTCTTGAGATCAATCATGCGTGATATTTTTGTGAACTTTTCTTTTAACAGAACAACCTTCACATAAATTAGATTCATTAAAAGATATCCATCAAAATAAAAGTCATTCTGAGAAACCACTGGTTGGAATTTCCTTTCTAATCAGCAACAAACGACTTTGTGCTTGTTCTATAAATAATAATATGGGAAGGAAATAAGTAAATACTCACTCAATTGTGCAGGAGGTTGCTTTTTCCCAAAAAACCAGAAGTAACTTTATAGGAAGTTACACATTTCATTCACATTTTTGTCGAGAGAAAATGATTTTTTTAGTAAAGATTTTATTTATTTATTTGAGAGATAGAGTGAATGAGAGAAAGAGAAAGAGGACATGAGTAGGAGCAGAGGGAGAGGGGGGCGCAGGCTCCACTGCTGAGGGGGGAGCCCCAGGGAGTCCAATGAGGGCTCAATCCCAAGACCCTGGATCATGACCTGAGCTAAAGGTAGACCCTTAACTGACTGAGCCACCCAGGTGTCCCAGAAAATGATTGGTTTAATGAACATTGGCAAGGTGGAGACATTGTAATTTCAGATGGTGCTGAGGGCAACACATATTTTTAAGATTTCTCTTGTCTTTTTTCTATTTCAATGTCTTCTTTACCTTGTTTTAGTCCTCTGATTATAAACGAATATGATTCTCATATAAAGAGGAAGAAAAGGGCACCTGGGTGGCTCAGTGGGTTAAAGCCTCTGCTGTTGGCTCAGGTCATGATCTCAGGGTCCTGGGATCGAGGCCCACATCGGGCTCCCTGCTCAGCGGGGAGCCTGCTTCCCCCTCTCTGTCTGCCTGCCTCTCTGCCTCCTTGTGATCTCTCTGCCTCTGTGAAATAAATAAATAAAGTCTTTAAAAAAAAAAAGAGGAAGAAAAGTATATAAAATCAGAGTGTTTTAATAATTTCTTAATAAATGCAATGGTTAACACCTTTCTATACTTTTTCAATGTGTGAACAAAAATTATTCGTATATTTTTACATAAATACCTTATTAAGTGCCAAACGGCACATCAAATGTGCATAATCCTTGCCCACTGAGAGCTTAAAATCTAATACTAAAGCCACATGTAATAGTTACTATAATATCATCTTAAATTAAAAGTATATATACTAGCAAATAAAATTTGCAGTATCTTCAAACTAAATAGATTTATTCCAGACTGTTACCGCTGTAAGAAACAAAAATGGAATATTATATGTTGATATCAATTACATATTGTTTTAAGTTATTTAATGACTTTTTAAAATTTAACAGCGTATATTGGAGCTTTTCTCCCAGTCAACCACGTTAGCGAAATCTCATTTTTTTTTAACCACATTCTAAATACCACTGGATGGATCCCTAAGCATAGCCATTCTTCTTTTGTTTTCAGTGATGTATTCTTACAACCATGATTTAGTGAACAAATTTATATACTTCAGATATTTCATAAATTATACTGCTTATAGAAAGTCTTCTGCTAGATAAATCATTAGAATTAGTATTGGTGAAACAAAAAATGCATTTTACTTTTTATTTTATCTATTTCCATTTTTGAGAAAGTAATAAATGGACATTATTTCATAAGTCAAAAGAACACTGAATAGGTAATAATAAAAAAATAGCAATTTCTTGGCTTATGACTTCTCATAACCACCATTTATTTTCCCAGAAGCATATATATATACATATACATACATGTGTGTGTATATATACCTCCCTCTTGACTTTTTTTAAAGATTTTATTTATTTATTAGACAGAGAGAGAGATCAGATCACAAGTAGGCAGAGAGGCAGGCAGAGAGAGAGGGAGAAGCAGGCCCCCTGCTGAGCAGAGAGCCGGATGTGGGGCTCGATCCCAGGACCCTGAGATAATGACCCGAGCCGAAGGTAGAAGCTTAACCCCCTGAGTCACCCAGGCGCCCCGCCTCTTGATATTTTTAAATAATATGTTTATACTGCTATTTTTTTCAAACAAAAAAGTGGAAAAGATGCTATGATAAACTATTGAATCCTTATGACTCAGTTTTACAAATCACCAGCCAATGACCTCTGATTTGTTGTCACTCCCATCCCTTCCCATACTAATCTGAAGCAAATCCCAGTCATTTTATTATTTCAACTAGCAGTATTTCAGTATGTATCTTTAATAGCCAAGGATGATTTTAGCATAACCATTACACAATTATCACATCTAAGTATTTTTAAAATACCTTAATATCATCAGATATTTAGGCAGTGTACACATTTATAATTATTTCATATATATCATAATGTCAACAATTTTTAACCATTTTTTAAAAATAAGGATCTATGTAAGGCTAATACATGAGGAGGGTTGCTGTCCACTGTTCATTTTTCTCTCTACCTCTTTGTTTTCTCATGAAATCTGAGGAAGAAATTGCTACTATATTTTCCAGAAATCAGGATTTTTCTGATTGCATAGTTGCCAGTGAATTTAGCATGTTGCTTTGTACTCTGTATATCCTGTAAATGAGAGAATTAGAGTTTGGATCTGGAATCTTGATCAAATTCGAGTCCCTCCCTCCCTCCCTCCCTTCCTTTCTTCCTTCCTTCCGTCCTTCCTTTCTTCTTTCCTTCCTTCCTTCCTTCCTTCCTTCCTTCCTTCCTCCCCTCTCTCTCCCTCCACCTCTCTCTCTGCCCTCCACTTTCTTTCATTTCTGGTCAAATTGTTTCATAATATATTTTCCGTTCTGCCATCGAAAGCCGCAAACTATTTGATTATCTATCCTAATGTAGTGTTAAAGCCAAAAAGGCTTAAAACCTAGAACGGTAAGTTCCTTATGAATTGCGAAATGGAGAGATTCTGTCATTTTCTTTTTCATTTATTATCTGGAATACCTTCATAAGTAATTATTTCCCTTAATTTAATATTGGATTATTTGGAGGTATAGTTCTTATAAGAAAAGCAATCTAAATGCTTGATTCATTCCCTTCGCTAACCAGTTTTCAAAAAATGTGATGGATCTCTAGCATGTTGCAATGATGACTGCCCACAGCATCCTTTTTTAGGATAAACTCAAAGATCAAACATATTTTATGTGTTTAAATTTATTGTAGTTATTCTTAATGATTCTCACATTCCTTCTTCTTTTGCAAGAGGACTATTTTCACACTGAAGTCGCTTATTTATTTGGATATGAACCTGGCTGCCTTTGACAGTTTCCTTGTTACCCAGCATGACAGGATGTTCTAAGATCATCTTGTCTCTTTCCTGCCCGAGTCATGGAACTATGAGTTTCTGCAGGAAGAACAGATTCCTTTGAGTGGATAATTGTGCTTAGAGAATACCATCTGGGAATTAGGGGTTATTGTTATTGGTTAATTATTATTTCTAGATCTTTTCAGTGGACAAAACTAAGAATATGTTTTGTCTTAAAGATATAAAATATGTTGAGTTCATAAAAATACTTCCTATTCAAATTCAGGACTATAGCATTTTTAATTAACCTCTTGTGTTTCCTTTTTCTCATATCGAGAACTCTGATTTTCAAAATCACTAAGGATGATGGAATTAGAATGTCATGTACTTATTTATTTGCTCTAGCCCATATTACTCCCAGACCAGTCTCACAATAACAATACCAGCTTGACCATCTAAAATATGATTAGTAACAACAGTGAACACATCTTTAAATGTGCCTTAATGCAGTTTATGTCCCTAAATTATATCCCAATGGTATAGGCAAAATTACCGTATCTTTAAAAACCTATGTTCTTTCTGGAAAACAACATATCTAGTAAAATATACTGTGTCTCTTTTTAAAAAGACCTTCATACTTATTAATCTTTTAATTATATCTCCAAAACTTTAAAGTAATAATCAAAAACCCAAACCAAAAAAAAAATGACTTTCAATACAAATTACCGATTTAGGAAAGGAAAAATTAGAACCAACATAATTGGCCCAAAATATGAAAGTAGTTAATAAAATTGTGATCAATTATCTCTTAGAATAGTATGCATCTGTTAAAAATACATGGAGACAAACCACCAATAAAATCAAATGGTATCAGTATCTTTGCAGAAGGAAGATGAGGGAAGGCAGAAGCTGACATATCTAAGAATAGGAAAACCCCAAATTACCACCGGGAAGCTCTGAGAGCAATCTAAGAGGAACTGAAGATGAATCTTAGATGAAAGGGGCTCAGGGTCACTACAATCTCCAATTCAAGCCTGCTGGGGTAAGATATAAGAGCGTTAAGAGTGTCTGGAGGATGAACGCTTTTTTTTTTTTCAATTTTAAACTTTTTATTGAAAAATCATTTAGAATGCAATGACAAGTTAAAGAAAAAAACAGTACAAAGAATACTATTTACCCACATACATCTTAGCATTTCATCCTATGTTGACCACATTTCCATATTTGTTTTCACTTGTGGAGGTGTGTATGTCTCTACTGATATATACACACACAATATACCTTTTTCTGAATGAACTGAGGGTAAGTCACATATTCCTGGTCAATTACTTTTAAATCACTTGGTGTGCATTATCTTAATAATAGGGATATTATAAAAATACAGTATAGTCATTAAATTCAGTAAATTTTACACTGGTAAAAATTTTTTCATTTAACCAACCATCAACATTCCATTTTTTTTTCAGTTGATGTCATTACTAACCTTTGTGGCATATTTTCCTTTTCATTAGAGAATCCAGACAAGTCACATAGTACATTTATTTGTTAAAGTTCATATTCCTTTAATCTGTAAATTCCAAGATCATGCATTGCCTTGTATGTTATTAACATTTTTGAAATGTACAATCCCTGTCTTTTTTTTAATAGAACACACTTCATTTTGGGTTTGTCTGATGCTTCCTTATGATTATATTCACGTTATACATTCTAGGGCAGAGTCACACAAAGGAGATGCTGTGCTTTTTCATATCTGAGACACACAATATTCATTTGCTTCTTATTTGCAGCATTAATTTTGATGATCTGGTCAAAATGTTGCCTGATTTCTTTTCTTCATAATTTTTACTTTTTTTTTGGCATACCCTTCAACAGCTCAGTTGAGAGTGGAGGACTGTATAATTATTACATTTTTCCTTGAAACACATAGGTAGTCTATGGGGAGAAATTTTGAGACTGTGTAAACATCCCAATCCTTATCAAAATTTCTCTTTTGATGTAACATCAGTTTTAGTACTTGCCTGATTTAATCTTTACCTTGATAATTGCAAAATACTGATGTACTGACTCTAGCTCTTTCTATATATTTATGAATCAACTTTCAATTTTCATATGTAAGCAAAACCCTCTTTTATGTGCTATTTTGTTGCCATTTATTATTATCTGTATGAACTCATAAATTTCTATTTTTCAATGGTTTGTCATTTATTCTTGTACTGAATTATTTTATATTATCAAAGTGTCCCATATTTGGATAGGCAAACCATATCAAGTTGGCCCTTTGGGTCTTCCTGAAGCCTATCCATTTTTTAAAAATATTTTTTTATTTTCAGATATAACAAAACATTCTAACCTTATTTTGTACTTATTTTGCCTTATTTTTAGAATCATCCATTTCTTCAAAGATATCTGGTCTCTTTTAGTGGAACATTAGATACCAAGATCTGTGAACTGCATATGCCCATTGCTACTAGAATGTCTTTATTGTGTGTGGGCTCTGAACTTAAGATACTGAAAAACTGATAATCCCTACCAAGACGAACAGTCACATTAAGGAGAAACTTTTAGGAATATAATACTAGTTGAAGAGGACAGGGATAGTAGAGACAAAACAGAAATAAATGTCTAGATAAATGAAGGGACAGGAAAGGGGAAACAGGTTTTAGAATGAGGCATATATTATTATTTCTTTGTGAAAGCAGTAAAATAAAAGATGATGCTCTAGAACCATGAAGCTAAGTAAGCCTCTCCCAACCTAACATCCAAATATTATAGGCAAACTAAATTGTCTAAAAAGCAAATAATAGAAAAAGGTGGCTGTCAAATTCCATATGCAGTTATTATACATTAAAAGAAAATCAGAAACAGAGAATATTGGACACCACAAAAACATTTTATGAAGATATATGAATGGAGTGAAGCAAATCAGTAGTTCAAATTAGATAAAAGAAATTAAGAAAATGTTAGAAGCTGTGAATGACTAATGCAAATCAGAATTTGACACACTCAGAGATGATGTGATCTAAGAAAAAAAAGATTTGAAAAGATGATAGAACTCAGAAAAAAGTCAAAAGGAAAGAAATAAAATAAAGTTCAAAGGGAGAGTGAATTTTAAAACACAAGAACAGATAAACACAACAGATAATGCCTTAAAATAAGTACAACACAGAAATTAAGAAAATTTTAAAGTCAGAATAATGTAGAAACAGATTAAAAAATTTGAAAACATGATAGCAATAGCAAACAGGCAAGGATAATCTAAAATACATATAACAGTAGTCCTGGAAGAAGGAAACCAAGAAATGAAATGGAAAAAAATTAAAAACTATACATAATTCAAGAAAACTTCCTAAAATAAAACTACTTGAAACAAATTTTCTGTTTGCTGGATTTGTCCACTTCTGATATTGAAGTCACCAAATGTGATAGTGGATTCATCAATTTCTCCTTATATTTCTATTAGTTTTTGCTTCATAGAATTTGACACCCTGATGTTAAGTTCCTACACTGTTAGGACTGTGATGTCTTCTTGGAGGATTGACCCCTTTATCATTATCCAATGTCTCTATTCCTAATAAGTTTCCTTGCTTTGAAGTCTGTTCTGTCTAATATAACTATGTGTGTTTCTTTTGATCAGTGTTAGCATGGTCTATTTTTCTCCAAATATTTACTTTTATTCTAAATGTCTTTATATTTAAGTGGGTTTCTTAAAGACAGCATATAATTTGGTCATGTTTTTTGATCCACTGTGACAATCTGTCTTTTCATTGGTGCATTTAAACCATTGACATTCAGGGCACCTGGGTGGCTCAGTGGGTTAAAGCCTCTGCCTTCGGCTCAGGTCATGATCTCAGGGTCCTGGGATCGAGGCCCGCATCGGGCTCCCTGCTTGGCAGGGAGCCTGCTTCCTCCCCTCTCTCTCTCTGCCTGCCTCTCTGCCTACTTGTGACCTGATCTCTCTGTGTCAAATAAATAAATAAATAAAAACCTTTAAAAAAAATAAACCATTGACATTCAAAGTGACTATCAATATAGTCATATTAATATCTGCCATATTTGTTACTGTTTTCTATTTGTTGCCCTTGTTATTTGTTTTTATTTTTGTCTTTCATCCTTTGTCTGCCTTTTGTGGTTTTAATTAAGCATTATCTATTCAATTTTATCTCCTTTCTTGGCATGTCAATGCTAAGCATATGTGTGTGTGTGTGTGTATTTAATTTTTTACCTTTTTTTAATGGTAGCCCTCGAGTTTGCACTACACATTTTCAGCTATCCAGGCCCACTTTCAAATGACACTGTAACATTTCACAGATAGTGTAAAGACCTTATAATAACAAAATAATCCTAATTCTTCTTCCTCGTCCCTTTTATCATTATCACTACTGCCATTCATTTAATTTATATATAAGCATTCACAAGTATATATGTATATATGTGCATATACATAATTGAGTACATTTACATTATTACATAGAATATTATTGTTTACATTTATATTATTGATGTTGATGGTATTATTTTGAACTAACTCTTATCTTTAACTCAATTAAGAATAAGAAAAAATAAAGTTTTTATTTTACCTTCATTTATTCCTTATTCTATACTCTTCTTTAATATACATCCAGGTTTCTGACCTATACTATTTTCCTCTTCTTTAAAGAATTCTCAACATTTCTTGCAAGGCAACAGATTCCTTCAATCTTTATCTGAGAAAGTCTTTATTTTTCCTTTACTTTTGAAGGCATCTTTCACAAGATACAGAATTCTAGGTTGCTGTTTTATTTTTATTCAACACTTTAAATATTTCATCCCATTCTTTTATTGTTCTTGTGGTTTCAAAAAAGGTATGCATAGGTAGTGTTTTGGTTTGGTTTTCTCTTTTTTTGGCATTTATCCCGCTCGGTATTCTCTGAGCTTCTTGGATCTGTGGTGTGATGTCTAACCTTAATTTGGAGGAAATCATCATTATTGTTTCAACTATTTATTCTGTTCCTTTCTCTTTTTCTGGTATTCCCTTTACATAGATGTTAAACCTTTTCTTGTTGGCCCACAGTTCTTGAACATTCTGTTCTAGGTTTTTCTTTGTTTTTCTTTCTTTCTTTCTTTTTTTGTCTTTGTTCTCTTTGCTTGTCAGTTTTCAAGGATTCTTTTGTTATATCATCTAGCTCTGAAATGCTTTCTCTGACCATGCCCAATCTATGAATGAACCCACTAAAGGCATTCTTCATCTCTTTTATAGTTTTTTGTTCTTATTTTTTCTTTCTTTCTTCTTTTTTTTTAATCTCTAGCATTTCCTTTTGGTTCTTTCCTAGCATTTCCACTTTTTTGCTTACATTGCCCATCTGTTCTTGCATGCTATTTACTTTATCCCCATTAAAGCCTTTGACATATTGATCATAGTTGTTTTAAATTCTTGGTCCGATAATTCCTGCCATGCCCAATTCTGATGCTTACTCTGATTCTCCAAATCATTTTTTTTTTTTTGCCTTTTGGTATATCTTGTAATTTTTTTTTTTATCAATGGACAGACTGATGTACTGAGTAAAATGAACTGCTTTAATAGGTCTTATTAATATGGTGGTGAGGTGCTGAGGAAGGGGGAGCATTCTACAATCCTGTGATTAGGTCTCAGTCCTTTAGTGAGCCTGTGTCTTTGGACTATAAACTTCACAAATGGGTTTTTTGTTTTGTTTTGTGTTGTTTTGTTTTTTATTCCCTCCCCACTTAGGTAGGACAGAATGGCTAAGGTGGGGTGAGGTTGGCTATTACCCTTCCCCCAGGTCAGTGAGGCTTTGATAATACCCTAGCAGGTTAGGCTTTGTTTAACTAGCTTCCCTTGAAGGCAGGCCTTGTTAAGAAAAATAGAATGCTCTGGTGTATCTCAAAATGGTTACTTTCCCCCTTCCTGTGATAGAAGCATAAGAAAATTTTTCTCCATTAACTTACAGTGGGACCCTGATCAAGTTCTTGGAGATCAATCTTACAAAACTGTGGAGTTTTCTATGACTGTGTCACCCTGGAGTTTTAACTCTCAGATTTGTCCTTACTGAGCCTCCAGCAGTTCATCCATTACAGTTGAAGTTTTCTTGCCCTGGTACCAGTTCTCAGGCTCCTGAGCCTGAGTTCTTGGCCCTCCTTTACGAATTCAGTAAGAGCTATTGATTTTTCAGCCTGTTCAGCTTCTTGCTTATTAAGACTGAGCAGTGACTTCCAAGCTTTTTACATCTGGAACCAATGTGAATCTGTATATTAATATTTTTAAATAAAATGAAACAAAAACTAGAACCTTGGGCTGTATCTTCTGAGGTGCATAAGTTTCAAATTCTTACCATGAAGTACCTACTTTCTTTAATTACTTCAAATGGAAAGATCCCAGTATCAGATAAAAATAAGATTATTGGGGCACATGGATGTCTCAGTCAGTTAAACATCGAACTTTTGATTTCCACTTAGGTCATGATTTCATGATTGTGAGATTGAGCCCCTGCTTAAGATTCTCTCTCTCCTTCTCCCTCTTTCCTTACCCTCCCTTCCCTCTCTAAAGGAAAATAAAAAATAAAAAGATTATTTACAGTTAAAAGTCATGGGGAGAATGACAAGGATTTTGTGAATGTTTGGGGGATAAACATCGGAGGTTCAATCACTGAGAAAAATGTTTTCTGAGGAAGAAGTCATTAGTAATGAAAAAATAAGTTTAAGTTTTGGGGCAAATCATTTAGCCTTTTTAAACCTCAGTTTTTAAATGTTGTACAACAGGAATATTGATAATTTACCTATTTTATAGGACTGGTATGATTATCAAACCAGTTAATAAATGTGATGTTTCCATAAATATAAAAAATCAAATATTTCATGCTAACTGTTGCTGTTTTCATAACTCAAAACAATGATGTTTTTAAAACATGTGGAGGTTTTTTTCTAGATATAGAGTAGAAATGACTATTGACTCTCTCCTCCAAGATTAATCCAATACAAATTTTTTAGCAAAAATACTTTCAAGGAGAGAAAAAGTGAGAAAAAAATCCCCAGCTAACAGAGGACTGTTTTGACATAGCATGTGTGAGGCGATAGTTTTGACCTCAGGTAGGAGATATTCTGTCAGAGCTATGAGATATGGAAACAGGAAAGACACCTTTGGAATTCTGATATTGTTCTGTCATTGCCTTGGGACAATAAAATATCTGTCCCCACATTTATGTTTCCTCTTGTCCAGATTTCTTCAAGAGTAGTATCAGGTCAGCCTTGTGCATAGCTGGGAGGAATAGTGCAGAGGGAAAAACTAACTTAGGTTAATTACTGTGTTAGGTTTTTCACATCATCCATCAACTATCTCAGGGCCAGCCTAAATAGAATCTAAGAAGTGTTTTCTATTAATGAATCTCTTATTTTCCCAGGAAAGAAAAAAGCCTTACCTAAGCAGTTACTTTGTGGGGAATGGGGAGTTTTTCTGGTTTCTGGAGCACTTTACTCTTCACTCTGTAGTTCTTCTACCATCTTCCCTCTACCCTCATTTTCTTATTGGGGTTGAGTCACATTTGGGGCGATCATCCACTTTCTACATTACCTGATAGAGCAATTAACGGGGTTATATTCTAAAATAACAAGGTGCTTGAGGATCTACGTTTTGTCAAGTAAACATTAACAGGATGATGCATTCCATAAAAAGTATAAGTAATAGACACAATAATTTGAAAGAAGACTAATGAACATAATAAAAAGATAAGAAAATAGTAACCATATGAAACTAGAACAAAGGGACATTGAAATAATAAAGCAGAGATATTAAGAATAGAAAAGTAATGAAATAATTTAATAGATGGGATAAAGAAAAGGAAAGGTTTGGTCAAGGAATGAGTTTGTGAAAATGGAGAAAAATGTAAAATAAGAGTTTATAAAAATAGAAGTTAAAAAATATGAAGGATGAAACTAGAAGAGCTAATACCAGAAAATGAAGTTCAGAAGGGGTGACATATAAAGAAAAAGATTTTAAAAAATAGCAGATAACGTTTCCAGAATATGTTTTAAAAAATAAACTTAGAGTATAAAGTGCTTAGAGTGTCAGAGCTGAAATTTAGGAATATCAAAGACAAATTTTAAAAAATCTAAAATTGCAGATAGAAAGAGAATATCACATACAGGATAAATCACATTTAAGGGGAAAAAATAGACTTAACATCATACATTTTAGACAACAAAATAGTTCAAGAAGACAAGTGGTGTTTTCAAAGTGGAAAAGGAATATAACCTAGAATCTAAGATATTATTATCAGCCAAACTGTCATTTGTATATGAGGGTATGTACAAGGGTTCCCTTTCTCAACATCCTCACCAATACTTGCTATTTTTTGTTTTGTTTTCTTATTTTTAATAATAGCCTTCCTAAACAGACAGAACATTGCTTGAGGGGAGGAAGGAGGGGACTGGGGTAACTGGGTGATGGACATTAAGGAAGGCACGTGATGCAATGAACACTGTGTGTTCTATACAACTAATGAATCGCTGAACTCTAGCTCTGAAACTAATAATACATTCTATGTTAATTAATTGAATTTAAATAAATAAAAGGGAAAAACAATAACAATAACAACAAACACCCCTCCCAAAACCCTACAGAACAGCTCCAATAAAATTTATTTTTAAAATAAAAAATAACAATAACAGGCTTCTTAACACTTCTTAAGTATTAGGTGATAGATCTTCATGGCTCTGATTTGTGTTTCCTTGATGATCTGTGATGTCGAGCACATTTGCATATACCTGTTGGTCATTTGCATGTCTTCTTTAGAAAAATAAATAAATAACTGTTCAGTTTCTTTGCTCATTTTTAAAGAGGTTTTTCTTTTTCCGCATTGAATGATAAGGTTTTCTCATATATTTTAGATATTAACCCTTTAACAGATTCATGGTTTTGTAAATATTTTTTCCCATTCTATGGTTGCCTTTTCATTTTGTTCATTGTTTCCTTTCCTCTGCAGATTTTTAGTTTGAGTTAGTTTCACTTGTCAATTTTTGCTTTTGTTGCCTGTGCGTTTTGGTGTCATATCCAAGAAACCATTGCCAAGACCAATGTCAAAAAGTTTTTCCTCATGTTTCCTTCAAGATTTTTTATTGTTTCAAGTCTTATGCTTACTCAACTCTATAATTCATTTGAGGTTAAATTATGTATCTGGCATAAGGTTATGATATAATTTCATTGTTTTTCATGTGGATATCTAGTTCTCTCAACAATTCAATGAAAACTCTATTTCCCCATTGAGTATTTTTGGCATCTTAGTTGAAGATTGGCTGCCTTTATATGTGTGAATTTGTTTCTAGGTTCTCCATTCAATTTTGGTTACTGTATCTTTGTAATATATTTTAAAATTTAAAAAAAAATGTGATGCCACCAGCTTTGTTCTCTTTGTGCAAAATTCCATTCCCTTTCAAGATCCTTTTTCCATACAAATTTTAGGGTTATATTTCTATTCAGAAAAAAAATGCCATTGGCATTTTTATAGGGATTGCATTGAATCTGTAGATCACTGTAGATAATATGAACATTTTAACAATATTAATTCTTTCAAACATAAACATGGGAAGTCTTTCCACTTATTTGTGTCTGCTTTAATTTCTTTCATGGGCTTTATAGTTTGTAATAGACAAGACTTCACCTCCTGGGTTAAGTTTATTCTCAAGTATTTTATTCTTACTGATGCCATTATAAATGTTAGTGGGAATGTAAATTAGTGTAGCCACTGTGGAAAACAGTATAGAGGTTCCTTAAAAAATTAAAAATGGAACTAACATATGATTTGGCAAAGCCACTACTGGCTACATATACAAAGGAATTGAAATCAACGGGGCACCTGGGTGGCTCAGTAGGTTAAGTCTCAGGTTATGATCCCAGGGTCCTGGGATAGAGCCCTATGTTATGCTCCCTGCTCAGTGGGGAGCCTGTGTCTCCCTCTCCTCTCCTCTCCACTCATCCACTCTCTCATTATCTCTGTCTCTGTCTCTCAAATAAAAAAATCTTTAGAAAAAATAAAAAAGAAATCAGAATCTCAAAAATATCTTTGCACTCTCATATTTATTGTAACATTATTCACAATAGCTAAGATATAAGAGCAATCTAAATGTCTGATGGACAAATGGATAAAGAGAATGTGGTACATATTTACGATGGAATATTTTCAACCTTAAAAAAGAGAAATACTATCATTTGCACAACATGAATGAACCTAAAGGACATTATGCTAAGTGAATAAGTTGGATATAGGATGAATAATACATAATACCACTTATATGAAGAATCTAAAATAGCCAAAATCATGGAAGTAGACAGTAAAATGATGATTGCCTGGGGTTGAAGACAGAAATAATGGAAGGTATCAGTCAAAAGCGTACTAAGTTTCAATTATGTAAGATGAATAATTTCTAGAAATCTACTATATAGCATAATGCCTATAGTTAGCAATAATGTGTTATAGATCACAATGCCTGTATGTAAGCTTTCTGCCATTCCTCATCCCCCTTTCAAAGCACATTGATTTAGAAAATCGCCCACAGATAAGAGAGTCTTTATGGAAGCTCAGGTGTCCAGTGAAGAATTTCTAGTTGAATAAAAAATTCTGAAATCATACGCACTGAAGAAAGTAAAAGGAATAGTTTCACTATACCTGTATCACTCCTCCCCTTCTTCAAGCTGGCATTGCTGAACACCAGCAGAAACCATCCTGGGCTATGATTTCTCCGACATAGGAAGTAAAAGCATGTGAATGAGTGTTCAGATCCCCCAGCTGTGCAGGGTGCTACCAAAGAGATCTATTTCTTTCTTATTCTACCTAGAATAATGAGTTAAAAACTGCACAAGCAGGGGGAGGTATACAGCTGGGAAAATGGCAGCCAAGCTCAGAATGAAACATTTCAAAGGAACACAGATCCTGCTAACTTAGTCTCCATCAGCAAGGCCCCTCATGAGCCTCAGATGCCTCACCTGCACCTCATGTGTGCTTCAATTCTGGCCCGTGGACACTCCTAATTTTTCATAACTTAACCCTACACACACACACACACACACACACACACACACACACATACTATGGCTAACTCCTGTATATAGCTCCCAGGGACACTGAGAGGGACACTGCAGATGGTTAATGAGCACACACAGAAAATCAGCCCAACTTTGCAGGACTGAGAGAAAGAACACAAACTCGAGCACTTAGAAATGTCCTAGGGAAAGCAAACAAAATTCTCAACATCTAGCTTGGCTTTGCAGGAATACAATCTTAATAATTCACCCTCAAGAAGGAACAGGATGTTTGGAGCAGCTTGGAAAGCATAGAAAACATCTGAGAAAGCTTCAGAATCCCTAACAGGGCTGGATGTGATTTCCCAAAGCCAGTCAATAAAGACTGGAGGAGATAATTCCTTCTTCAAAAGCAAAGACAGCAAAGCAAGGCTACCAGGAACTTAAAAACAAAACAAAACAAAACAACAACAGAAAAAAAAAAGGAAACATGATACCACTGAAGGAACAAAATAACTTTCCAGTAACCAATACCATTGAAATGAAAATGAAGTGGAAATAAAATTAAAATCCTCAGATCTCCAATAAAGAATCAAAATAATTGTTTTCCAGAAGCCTTGTAATCTATAAGAAATGCAGAAAGACAATTCAATGAAACTAGGAAAACAATTCATGAATAAAACAAGAAAAGAAGCTTAATAGAGAGATAGAAATCATTAAAAAAGAACCAAACAGAAAATTTGGGGTTGAAAAATACAATGAGTGAAATAGAAAGAAGAAAGAAAGAAAGAAAGAGAGAGAGAGAGAGAAAAGAAAAGGAAAGGAAAGAAAAGAAAAGAAGGAAGAAATAAAGAAGCAATGGAAATCATCAACAGCAAACCCAAACATACAGAAGAAAAAAATTAGTGAAATAGCACAGAGATCAGTTGAAACTATCCAGTCAGAAGATAACAACGAAAAAATAATAAAAAGGAGTGAAGAAAGCCTATAAAAACAAAAGTGAAACTATTGATATGTTATTGGAGTACCAGAAGGAAAAGTGAGGGAGAAAGGGGCAGAAAGATTACCCAAAGGAATAATGGCTGAGAATGTTCTAAATCTGGGGAGAAATGTAGATGTCCAAGTTAATGAAACTCATAAACCCCTCCAGTTTTTTATCCAAAACAGTCTTCTCCAAGACACATTGTACTAAAACTGTCTAAAATCAAAGACAAAGACAGAATTTTAAAGACAGCAAGAGAAAAACCACACATAAAAGAAACCATCAAAAGGCTTTCAGTGTATTTCTGAGTAATAATTTTGCAGACCAGGAGAGAGTAGAATGATATTTTCAAAGTGCTGAAAGAAAAACAAAAACAAAAAACTGCCAATCAAGAACACTTTACCCAGCAAAGTTGCCTTCCACAACTGAAAGAGAAAAAGACTTTTACAAACAAACAAACAAACAAACAAAGGGAGGTCATCACCACTAGACCAGCCTTACAAGAAATCCTGAAAAGAGTTGTTCAAGTTAAAATGAAAGTAGGTTAATTAGTAATATGAAAACTAATGAAAATATAAGACAGACTTGCAAAAGTAAGTATATAGTCAAATTCACAGCACTCTAATGTTGTGATATGGTGGTGTATTCACTTAAGTATAAAGGTTAAATGGCAAAAGTATTAAAACAAACAAAGCTACAATAAGGTATTGGACACAATATACAAAGAGGTAAACTGTGACAACAAAAACAAAAAATGGAGAAAGGAGGGAAAAAGTAAAGTTTGTATGCAATCAAAGTTAAGGTGTTATTAGGTTTAAAATAGACTTCTGTGTATAAGATGTTTTAGGTCAGCTTCATGATAACCACAAAGCTAAACCTATAATAAATACCTAAAAAGATTTTTTTATTATTATTCAATTAGCCAACATAGAGTACATCATTAGTTTTTGAGGTAGTGTTCAAAGATTCATTAATTGCAGATAACATACAGTACTCATCACATTTTTAAAAAGGGAATCAAAATCTGCCACTTCAGAAAATCACCAATTCACAAAGGTAAACAGCAAGACAGAAAGAAAGGAATGAGGGAATTACAAGTGGCCAGAAAACAACTAAAAAGATGGCATTAGTAACCCCTTGCCTATGAATAATTACTTTAAATGTAATGGATTAAAATTTCCACTCTAAAGCACACAGAATGACTGAATGGATTTTTTAAAAGCACTTCTCAAATCTATGTTGTCTATAGGAGATTCCCTTCTGCATAAAAACACATACCCTCAAGTTAAGAAATGGAAAATATTTTCCCTGAAAATAAAAACTTGAAAGAAAATAAAACAAAACAAACAAATAAATTATAAGAAAGGAAAACTAGAAACTAATATGTCTCATGAGTATAGTTGCAAAAATTCTCAACAAAATATTAACAAATGAATCTAGCAACAGGTAAGAGAATTATATAACATGATCAAGGGGGTTTATTTTAGGAATGCAAGGTTGATCTAACATCCCAAAATCAATTGTTGTACATACAACATGTCAAAAGAATTATTTTTAAAGATATTTCAATAGACTTAGAGAGAGCACTTAACAAAAACCAACACACTTTCATGATGAAACAAACAAAAACTTTTAGCAAACTAAGAATAGAAGGGAAATTTCTCAATCTGATACAGTTCAGGTGAAAAATCTTGTAGCAGACATCATACTTAATGATGAAAAACTGACTACTGCACCGTGAAAGAAGAGGAAAAAGATAAAGATACTCACTTTTACCACTTCTATTCAAATTGTACTAGAGAGTCTGGCAAAAACAATTAGGCAAGAAAACTCAATAAAATACAACTAGAATGAATAAGAAGTATTAAAACTTTATTTGCAGGTGACATGATCTTGTATATAGAAAATTAAATACATACACGGGCACTAAACCTATTAGGAATGTACAGCATGGTAATCATAGTTAATTAGAATGTATTCTCTTTTTTTTAAAGATTTTCATTTATTTATTTGACACAGAGACAGAGAGATCACATGTAGGCAGATAGGTAGGCAGAGAGAGAGGAGGAAGCAGGCTCCCTGCTGAGCAGGGAGCCCGATGTGAGGCTCGATCCCAGGACCCTGAGATCATGACCTGAGCCAAAGGCAGAGACTTTAACCCACTGAGCCACCCAGGCGCCCCTTAGAATGTATTGTATATTGAAATTTGCTAAGAGAGTAAATATTAAAAGTTCTCATCACATAAAAAAATTATAACTACATGTGGTGATGGATGTTGATGAGATGTATTTTGGTTATCATTTCAAGTATGAAAATCATTGTGTTGTACATTTGAAACTAATGTTAAATTTCAATTGTATCTCAATTTAAGAAAAAAACTATTAGAAATAATAAACAAGTTCGGCAAGTTTACAGGATAAAATGGCAATTCGCAAAAATTAATTATATTTTTATTCACTTGCAATGCACTATCCAAGAAATAAAATGAAACAATCTCATTTAAAAATAGAATTTGAAAAAATACTTAGAAATAAATTTAACAAAATAAGTACATACTTTTCACTATGAAAAATGCAAAACAGTATCAAAAGAAATTTTAAAAGATCCAAATAAATTAAAAGACATCACATGGCAATGGGTCAGGTAATTTAATATTGTTAAGATAACACTACTCTTATAATTTGGCTTTTGTAGATATTGCTGCTCTAAACATGAGGGTGCATGAATGCCTTCTGATTAGTAATTTTGTATTCTCTGGGTATGTACCTAGTAGTTCAATTGCTGGGGTAACTCTATTTTTAACTTTTTGAGGAAATTCCATATTGTTTTCCAAAGTGGCTTCACTACATTGCATTCCCACCAGTAGTGTAAGAGGGTTCCCCTTTCTTCACATCTTTGTCAACACCTGTTTTTTTCTTATGTTGTTAATTTTAGCCATTCTGACTGCTATGAAGTGATATGTCATTGTAGTTTTGATTTGCATTTCCCTGATGATGAGTGATGTTTCACATTTTTCATGTGTCTTTTGGCCATCTGTATGTCCTCTTTGTAAAAATGTCTATTCATGTCTGCTCATTTTTTAATTGGATCATTTGTTTCTTGGGTGTTGAGTCTTACAAGTTCTTTATATATTTGGAGGCTAACCCTTTATCAGATATGTCATTTGCAAATATCTTCTCCCATTTTGTAAGTTGCTTTTTAGTTTTAATGATTTTTTTCCTTCCCTGTGCAAAAGGTTTTTGTTTTTTATTCTTTTTTTTTATTAAAGATTTATTTATTTATTTATTTATTTTGAAAAGAGAGAGTGTACACATGCACCAACCTGGGGAAGTGTGCAAAGGTTTTTATTTTGATGAGATCCCAATAGCTTATTTTTGTCTTTGTTTCCCTTGCCTCAGGAAATATCTAGTAAGAAGTTACAACGGCAGATTTCAAAGAGTCTACTGCCTATGTTCTCTCCTGGATTTCAATGGTTTCCTCTTTCACATTTAGGTCTTTAATCCCTTTTTAATTTGTTTTTGTATATGGTGTAAGACAGTGGTCCAGTTTCATTCTTCTGCATGGTACTGTCCAGTTTTCCCAGAACCATTTGTTGAAGAGACTCTTTTTTTCATTGGATCTTACTTCCTGCTTTGTTAAAGATTAATTGACCATATAGTTGTGAGTTTATTTCTGGGTTTTCTTTTCTGTTCTTTTGGTCTGTCTGTTTTTGTGCCAGTACCATACTGTCTTGATGGCTACAGCTTTGTAATATAACTTTAAGTTCTGTGGATGGGAGGATAGGTTAAAATAGGTGATGGGGATTAAAGAGTGCACTTGTTGTGATGAGTACCAAATGTTATGTGTAAGTATTGAATCACTAAATTGTACACCTGAAGTGAATATTACACTGCATGTTAACTAGAATTTAAGTAAAAACTAAAAAAAAAAAAATGATAGCACTTCTTCCTGAATTGATCTACAGATTCAGTGTAGTCCCAATAAGAATCCCACCTTGTCTTTTCCCAGGAATCAACAAACCATTTCTAAATTTCATAAGGACGCTTAAAAGACCCAGAAGAGTCAAAAAATCTTGATAAAGAATAACAGTATAAGAATCATATTTCCTGATTTCAATAATTACTGCAAAGGAAGAGTAATCACATCTGTGTGATCATGATATAAGAAGAGATCTATGAACCTAGAAAAGAAAGTTCACATTTACAGTCAATTGATTTTTGACAATGTTTTTAAGACAATTCATTATGTGAGGGACAATTTTTGGATTTGTTTGTTTATTTTGTTTTGTTTTTTTTCAACAAATGGTGCTGTGAAAACTGGATAGCCATATGTGGAAGAATATGAAACTGGATCCCTACCTCACGCCATATACAGAAGCTCAGTTCAAATGTATCAAAGACCTGAATGTAACAGCTAAAACTATAAAACTTTTAGCAGAAAGCATTCGTGTAAATCTTCATGAGCTTGGATTTTGTGAGATATGATTTCTTAGATATGACACTAAAATCATGAATATAAAAAAAGATAAATTCTATTTCATCAAATTAACAACTTGTGATTAAAAACACCATAAAGTGAAGATGCAATCCAATGAATGTGAGGATATATTTGCAAATCATATATCAAACCATTTATATCTAGAATATATAAAGAATTCTTATATCTCAGTAATTTTGTCTAAGAAGATGAAGAATTGAGCAAAGAATCTGAATTGATATTTCTCTTTAAAAAGAGACAAATTGCCAACCAACATATGAAAAAAAAGTTTTACAACTTTTTGAGGAAACTCCATACTATTTCCCAGAGTGGTTGCACCAGCTTGCATTCCCACCAACAGTGTAGGAGGGTTCCCCTTTCTCTGCATCCTCGCCAACATCTGCCGTTTCCTGACTTGTTAATTTTAGCCAGTCTGACAGGTATGAGGTGGTATCTCATTGCAGTTTTGATTTGTATTTCCCTGATGCTGAGTGATGTTGAGCCTTTTTTCCTGTGTCTTTTAGCCATTTGGATGTCTTCTTTGGAGAATTGTCTGTTTATATACTCTGCCCATTTATTGATTGGTTTATTTGTTCTTTGGGTATTAAGTTTGATAAGTGCTTTATAGATTTTAGATACTAACCCTTATCTGATGAGACATTTGCAAATACTGTCTCCCATTCTGTTGGTTGTCTTTTGGTTTTGTCAGCTGTTTCCTTGCTCACGAAAGCTTTTTATCTTGATGAAGTCCCAATAGTTAATTTTCGCCTTTGTTTCCCTTGCCTTTAAAGCCATGTCTAGCAAGTAGTTACTGCATCTGAGGTCAAAGAGGTTGCTGCCTATGTTCTCCTCTAGGATTTTAATAGATTCCATTCTCACATTTAAGTCTTTCATCCATTTCGAGTTTATTTTTGTGTATGGTGTAAGAAAACGGTCCAGTTTTATTCTCCCGCATGTGGCTGTACAATTTGCCAAAAACCATTTATTGAAGAAACTGTCTTTTTGCCATTGGACATTCTTTCCTGCTTTGTCAAAGATTAGTTGACCATAGAGTTGAGGGTCCATTTCTGAGTTCTCTATTCTGTTCCGTTGATCTATGTGTCTCTTTTTGTGCCAGTAGCATACTGTTTTGATGATTACAGCTTTGTAATATAGCTTGAAGTCTGGAATTGTGATGACACCAGCTTTGGTTTTCTTTTGGAACATTCCTTTGGCTATTCAGGGTCTTTTCTGGCTCCATACAAATTTTAGGATTATTTGCTCCAGCTTTGTGAAAAAAGGTGATGGTATTTTGATAGGGTTTGCACTGAATGTGTAGATTGCTTTAGGTAGCATAGACATTTGAATAATATTTGTTCTATGACCCAGCAGTTGTACTACTAGTTAGTTACCCCAAAGACACAAATGTAGTGATCCGAAGGGGCACATGCACTCCAATGTTTATAGCAGCAATGTCCACAATAGCCAAACTATGGAAAGAGCCCAGATATCCATGAACAGATTAATGGATAAAGAAGATGTGTTATATACATACAATGGAATATGACTCAACCATCATAAAGAATGAAATCTTGCCAAGTGCAAAGATGTGGATGAAACTAGAGGGTATTATGCTAAGTGAAATTAGTCAATCAGAGAAAGACAATTACCATATGATCTCACTCATATGTAGAATTTAAGAAATAAAACAGGTTCAATAGGGGAAGGCAGAGAAAAATAAAACAAGATGAAATCAGAAAGGGAGACAAACTATAAGAGATTCTTAATCAGGGTGCCTGGGTGGCTCAGTAGGTTAAAGCCTCTACCTTTGGCTCAGGTCATGATCTCAGGGTCCTGGGATCGAGCCCTGCATCAGGTTCCCTGCTCAGTGGGGAACCTGCTTCCTCCTCTCTCTCTGCCTGCCTCTCTGCCTCCTTGTGATCTGATCTCTCTCACTGTGTCAAGTAAATAAATAAATAAATCTTAAAAAGAGAGAGAGAGAGAGAGAGAGAGACTCTTAATCATAGGAAACAAACAGAGTTCCTAGAGGGGAGAAGAGTGGGGGCAATGAGGTAACTGGGTGATGGCCATTAAGGAAAGCATGTGATATAATGAGCACTGGGTATTATATAAAACTGATAAATCACATAACTCTGCCTCTGAAACTAATAATACACTGTATGTTAACTAAGAAAAAGATAGGTGCAGGAAAAGTATTCAATAAAAATCAATATCTATTGCTGATTTCTAAAAAAATAGATTGGTAGACAAACAAATAAATATTTCTATAAATAAAAATAAATTTGTATTTGTATAAAAAATGAAAAAAGTTTAACATCATCAAGGACATGTAAATCAAAATCACAATGAGATACCACTTTATATATACAGAATGGGCATAATAAAAAAGGCAGGTTAATAGCAACTGTAGGTGAGGATGTGGAACAATCAAAACTCTCCAACAATGTTGATGGAAATGTAAAATGATATAGCTGGTTTGGAAAATTGTCTGGCAGTTCTATAAAAAGTTAAATGTAGAATTACCATATGTCCCATCAGTTCCATTTCTAGATACATACATAAAACAAATTAAAATGTATGTCCATACAAAATCTTACACATAAATATTCATAGCAGCTTTATATATAATAGCCAAAGGTGGAAACAACTTTATATCCATCAATGAACTGATTAGTAAAATGTGGTATATCCAAACAATGTAATATCATTCAGCTATAAAAAGAAATGAAGTATTGATAAATGTTATAGTATGAATGAATCTAAAAAAACTGTGCTAAGCAAAAGAAGCCAGTCACAAAAGACCACATACTGTATGATTCTATTTATATGAAATGTCCAGAATTGGATTTCCTAGAGATATGTAGTATATTCATGGTTGCCTAAGGCCAGAGGGTGGGGAATATTGGGGATTGACAGCTAATGAGTTTGAGGTTTCATTTGAGGCGTGATAAAAATGTTCTAGAATTAGATTATGGTACTGGCTACACAACTCTGAATATACTAAAAAAAATGAACTGTACACTTTAAATGGGTGAGTTTTATGATATGTGAATTATATATCAGTAAATCTATTACCAAAAAATTTGAACTATCAACCATCAATATGCTAATGCTTTCAGAAATTTAGACAAAAGGGACATATCCTTAGAAAAATTGGCTACTAATCTTGAAACAATGGAAAAAGTAGTGATATGTTTTTTTTTTTAAAAGGAATGATTGTTTAAAATTCTTCTCAAAGGGAAATTCCAGGCCTTGTTGATTTCACAAGTGAGTTTTATAAAATGTTCAATGGATAGTTTATGCTAATATTTTATAAAATGTCTAAGCAACAGGAAAACAAAACAAAACAAAATGATTACACACCAATTCATTCTCAGTACATGTTTGTTACCAAACCCAAAAATGTTAAAGAAAAGGGAAAAAAACTATAAAACTACTTCATGTAATGAATGTAGATATCAAAATACTAAATAAAACATTTTAAATTGATCCAACTCTGAATAAAAAGATAATATATCACAACCAATTTGGATTGATCATATATATGCAAGACTTTTTCAACATTAGAAAATTCATTAGTACATTTCACCATAGTAACATATTAAAAGTAAAAGATCTCTGTAATTATCTAAATTTTAAAAAGCATTTAAAAAATTAACATCTATTCATGACTGAAGAATCTTAGTCAATTAATTATAGAAAGGAATTTTCTTAACCTGATAAATTCATTATTAAAAAAATAAAATACTTAAAATATATAGCCTTCTAAATAGGAATATTTGAGACTCATTACTCTAAAACAAGAAAAAGACAAATATGCTCACAAACTCTAATTCTAGTGAACATACTATCGAAGTTCCTAGCAAATGAAATAACACAAGAAAAAGACGTGATTGGTGAAATGATTGAAATAAACAAAATGGTTGTCACTGAAAATTATATACTCATTTAAATACAAGAGCCAAAAAAATTTAAATGACAAATTATTAGAAATAATAAAGAGTTTAATGAGGTTGCTGGATATATAATAGGGCAAGGTTACTGTCAGGGTCTTAGATTATTCTTATGAGTGGTGGGCTCACTGGTGGTTATTATGTTATTTAAAAATACCTAAATAAATGTAATCTGTTTGTTGGACAATGATCAAAATGTGTCACTACCCAAGAATCATAATTAATTTATTTTTGTGCACCTGAGTCCCAAAATGGGTTGGGGGATCATTTTAGAAAACCATATGACTACTTAATATGTTATCACAGAACAGTAAGTGTCCCAGTGAACCTTGGTGATGTCCCATAAATAACTTTGCTTATAGACCTGAGACTATAAGGTAGGAGAGTTTTGTGAGATGACCAAGAGACAAGCACATTAGTTGTATACAGGATATCAAAGTATCTATTGATTCTATCATTCAGTGAGAAACAATAAAACAATTATTCTGCACAAAAGAGACAAAAAGAAATTGTCTTGGACTGGCTACACAAGTATTCATTATGGACAATAATGATTACAAAAACTTTAAACTGGAAAATACACTGTAAAACTTGAATGACTCCATTGTGGTAAAAAATAATAATTAACCTCTATTCGAGTTCATTGTTGAAGAGATATTTACTGCTCCAGCACCAACTCAACTCCCACAGATTTTCCAGGGAGGGTTTTCTTCACTTTTTTCCTGGTAGATTTTAAATCTCCCCTATGCTCACCCACTATCTGATACAAATATTAATCTTAGCATCAATAATACTTTCTTGTATTACTACTTGCATATTTATTCATAAGACTAAACTATTTGATGTTCAGATTAATTCTTATACCTCCAGAAGCCAGCAGAGTACATATCAAGCAATCAATAATGATCATTTGCTTAATTAATAAATGAATGATTAGACAAACAAATTCCCAGGTTGATACCATATTTTATGAGAAACAATGCATTGTCAACAGATGATAGAACTAAGCCACTAAGGATTGTCAACATATTCAATATCTGAGATAAGGCCTCCTTATAGATAGAATTTTCCTTTTTGCAGCCACTGGACTCCTACTGACTTTATGTTCATTTTAGGACAGAGAATTTAAGCATGTGTCATAGGACCTTCTCTACCAGGCCCTATTTCCAGATTTTTGTCCTAGGTATAGGCTATAATCGTTGGAGGGAGGCACTGATGGAACAGTAAGAACAGTGTATAAAGAAGTGGTTTTCAGACTTCATAACCCATAACCCAATAAACATTTCACCTGTTTCTCACACCCACCTTGGCCAGGATCGGGATGTCAGGACTGCTTAATTGAGGAAATCTGGATGATGGAATTTTGTAAAACATCTAACCACACTTTTACATTGTCTAAAACACTGAACCTAGTTGGAAGTCCCAATATATGGTTATTAGTTGGTCACCAAAAGAAATTACTTGGTCCGGAAAAGGAATGAGGCAACCAATGTTAAAATGCCACCTCTTCAAATCATCACTTGTTTTCCTATTGAATAAAATGACAGAGATACTGAGTCATGCCTTACAAAAATAAGTCGAATGTCCCTGTGTTCCCTTACTTAGAGCATTCTGTCCCTCCTTCTCCCTTCATCCTCTATCTTACTATCTCCTCTCCATTGTATTCTTCCTCCAAGCTGTTTGCTCTTGTGCTGATGTACCAACTCTGGAGAGTGGTTCTCTTGATCATGATTATTATTTGTAAGATTATGTTTTTCTTGTTTCTTTTCCATGTTTTATTGGTCTTTTGGCTAATGTAGGTAATATGTAGAAACAATACTGATGAGTCCACCAAATGATATACTTCCTTTCTCTAGCCTAGAGATTTTCATAGCCTTCCAGTTACTTTCATATAATGTTAACCTTAAGGATAGAAATGTCACCTTTAAAAATATTTCAAGGATCTAAACTGAATTCACTTTGAAACTTTATTACTGGACATGGACAAGCATGTCAAGTTCTCAATTAATAGATGAAATATTATCTCCTTTTTCAGTCTTAAATGTCTTCCAAAGCATTTCATGGCCATGCAAAATAGTCGGTTGATATTTTGGGGAGTATCCATGGAAGTAATTGAGCGCACTGGCTAAGAGTATTTTTTGCACTAATTAAATATTCCAAACTTCTATCAAGATTATCGTCACCTATTTAATGGCTCATTGAGTTTACGGGCTATGCAAGTCTCTTTCATCAGTAGAGTTAGGACATTCATTCTTGAAATGATAAATTAAGGCACAGGCTAAAAAGATAAAAGAACATCTGAAGATTATTCACATTTCAAATTTCTGACATGGACAGTTCTGTTCATTGATGAGATTAAGAATCTGATGAGCTTGGAGGATTCATTTTCTTCAAAGAGTCTACTCCCACTTTTTTATACAACTTAGGGCATTGAAAAGTTATGTTGTGGGGATAATTTGTGCACTTAAATGAGGCATATGCATAAAAATATCTTTAATGTAGTTGCTAAATCTAATCTTCAATAGAAGTTCTTATCACATGTATATAAAATGGTTGAAACATGGAGTCATAAATAAATTCCAGCATTTCTGGTGCAGAGGAGGAACAGACAGTTGGCATTAGAGGTTGAGCATTATAAAGAATTCATTCATTAATTCATTCATTTAACAAATAATGATAAAGCAATGACTATTTACTAAGGATTGTGTTGTGCCCTAACTATTCACTGGATGATAAAATGAGTGTAAAAGATGACTTCTTGTTGCTTACTATCTAGTTAAGAATAAAGTAAATAAACACACAAATGAAATAAAAACCTGTTTGACTTTTGATAAGTGCTATGAAGAAATAGAGATGCAGTACTATAAAGAAAGGGCAGAGGTACAGTCATAGGTGGAGTAGTAAAGACATTTAAGCTGATATCCAGTGGAAATAAGATTGAATCAGACAAATATTTAGGGTAAGTGTGCTAGAGGCATAGGGAATAACTTATACAAAGGACCTAAGTGAGAAATACCTTGGGACACCTGGGTGGCTCAGTCAGTTAAGCATCTACCTTCAGCTCAAGTCATTATCCCTGGGTCCCGGAATCTAGTTCCACATCTGGCTCCTTGCTCAGCAGAGAGCTGGCTTCTCCCTCTGCCTGCTGCTCCCCCTGCTTGTGCGCACACGCTCTCTCTCTCTTTCTGACAAATAAATAAATTAAATCTTTAAAAAAGAAAAAAAAAAGAAAGAAAGAATCTGGTGCACTCGAAGGTCTGAAAAATCTTCGTTGCTAGAGTATGAAGGGCCAAAGATTGAAAGGTCAAAGAAGAGGGGCAGAGACCAAGATCTCGCCAGGTTAATCAGAACTTTGTATACCATGGTAGGTAAATTATTCAGATTTTATTCTAAGCCCAGGAAGAAGTGGTAAAATATCACGTGAGTTCCTGTTTAAAGAATAGAAGAAGCCAATATTTGGAGCTGGGAAAGAAGCAAGTTGATTGTTATTCATGATAATCTAAGGATGAAACGCTGGTGGCTTCAATGGATGCAGTGGAGATGAAGACACATGACATAGTTGTGGTCTGTTTTTGAAGGAGAAAGAATGGGAACCGACCATATGTGGAGTAGGAGAAAGTTTGTCAGAAGTGGTAAATGGGGGTATTTTTTTACTGAGGTAGCAAAACAGATTTGGGGTGTGTGTGCATGTGTGTGTTGGGGGAGCATTCATGATGTCAAGGAGGCACTTGAACCTATAGTTTGGAAGCTCACGTGAGATTACTACCTTGAAAGTTAACAAAATCTAGGTAATCTTTGAAACCACAAGAATAGCGGAGATCATTCCTACAGAAGATCTAGAGAGGAAAGGAAATTAGTGAGAACAAAACTTGAGGAATGCCAGGATTTCAGGAGTAAAGGAAATGAGCCTATAAAGAAAAGAGAGAAAGCACAGACAGAGAGGTTGGAAAGAGAGTCATCATCAGTCAGGGGATAGTCAAAAGGAAAATTTCCATCTGAAGACAAAAGGGGATGGTAGCTAAAGCAGAAGCCAAAACTTTGGTCTTTCACAAATGAAAGATTTTCTCATTTCTAATAGGAAATAAAGAAGTATTGAAGAGTATGGATAAAAGAAAGATTTTGAGTTGGTGGAATGCTATGCCAGGTTATACTTTCTCAGTGTAGTATGAATCAGGACTTTCAGATTTGGAAAATGGGGGACAGCAGGGATATGAAAAGGGAATATATGGCAAAGGAGAGAATATCAGTCTTGAGAAGAGGGAAACAAATCTACTAGAAAAATAAAATAGGATCGATGGACAATATAGCTTTAATATAGTTTGTATAGTTCCTTCCAATTTACAAAACACATTCATGCCCAATGTTTATTTGTTCTGTAAACACCAATGAAAACCTGTTTCAGTTAATGCTCATTATAGCATGTGGGGTAGATAAGCCAAGAGCTATTGTCTACAAAAAAACTGGCTCAGAGAATATCTACTTCAGTGGAAGTGGTTTTGCTACCATGTGATAGGATAGAGGTTCCAATCTGGATTTTCAGACTCAGAATTAATATCTTACTCCCCACCAAGGCATACTACTTAGATTATGTTTAACCTTAAATGGTAATTATAGTAAAGCCTATATACTTAAGTTTCCTAGTAAATGCTCAGTTGTTATGATTAAAGATCAAAAGATACAAATGAGTCATTTAAAATATACTAGCTCTATCATTTCTTATGTAATCCATGCAGCATCAATGCTGGGACACAGCTCTACACAGCTGTGACTGAATTGTTGCATGGGATCATATTTTTAGACTGACGTGAATGGTCAAGGCAGCTGAACACCCAATTTAGTTGATTTTGTTCCATAAACTTGACTGGTCATTGGGCTGAACTGACCAGAAGGCACTATCATGCAAATACAGTGAATTATGTTTTTCTAGAGGATGCAAGCTATGCATCAGAAGCTGTCTTAACTATTTCAGATCACTTGAGTAGTACTCTGCCACTGTAACAACAATACATTTTGAATCAGCTTTGTATGAATACTACAGTGATTTTAGAGAGATAAAGTTAATATCTGGGTTTTCTCATCTGTATTGGTGGTGTCTCTTCAGTTGAAAATAACAGAAATTGACCTTTATTGAAAGGAAGAAAGAGAGAGAGAAAGAAAGAAAGAAAGAAAGAAAGAAAGAAAGGAAAGAAAGAACAAAAGAAAGAAAGAAAGGAAGGAAAGGTATGAGAACTGGACATGGGTTAAAGACACAGAGCAATTAGTAACTAATCAGTGCTATATCCTGAATTTCTGGGACTGGTTTGGACCTGGCTAGTTCCTTAGCAGTTCATTTTCAGCGTTTCTGAGTGTGTGTGTGTAAGGCTGATTATCTCTATTACTACTATTGCTACTACTATTATTACTAATAACAATATTGGTATATGACACATAATGGCATAAGTGTTTTACATCCTCATACAAACCTAGAAATTAGGAGTAGGCATATCTCCACTTAACATAAGAGGAAATGACAGCTTGGGAAAGTTGACCTTCTGCAAACTCACATGATTAGCAGGTGGCAGAATTGGAAACTCAGTCTATATAAAGTCCAAGCTGTGTTGTTTTTTTCCTTAATTTTATTTATTTATTTGAGAGAGAGAGAGAGCAGGAGCGGGAGAAGAGGGGTGGAGCAGAGGGAGAGGGACAAGCAGATGTCCTGATGAACTGGGAGCCGGACTTGACTTCAGGGTTGGGCTCGATCCCAGGACCCTGAGATATGACCTGAGCCTAAGTCAGATGCCTAACTGACTGAGCCACTGAGGTATCCCATGTATTCTTAACTTCTATTCTAAATGGCTCATCCTATCAACTTGAAATAATGATCTCTCTGATCAGTTCATACCATTTAAGAAACACAGCTTATAGAATAAATTTATTTTTTGTTTTAATTTTTCTCCAGATCATGCTACTGTTTCCTTTAGGCCTCCTGTAAGCCTGTGTGTATAGACGCCTGTGATTAAAAATCCAATGCATCTGATTTTCAACTTCCACTTATATTATACTACACACATACCACCAAGGAAAATAAGAAACTTACCTTTAAGGAAAAGAGGAAAAGTTTTCTAAGATATGCTACCAAAGCATGAGTGAAACTCAGCTTAAGACTGTGTAATATACTAGTTACGTTCTGAAAGGAGCAGAATGCTTCTTTTGCTACATGACAATTAGAAACACCATTTTAGAAGTAAAAGACTTCTGGGGCGCCTGGGTAGCTCAATTGTTAAGCATCTGCCTTCAGCTCGGGTCATGATCCCAGGGTCCTGGGATGGAGCCTTGCCTCAGGCTCCCTGCTCTGTGGAAAGCCTGCTTCTCCCTCTCCCACTCCTCTTGCTTGTGTTCCCCCTCTCTCTCACTCTCCCTCTGTCAAATAAATACATAAAATCTTAAAGAAGAAGAAGAAGAGGAAGTAAAAGTCCTCTGAAAATCATCTTCATTTCCAGAAAGTTACCAACTCCAACATGGAGCCCTTGAAATGAGAGGCACAGATTCTGTGGTGACTCTGAATTCTGAAAAGAGAAGGAAGGAAGGAAGGAAGGAAGGAAGGAAGGAAGGAAGGAAGGAAGGAAGGAAGGAAGGAAGGAAGAAAGGAAGGAAGAGAAGAGAGAGAGAAAGAAAAGGGAGGGAGGAAGGAAGGAAGGAAGAAGGGAGGGAGGGAGGAAAAGAGAGACGTTGACAGGGGTATATTTAACCATCAGACTCATGACCAAAATCAGGTACAGAAAATCTTGGCCAAAAGAACGCTGACGTTGGTAGACGCTGTTGGAAGCTCTTGTAAGCCTGGGGACTTCTTTACTATACTCCTTGTAAACCAATCTTCCACTGTTTATATTTAGCTTCTGGTACAAATAGAAAGTGAGGATACAGAATGTTTCTCACTGTAAATTAATTTTTCTATTTCTAGAAAAAAAAAACCCTTGGAGTTCAGATTTCTGGGTAGGCAGAAACACAAGTATAGTAATTTCCTTTAAGGTAAGATATATAGAAAGACCTTCCTGTGTTTTGCTTTGGGTTTTTGTTTTTTTGTTTTGTTTTGTTTTCAAAATAGACTATTCAGTGGAATGAGACATGACTGATAGGAAGAATATAAGCAGTTATATTCATTGCATTTGGTTAAAAATACTGTTTCTGTTTGTCACCAACTGATGGCCCAAATTAAGATGAAAGAGGCTTACCTCCAAAATAAAAGTTATTTACATTTCTATCTCTCAGTCAAAATAAATACATACCTTCTGTCTGTATAATATGCAAACTAGAACCATTTAAATGAGGGGGGAAAAAAAGTAGACCTGCCGAAAATAATGTTTCGCCAAGTTTTCAGGGAAGTGGTCACAGCCTTGTGGGAACACTTTGAACCAGAGCTCCAATAAACGAGAGCACTGTCACCTCACACAGACTCCTAATCAGGCCTTCTTTGTTCTGCGGCTCCTGTTTTCACGAGGAGTTCCTTCCTGATACCTGCACATATTCTTCTATTCATATGTAAATGGAATTAAAGCTGTTATTCTTTCTTCCCCACAATCTGCTTTTAAAGTAATAAAAAAAAATGCGGGCGAGGTTGCCGAGAGAGGTGGAGGCTGGTGGACGCGGGCGGGTTCTGACTTCGCACCAAGCCCACGGTAGTCGTCCTGAAGGAGAAGCTGTGCCTCTGCTTCCCCCAGGGATCTATTGGAACGTGAAGGGGTTATCACTGGAGCCGTTATTGGCTTTAGACATTTCCACTGATAGGACATTTGGATTCCTATGGCCGTTTTATGGTTCTCTAGACGGCCGTGATCCGGGAGGAGGTGTGCAGGTGGTCTCTCTCCCTGTCAGGGGAGGGAAGATAGTCCGGCCAGAAGAGAACAGGGAACCACACATCCCGGGTTCAACTCCTGGCTTTGACAGTCACCTGCTGGAGGCTTGGAAAAAGCCACATGAGGTTACCGGGGCCTCCCTGTCTTCTGTGTGCAGATTAATTGCCTGTGGCAAATGCTGTGTGCAAATTTCAAGGGCAATTGAGTCCTGGGTGCTTTCCTAGTGCTCCTCTTTTATTTTTCCTCTCTCCCTCTCTCTCTCTCTCTCTCCCCCCACCCTCTGTTTTGTTTTTAGGGTCATGAGATGCCAGTTTTATGTGCGGTTAAGTTGTGCATGTTCCAAGCTAACCAGGGCACCTCAACTGCACTTTAAAACCATCAATGATAAACATATCCATGATATCTGATGTCTTAAGGGAGTAACCTAATTCTGCTTTGGTGGAGTCATTTTATGTGGATGCTTCTTCCTATTTCTACAAGAATGTTGTAGTCATTAGTTTAAGCCAAATAGGAAATTCCACTCTTAAGTGCCTTCTTTTCTCAGTCTGTTAAGAGATGTTAACAGATAAGGAAATAAAATACATCTACAGAATGTCTCAATTTTTAAAGAAAGGAAAGGGTTAATAATGCAGTTTCTATAAATATGGAATACCTACAGCTCCTGTTTATAACCTGTGCCCCAGGTTGTGTTCCCTGTTTAAAATGATTGCTTGTAAGTATAATTTATTAAAGAACTTGAATTTAAAAAAATATATATAAAAAGATTTTTAACAAGAACACACAAATAGAAAAGAGCTTGAATAAACTATTTTCTCTCAGAGAGCTTTGTGTCAAGAGGGACGTCTAGGATCAGACAATGGCTGCTACATCCCTTTTGTCAACCAACAACTGGGATTTTGAGAAAGTTACCCTCTTATAAGCCTTAGTCTCCTCCTCCCTCAAATGAGGTGGGGTGGAGTGGGCCTTAACTAGTAGGATAGCTATACAGATTAAATTAGATAATACATGAAAAATCCCACCTCCACCAGGAGCTCCGAAAACAGTAACAGTCATTATGCAACAACGTCTCAGAAGCTCCTTTCATTTCAGGAAGACCGTGTGCCCAGAACCATTAAGAATCATAGGGAAGGCACACTGAAAGTGGTCAGGGAAATTAACCAGGTACTCCGACAACGGGCTGCCTAAAACAATAAATGTATATTTCAACGTTTCACCGTATTACTGCAGTGCTGTGGGAAGAAGGGTGGTGGTGGTCATCACCATTACCCATTACCATTACCAGGCCGCTTGCCCTGTTACAAACTCCAGAGACGGCACCACCAACACTCCTTCCGCCGATGGAGTCCAGGATCCCTCCATCAACGCTGCGCGCAGACCCGAGGCCCGTGTCCTTATCGGTGTCCCCCTTCCCACGTCTTCAAAAGCTTCCCCTTCAGGATTATAGATATAATTATTATCAACACACCTATATTGACATATATAACTTGCATAGTGTAAAATTGAACAAGTGATGTCAGAGATAATAAATCCCACAACTGTTATTTCTGTTTGAAAACCATGACACAGTGTGGCGAAAGCGCCAAATAGTCTGGGGTTTGTTCTTGTTTGCAAGGGCTTTTGCTTCGCATATTTTACTGTCAGTTTCTTGACATTTTTGTCAGCTTCGAACTGGAGGGCATAGGTGCTGGCGGCAGGTCTCACCACATTTTTATTCTCCATTGCATTTGCAGAGACTAGGAAAAAAAAATACAATAAAACCGGGGGGGGGCAGGCAGGGAAGGGGGCGCTGAGGAAGAACCGGGAAGAGAGGTGATGGTGTCAAAGGCAGAGCAGCGTGAGGGGCCGACTGTGAAAGTCAGAACAGGCGGTTTTTCCACTGGCAGCTGGCGCTCCCCATCCAAGGTGAGCCCCCCACGCCCCTGCCCCTCACCCCCTCCAAAGAATCCTGACACAGAAGCGCTGAGATTT
>LNAC01000506.1:927488-993997 GCA_002007465.1 Ailurus styani | reverse complement strand
CAACCCCCGACCCCCCGACCCCCTCACCCCACATCCCCCTCCCCAACAAACTGTGCATTTCAGGGCAGTGGAGGTGTCTGCACAAAACCGCTATTGTTTTCTTAGTAACATCAGCCCTGGCTCAAATCAAGCCTTAAAGTTTTCTGCCTTTTAGAACTAGAAGCCCCCCACCCTTTTTTTAATTCGTGTCAAAAATATACAGAATGTACGACATTCAAGATGTGATAATGTGGGAACATCTTTTCTCCCCACCCCCACAGCTTTTGTTAACAAAGAGGGAAAGAAAGGAATGAACAGACTGTCCTGGGCATCTATTCGAGTTTGGTCCCAAATAATAGTTAAATAACAATAGTGGCATCATCTATATTATATTATAGATAGATATTATAGTTAAGAACCATCTTCCCAAAGAACCCCAACTAAATTTTATTTTAATATCTCTACGTTTTATTTTTTATTTACCTTATTCTCTTTTCTCTTATTTCTCTCTATAGGGAGATTTTTCCCAAATTGTCCATGAAGAGGGGAAAATGTGTTTTCTTATTAAATAAATCTGGATAATGCATATTCCCAAAGTTTACCTAAAACGGAGCCCATTTTATTCATCAGAACCTTTATTAATATGGAAGAGGGGCACAGAGCTCTGGGGTCAAGGGTCTATAATTCCAACAACGTAGTTCTAACAGTCACCTTTTTGAGCATATTGATTGTAGGATTTACTTAGTGTATCTGATTATTTGCTTTCATTGCCGAGGAAGTTCGAGTATTCGTCAATTTCAGGGAAGGCCAAAAGTTACTTCAAATACCATTACCAGAGTATGTTGATGTTCTCTTGGATATTAGAAGAGAATATTGAATAAGGCTTTTAAAAAATAGGGAGATGAGTGTGAAAATAAATAAAATAGCTTTTAATAACCAGCTTAGATGACCCTGTTGACATTAACAATAAAAACAAAGTAAGATGGGGAACGTGGTTAGGAGAATCACAGTGCGAGTATCTTGGTGAACATCTGCACACACATCAGTAGGGTGACCTCCTATCAGCAGAATTATTGAGTCAAAGGATTGCATTTTCACAAATTTGACAGATGTCACAAACCGCCCTCCAAGCAGGTCACATTGATTTATACTTTTCCCAAGATCATTCTTTATGCCTATAGTTCTTTTCTGTTAATTTTTCCCTTTTATATTACTTCATTTCTCTATTGGGCTCTAATGAACTTTAGCTGGTATTTGGAAAGGATTATATCCAATCTATAGAATAATTTGGGGAAACTGACATCATCATAGCATTGAATCTTACTCCAAAGGAACATAAAAATCACTTTTTCGCTCTTCATAGAATTTAGTGGTCTGTAAATGGGTTATGGATGATTCTTGAGGTGCTTAGCCATTTTAGATATTGCCTTGTTATTTTAGATCAGGGGTTGCCTGTTGTTCTAAATAAAGCTTAATGGAACACAGCCGCACCCATCATTTACATACAGTTTACTCTGCTTAAAGTTGTGTCCTTGCAACAGAGACCATATGACCTGCAAAGATTAAAATAGTTACCACATGGCCCTTTACTGAAAACTTTGTTGACTCCTGCTTTAGACCATTTGTTTCCTTCCATTATATTTTCCGTATTACTTTTACATAGAAAAATTTTTATTCGTAACTTCTCATTACTAAATTCCCTTGTTTATAGTAATTTCTGATGATTCCCCTGAGGTTTCTAGCAATGCAAGATATCATACAAAAATAATTATAATTTTATTTTCATATTCCCACTGTATTTATCTATTACTTTATCTATTACTACTGACATATATATAATATTGCATGCGCTTCCTTTATTTATGTATAGAGTTATGTTTATTTCTCGCTATATATTATACTGTTTATTCCTATTTTATTAAAATACATTTTAATCAAAAATGAATTCTGAATGTAGTCACTGAAATATTCATAAATAATGTTCTCCTTTGACCTTTGTATATGATGCCTTTTATGAATAGATTTTTCATTTTGAAGCCATTGGGGATGAATTCCATCCACTTGGCTGGAATATGTTCTTTTTTAATGACCAAGCTGAATTTTCCTTGCTAGTAATGTATCAAGACTCTGCATCAGTGGCAACTGGGTGGTTCAGTAAGTTGAGATTCTGACTCTTGATATCAGCTCAGGTCATGATCTCAGGGTCATAAGATTGAGCCCCAGATGGGCACCATGCTCAGCAAGGAGTCTGTTTGCGATTCTCTCTCCCTCTCCCTCTGCCCTTCCCCCTGCTTGCACTCTGTCTCTCTCTCTTTCTAAAATAAATAAATAAATAAATAAATAAATAAATAAATAAATAAATAAATAAATCTTCAAGAAAGAGACTGCATCAATATTCAAAAGTAAAATATACCTGTCTTTTTATAGTTTTGTGGTTTGTAATTTTAAGATGCTAAAGTCAATTTTAAGATGCTAAAATCAGTTGACTATTTCCTCTTTTCCCATGCCTTGAATTACTTAAGAGCCTCAGAACTGTTTCTTCCTTGAATAGTTAAAAGAATGTACCTATGAAACAATTTAGGCAATGGGGTTTCCTGGGTAATATTGCTGTACTACATCTGCCAGTTTTCTACATTGCTAATGGACAAAATGCTCTGTATTTGGAGGAAGGAATTTAGTATCTTGTATTTTTATTAAAAACTATCCATTTCATTTAGACTCTCAAATGCTTTGGGACAGAATATATTTAGATAATGTATTTTTCCCAGATCTGTTAGGATTTTAAAAATTTACTTTTTATGTATCCTTCGTGATATTATTTATATACTTTAGGAAAATGAGGGTGAAATCGAGACAGAGGACATGTGATGAGAGCTATGGTGGCAATACCCCAGAAAGATTCACCACATATATTTCCCTGGGTCAGAGCTGCTGAAAAAGCAGTTGGCAAAAAACAAAATCTGTGGGATCCTGGACAAAGAAAAGCTTGAATTCTAAGTAATAGATAGAAAGAATACAAAAATGTAAGTTCTAAATGAGAAGGTGAAGAAGCTTCTTTCAAAAATAAATATAATTAGATACCTAACGATAACAAACAAGTTTTTACAAAGAATCTATTTGGACAATTCTGAATCAAACCATGAACACTGGCATGGTTATGGGCTTGTTGTGTAGAAGGAGTTTAAGCAAAGAGAATATGTACAACCTGGAGATGAAGAGCATCCTTCACTCACATGGGTGATATAAAAGTGAGTCACTAGGAAAGAAAATGTAACTAGAATACCCTATTGGTTCTGCAGTGGTCAATATTTCAACAGTCATAATGTCTTAGGTATTTTCAAATTTAGAATCAAACCTGTAGACAACAGGTTTTGATCTGGTCTGAAAGTGATTTATATTTGCTGAAGTGTAGAAAGAAAGAGGAGTAAGGCTGGTGGAGAGGAACACAGAAAGGAAAGTTAAGGGCTTCAAATCCCAATCTTACACAGAAGGGAGCAAAAAGATGCCTTAACGACAAATAAAACATGGACTAGACTTTGGATAATGTCATATAAAATTATAAAATAACCAACAACAAGCAAAAAATAATAATAATTTGATCTACCTGTCCAACCTTGTGGAGGTAGATAAGCAGGCTATATCTTCTTTCTTGGTGAGAATCAATCATTGATGTCTAACATTGACAAGTCAAACATTCCTTTTCTTTTAAAGATTTATGTATTTATTTTAGAGGCGGGGGAGGGCTAGGGGAAGGGGGAGAGAAAGAATCCTCAAGCAGACTCTCAGCTGAACTTGGTGACCCACTTGGGGCTCGATCCCAGGATCCTGAGGTCTGTGATGTGAGCAGAAACCAAGAGTTAGATTCTTCTTCTTTTTTTTTTAAGAGTTAGATTCTTAACCAACTGAGCCACCCAGGCACCCCTTATTTCATTTTATTTATTTATTTTAAGTAGGGTCCACACCCAGCATGGAAACAAACATGGAACTTGAACTCATGACCCTGAGATCAAAATCAGAGCTGAGATCAAGAGTATGTGTGGCTCAGTTGGTTGAGCCACCCCGGTGCCCTGACAAGTCAAATATTCCACGAATATTTACTAGAGCTATGGTATAGCTCTAAAAGGACTAAGAACAGAAATAAATAAGCATGGTTGCCTTTGGAAAGGAGGAATCTTGGGTGGGAGAAATTTACTTTGGAATAAAGAAGATAGCCTTTCCATTTTAGCTGATAATTTTTTTTTTCTTGCCGTGTTCATGTATTAGTGCTGTAATAGTGTAATAGTGTCTATAAGTATGGAATTTGTTTTCAGATAACTGATCTTTTTATATTTTTCCCCAAGACCAGAAAATACACAAATGGGGACAATTCTTTGAACTCTAAAAAATATTCACGGTATCCTATAGTCAATCTTCATTCAGAAAATCTGCATACTACCATGTAGATTTCTAAATCTTATTGCTGTTACATTGTAGTGAGTTTCCTCATTTATCTTTGGCTTAATTAGCCCAAATTTACTCAAGGAATATGAAAACATATTTTTTTAAGATTTTATTAATTTATTTGAGAGAGAACAAGAGAGAGAGAGAATGAGGGGTGAGAAAGTGCAGTGTGAGAGAGGAGGAGAGAAGCAGACTCCCTGCTGAGCAGGGAGCTCAATACCTGGCTTGATCCCAGGACGCTGAGGTCATGACCTGAGCCAAAGACAGAGGCTTAACCAACTGAGCCACAGGTGCCCCCTGAAAACATATTTTATGAAACTTACCATGGGTTATGAAAATTGTTGCATATATTTTGCCTTATATCACTTTGTGTTGTACTGAAATGAGTCAGTTAAGTTAAAGGAATCATCATAAAGGAGATTTAACTTCTGGAACATTCTAATTCTCTGGAGGAATGGATATTATATTCCTTATTGGGAAAAAAAAAAGGAGGAGAATAAAAAGAAAGAAAAAGAAGAAAAAAAATGCTAGTCCTTTAGTCCAGTGATTTCGAGAGCTAAACATCAGATTCACTTAGAAAGTGAATAAAATCCACTGTTTTAGGCTTAGAAAAAGCACAGATATTTTGGTTCCCTCTTGGAAATGGTTGAGTAAGTCTGTGGGGACCCCAGGAATCTCATTATTTTAAAAAGGATTTTGAGGCACATTCAGGCTGGGAACCACTACCTGCACTGCTCTGGTTTCCTTTTCCTGGCCAATGGGAAACACCGAGCAAAATTAACTCTTCGACTTTAATAAACATGTGAGCCTCCACAACCCCAGTATCTTTTCCCCTTGACCTTGGTTTGGTTTTGTTTTGTTGGGTTTTTTGTTTTTGTTTTTTTTAAATTTCACTTGGCTGTATCCTAATCTTGATTTGATAAAAGTGAATGGACTTTCTAAACAGGTGGCTTAGATGGAGTTTGTTTTTATTGCTACTTTTGTAATCTAAGAAAATCTGCTTGGCTAAAACCTATACTGCCTGGGAAGCTGGGCCTTAACTGCCCACTTAGCATGTTTCCCCCAGGGCTGTCAAAAGGAGTGTGGTGTGGATATGGCAAGTTGGCTATATGCCCAAGTACAGTGGTATGTGAGTGTGAGCTCATCCAGCCAGAACTATGTATTTGCACTGTGTACAGCTTGCAAAGAACAAAACTCGAATAACGTGGAAGAAAGGCAATGTCGTCCTAAGGAAACTCTCAGTGAGAATTCCATTGTGGGTAAGGCCAAGATAGCACTTGGAGTCTTGTGGCTAGTATGGTGCTTAAAAGTTCTGGGTGGGGAGGAAAAGTCATGCTTTGGATTTTTCTGTGACACAGATAGCTCTCTGTGGTGTCTGCTTTTGTTATTTCAAACAATTTTTAAAATCTGGATGTTGAGAGGTTATGGGCCAGAAGGCTCTCACTTTAGTGGGCTCTCAGAAGCAAGCTAGCAAAAACTTCCAGAAGTGACTGGAAAGTGTGATGGCCACCACTGCTTGCCCTGGTTTCAGAATTCTTTCTCCCTTGATCTTCAAAACCAAACTCCTTCTAATTAGCATGTTTACAAGATATAAGGGAGAACAGAGCTGGTTATCAAGAATTCACCTTGATGTTGGATTGTCTAACCCACAAAGGTCATCCTTTCTTTCTATCTTAAAAGGCATTGGAGGCGGAAGGCAGTGAGGGGGTGGGAAGGAGACTTTCAAGTCATGAAAGCTGTGGGGTAGGCAGACTCAGACAAGTAAACTACTCTGGAATCACTGATCTTCGACTGGATGTTACATGGGGGCTACTGAGTTTGAACAATGACCCAAGCCTTCTGCAGCCCATTAGCCACAAGCCCTCAGGCAGGTGTCTTCAGAACTCTGAAGAAAAAATTAAGCATGAAAAGTTTGTTGTATGTCTTGCTTGTATTATAGTTCTAGCTGAGACAAAGTGATTTTTGTGGAGTCCTTTTCTCTCTTCCCTAGTGAGCTTGGAATTGGATATTAAAGAAGAAAAACAAAGAGATATTTGTCTTAAAGCTTAGAGCACTGAACAAAACAGAATGTGGGAGGCCAGTTAACCCTTCTCATTTGCCTCCAGAAAGCTGTTGCTCTGCTCTTTACATCTACATACATGCTCGTGGAAAACACAAAAAACACGTAATATCATGCTCTTGTGTATAAGGAAATATTGACTTGATGTTTATGTGACACTTCAATGTAGTTAGAAAAAAAATGGTGAAGTTCATGGATTGGATACTTCAATAAGAGATGTTTGCTTTCTGCATAGATCAAGGTAATGCGATCCAGATTGGGGGGGAAAATATGACACTACTTAGAACAAAATAGCATTTATTTCTCACTGTCCCTAGAGTGTGTGGGTGGAGGGGAGATGCCCTTTCTCTAAGTGATATAATTAGCAAAAGTACTAGTGGCGGGAGAATTCTGCACAGGTGTGTGCATTAAGGAATATTTCTAAAATTTCTAAATATTTGAAATACAAACAGAATCATGATACACGGGAAAGTAAGTTCTTACTCTACCAAACAATCTTCTCCTTGCCCCCTTTCCTTTCCATATGTGCCCAGAGAGGAAAAAAAAAAAAGTAATTCAAAGACTTCTCTAATGTTTAAAATACTAGAGGCTAAGAAATTCTAAGAGAATTTAGATAAATCTAATTCTAAGAGAATTTAGATAGATCTAATCTAATTTAGATAAAGCTACTCTCTTCCTTTCATCTCCTAGAGTTCGGAGTCTCCAGCAGTGGTACAAGGGGGACCCAAGTGCAAAATACACTTGGACCCTCCTTATCCTCATTCATTTGTGGGGATCAGCGTTTTCAGAAACCAATAATTCTTGCAAAAGAAAAAGCCAGAGGCTGTGTGTTATTTCTTTCACATCGATGGGCAAAACCAGCTTTCCATAACAACAACAAAAAAAAATGCAATTCTATTGCCTTGAATTGCCTTAGGTAGAAATCATCTCTTTTCTCCTCCCCCCAAGGAGAAATTTTTAGCCACTTGTTGAGTGCAATAAATGCAGTTTTCCTGTCACTGTAATTTGTTCCCACTCCTCAATTGAAAGGCTTAAAGCTTCCATTTCCAGGAATGTCCTTCTCTCTACCCCTTCAAAATGTTGCCCTACCCCTCACCCCATTTAGCCATGGGAACATTACAGACAATTAAATGAAGTTTATATGTGATGGCAAGATATTACATTTACAGCCTTTTGAACTTTCTTCTACAACACCCTTAGGTCATATGAGAACATCCAAGTAGGGACTCTGAGGAGCAATAACGGAAGCCCTCTCTCCTCTTTGTTCCACCACTTTCCCAACAACAAGAAGTTCAAGGTTATGATGAACGAGGTTCCGCCACATGTCGGGTGCAGGTTTCAGCAGCCATTACCAAAGCAGGTTGCTTGTTCCTCATCAGCTTGATGAAGAACAGAGTGCTAACTGACCGTCATGGTATGTATAAGTTCTGAGTCATTTTGCTTATGGCCATTAACAAGGTCTTGGCTCAATAAGGAAAATAAGCATTTATTGACCATTTTCCCTAGACCAGGCCCCATGCTTATAGCTCCCCTACATTTTCTAGGTAATCTTTTCAACAACATGCAAACTAAGGTGGTTATCCACATTTGTGGGTAAGAACCACTGATTTCTCTCTGTAGGTAAGAAATGGTTCATTGTTGAAAACATTGTGGTCAATTTGTGGACCACTTTGTTCATTGTTGAAAAGATTATACAAAAAATCCAAGAAATCTTTGAATACAGGATGTTTAGATGTGCAATTTTGTTGTAATATGCATGAAGGCTGTATACATTTTCTTCCTGCTACAAACCACCACAAAGTTAGTGACTTAGAACAATCCCCATTTATTACCTCAGTTCTGTCAGTCAGAAATCTGGCAGGGGCTCTGGGTCCTCTGCTCAGGGTCAAACAAGATTGAAATCAATGTATCAGCTAGGGCTGAATTCTCATCTGGAGCTAAGGGTCTTTTTTTTTTTTGTAAGGTTTATTAATTTATTTTAGACAGAGAGAAAGAGAGAGAGTGAGAGAGCACTGGAGTGAATGAGCATTGGGTGGGAGGGGCAGAGGAAGAGGGTGAGAGAATCTCAAGGAGACTCCCTGCTGAGTGTGGTGTTGGACACCGGGCTTAATCTCACGATTCTCAGATCATGACCTGAGCCAAAGTCAGCGGTCAGACATTTAATGAACTGAACCATCCAGGCACCACTGAAACTCTTCTAAGTTTATTCAGGTGGTTGACAGAATTCAGTTCATTGTGGCAATAGAGCTTATGGTGACTTGTTTCTTTACAGCCAGCAAGAGAGTGTCTGCTACTGCTCCTTGTCTCCATGAGAGTTCATCTAATGAGGTCAGCCTCGCTCAGTATACACTCCTTTTGAAGGGACTCAAAGTCAACTGATTAGGGACCTTAATTACATCTGTAAAATCTCTTCTGCTTTATATCAGAGCATACTCATGGGAATGATACTCCATTATATTCAGTGGTCCTGCTCACAATTAAGTGGATGGAGATTTTAAAGAACACATACACCAGGGCCAGAATCCTGGCATCCATTTTAGAATCCTGCCTACTACAAAAGATGCTAATGTTTTTTATCCCCATTGGTCACAATGTGAACATCGAGTGCCAGAACTGTGGATTGTTTTATTTTAAAAATATTTAATAAGATGTGGTTAAATTGTCCAAAAGCAAATTCAAAATATTCAGCTTTGTTAAAAATGTGTTATTTATATCTTATTTTCATAGGTATATATGTTTTAATTTTACAGATATTTCAAATATTTTGAAAAATAACTTTTTTAAAGTATACATAAAGAATAATTCTAATTGGCTGAGCTTTTTAAATACTTTCTTGATTCACATTTGTGGGGCAAGACAGTGTGCTATGGGCCCACAGTGTCTCTGCAACTCCTTGTTGGGTGTGCCAAAACCACAAAGCCTAAGTGTCCTCACCCTGAGATTATTCCATAGCTAGTCATGTAACTAATTAAATAGGTTAAATTGACCACAACACAACTCCCCTGAGTCTGTTCACTTCTCAGGGGTATTAAGTGAGGCTACTGAGTACCTCTTGATATATTGTTTACCATTTGAATATCCTTTAAATCAATAAAAGGAAAACTTGCCCAATTTAATAAATGGGCAAAAGACTTGAATAGCCACTTGACAAATGAGCCATAGTCCCTTGCCTGAGGATATGCTAGGGTTAATTAAGAAAACTAACTTCAGGGCACCTGGGTGGCTCAGTGGGTTAAAGCCTCTGCTTTCGGCTCAGGTCATGATCTCAGGGTCCTGGGATTGAGGCCCACATCGGGCTCCCTGCTCGGCGGGGAACCTGCTTCCCCCTGTCTCTCTGCCTCCTTGTGATCTCTCTCCCTCTGTGAAATAAATAAATAAAATCTTAAAAAAAAAAAAGAAAAAGAAAAAGAAAACTAGCTTCACAACACCAAATCCCACCAAATTGGGCTCCATCAAAATTCAGGTTTGGAATTGCAGGGGACAAGAGTGTGGACACCCCACCAACATGGCTTCGGTCTTCTGAGAAGAGGATGAATTCATTGAGAAGTAGGAGAGAAGATGGAGATACTAGTGAAACTTGAAGATGGACCACTTTGTACCATCAAAGAGTTCTCTTAAAAAAAAAAATTGTGGGGCACCTGGGTGGCTCAGTGGGTTAAAGCCTCTGCCTTTGGCTCAGGTCATGATCTCAGGGTCCTGGGATCAAGCCCCTCATCGGGCTCTCTGCTCAGCGGGGAGCCTGCTTCCTCCTCTCTCTGTCTGCCTCTCTGCCTATTTGTGATCTCTCTTTCTCTGTGTCAAATAAATAAATAAAATCTTTAAAAAAATTGTGACATTAGTTAGCAAAATGTATAGATAAGCTCAAAGAAAAATAAGACCCTTTTTTAAAAAAATTTTATTTATTTATTTGAGATAAAGAGCAAGCCAGCATGAGTGGGGAAGGGGCAGAAGGAAAGAATCTCAAGCGGACTCCCCACTGAGCAAGGAGCCTGAAGCAGGGCTCAATTCCAGGGCCCCAGGATCATGACCTGAGTTTAAGGTAGATGCTTAACTGACAGCCACCCAGGCACCTGTGAAATTATTACACAAAGCAAAGAAGAAAAAGAATGTGACAAAATAAGCTAAGTAGTAAATCTAAAAGATCAAACCAAGCAATAATATATAAACAAACAAAAATTTAAAAAATCAGTTATGAAAATCATTTTTTCCTCTCTTCCAATGGAATTTCAGACACTTTTCAAATATGACCCTTAAATATTTTTGCTTTTTGGCAGTAATTTTCCCTGGGTAATAAAATACTGATGACCTTCATGTCCAATGAGTAGATATGCCTGTAACAATTTACACAAAACTTAGTTTGAGGAAGATAAAAGAAAGTCAGTTGCAGATGAAAATTACACTGCTCAAACTTCATCCACACCACATACCATCACCATGGGGTTAAAAAAAAAGAAAGAAAGAAAAAAAAAAAAAACCCTCCTTTCCCACAAAGACAGCCACTTTCCCAATGTCCCTTTCTCAATCAAGTTAAGAAACAAAGCCCTCTTGGGTAAATCATTGCAATGCTAATGAAATCCAGACAGGCAACTTGAAACTTGAAACAGAAAAAACAAAATTATCCAATGGAAATCATTTATTAGCTGTCCCTGGTTCATTGAAACTAACAAAATGTGGAAGAAACATGACCTGAATGTGTCACAAATGATAATGATCTTATGCCTATGCTGTGTTTTCTACCCAGATGAATCCAAAACACTTTTCTAAGTTTCCTAAGGGGTGGGAAATAGGCAGTTGACCATTAGTACAAATTACTAACTTCTGGGATAACTAACAGCATAGGTTAATAACTAGATTCATTGTTACCCAAGAGTTACAAGAAACTCAACACAACTCTAGCTGCAACCTGCTTCCTCAAGAAGTATTGAAGAAAGAAAATGACCCGCTAGCAATCCGTGTTCACCCCAGACCTGACACTTGTCTTCAGAACCACTCATAAAAATAATGAAAAAATCTTATTGCCTCTAGTATAGGTATTGTTTACTTGTTTTTATCTCTTAAGCTCTTTCCAGAATGGCTCTTGCAAGTTATTAAACTATCCCAGAGTGAACCAAGTAAGCAGTAGCAACCCCGTGGATTTTAGTGTTCTGTATAAATGTTGGCCCGTGGCTGCTCCAGCCTTGCCATCCCACACACTCACACGCACGCGCACAGGCACACACACACACACACTCATTCGCAGAATTGAGCTCAGAAAGAAAAGTAAGCTTGGAAAAGTTATTGTAGCAATGAGAAAGAGGAGGGGGAAAAAAGACTCCCTGTAGACTTAGAAGCCAATCTCCAGAGAAAAGGCTCTCTGGCCTCTCAACTTCTGTCCAATCAGTTTTTGAGAACATAAGCCAGTTGCCTTTTGTAAAATACTGCACCCACTTTCCATGGAGCCTGATGAGACTATGTTAATCAGGTGCTCCACTCACCCTTAGCAGAAGGGCAGGTACATGTAATATTGGCCAACTGAGACGTTTATCCCCAGAATTTGAACTGTGAATAGAGCGGCAGAAAGATTCAAAGTGTTTGTGGCTGTTTATTCCAGCAGTAGTGTCTGGACAAGTCTGTTGATTACTATCTCCATCACTTACAAAAAATGTGCCTGAACATTTCACTTCAGGTTTCCATTCCAAGAGGCATTTATTTTAAGTAGACCTTTTCATCAAAGTATAATAAACATACAGAAAAACGCACAAAATGTAAACACGATTTGATGAAACTTTACAAGTAAAACTGTGTATCCATCATTCAAAAGATATCAAACTTAGTTACAAGGAGTGTGATCTACATACCAACAGCCTTGGCATTATCTAGGAGCTTGTTAGAAATGAAGACTCTTGGGACGCACCTAGACTAATTGAATCAGAATCTGCATTTCAACAAGATTTCCAAAGAGATCCAGATGAACACTGAAGTTTAAGAAGCATAGGTATAGAACATGACCAGCTGTCTAGAAATCTCCCTTACTATTTTACTCAGTCATTAAGCTCTCAAAAGTAACCACTTTTCTGACTAACTCTGGATTAGTTTTATCTGTTCTTAAATTTTCTATAACTCGATTCATGGTATGTATTTTGGGGGACCTGTCTTCTGTTCATCAACATAATGTTTGGAAATTCTTCTATGTCATTGTATGTGGCAATTTGTTCTTATTTTTAATTGCTGAATGAACCTACCACATCTTATGTATTCTAGTGTTGATAATCATTTAGATTGTTTTCAATGTGGGAGCTATTATGAATAATTCCAGTAGGATCGTGGCCTTTGGAGAACATATTTATGTATCTGTTGGGCGAATTTTGAAGATTAGAATGGCAAGATCATGGAAGATGTGTATGCTCAGCAAAGTGAATACTGACAAAATGTTTCCCGAAGTGGTGGTCCCAATTAACACTCCCACTATCAGAGTATGAGAATTCTGCTTGTCCTACCATCCACTAACCAAGCTCTCCATCTTTTGGCCTTGTCAGATGTTTGCCGGTTATCTGATGGTTGGATGGTTGGTTTAACAATGCTACTAGTTGTGTGGTGATCTCATATTTTCATTTGAATTTGTGTTTCCCGGTTGACTGGAGCTATTGAGGACATGTTCGTATTTTTTCGCCATTTGGATAGCCTTTTCTGTGAAGTAACTGTTAGTGTCTTCTGCCCAATTACTGAACGATATTCATCTATCATTTTCATTTTAAATTGCAGAATTTCTAAAAAATTCTATAGTGTCTAAATGAGTCTCTTATCAGTTTTTTTTATATCTTCCTCCACTTTGTGACTTGGCTTGATAAACAAACTTTTTTTAAAAAAGTAATAAATCCATTTATCAATCCTTTTCTATTTGGTTAGTCCACAAAATAATTCTGTTTACAAAATAGTGGCCGATGCAACTCTAATCTGGTTTCCCTTTTTGGTAGTGGAAGACAGGAAAAGAAGAAAACAAAACTGGAAGATGATAATCCATCCAATTTGGGAAGATGACGTGTTGTCCCGAAAAGTATGCCTTTTGTTTATACTGACATTATTTGTAGGAATAAGGCATTACTTTTGTTGTAATCTCTAATGATACAATGGAAAATTTTTACTCAGATACCTCTAGTCCATGAAGTATTAATACATAGTCACCCTGCCTAAATTATGGAATCGTAAGTCAAATCTTCTGTGTTTATGTTACAAATTGCTTACCAGACCATGATTTCATCAGCTGAGGGCAACTCTGGTCCCTCCGAAGTTAGCGCTCATGGATTTCTTTTTTTTTTTTTTTTAAAGATTTTATTTATTTATTTGACACAGAGAGAGAGATTACAAGTAGGCAGAGAGGCAGGCAGAGAGACAGGGAGAGGAGGAAGCAGGCTCCCCGCTGAGCAGAGAGCCCGATGCGGGCCTCGATCCCAGGACGCTGAGATCATGACCTGAGCCGAAAGCAGAGGCTCCAACCCACTGAGCCACCCAGGCGCCCTTGCTCATGGATTTCTTACCAGGAATTTCCCTCCCCCAACATTATACTTTAAAAATAAAATTGAACCATTGCTAATACAAAATAATCCTTGGTCAGTTTTACCTATCAAGCATACACGAGGGTAATTACCTAGATAATCTAAACAAACACATCATTTTACCTGTATTTCTTGGATAGCAACTCTTCTTGTCAAATATTTATTATGCACCTGTGGTGTATTAGATATGAGGAAAGCCACTGAGGTGACTATTTTTCCTTGTGGGATCATATGATATTAGAAGGGCATCTATGACCTGGAAGAGAAAAAGTTGCACCATCTCTCTTCTAAGAAAGGATGTAATATTTTTTTTTTAAGATTTTTATTTGTTTATCTGACAGGGAGAGAGAGATCACAAGGAGGCAGAGAGGCAGGCAGGGGGAGAGGGGGAAGCAGGCTCCCCGCTGAGCAGAGAGCCCGATGCGGGCCTCGATCCCAGGACGCTGAGATCATGACCTGAGCCGAAAGCAGAGGCTCCAACCCACTGAGCCACCCAGGCGCCCTTGCTCATGGATTTCTTACCAGGAATTTCCCTCCCCCAACATTATACTTTAAAAATAAAATTGAACCATTGCTAATACAAAATAATCCTTGGTCAGTTTTACCTATCAAGCATACACGAGGGTAATTACCTAGATAATCTAAACAAACACATCATTTTACCTGTATTTCTTGGATAGCAACTCTTCTTGTCAAATATTTATTATGCACCTGTGGTGTATTAGATATGAGGAAAGCCACTGAGGTGACTATTTTTCCTTGTGGGATCATATGATATTAGAAGGGCATCTATGACCTGGAAGAGAAAAAGTTGCACCATCTCTCTTCTAAGAAAGGATGTAATATTTTTTTTTTAAGATTTTTATTTGTTTATCTGACAGGGAGAGAGAGATCACAAGGAGGCAGAGAGGCAGGCAGGGGGAGAGGGGGAAGCAGGCTCCCCGCTGAGCAGAGAGCCCGATGTGGGGCTCAATCCCAGGACCCTGAGATCATGACCTGAGCCGAAGGCAGAGGCTTAACCCACTGAGCCACCCAGGCGCCCCGAAAGGATGTAATATTAAAATCTAAAAATGCGGCCGTGTTATCCTCAATTGCTGTAAGAATTCAAATGGCATGCTTTCTTTTCCCCAGTGCATGTTGATTTAGAAAAGAGATAATTTATTGTGGCCAGCAGTGTAGAAAACAGGAACTGTGCATTAAGAACAATTTCATGCAGGATACTTGATAGAATATTAGTTTATTGAATTTGATATCAAAACTGACAGGATGAGTAGTGTTAGTACTGTCTTTCAAGTGAAGCAATGGGGACTCAGAGAAAGTTAAATGAACACTATGGCCCCAATCCCAGAGCTGGCCCCAATCCCACAGAAATCCACCCGACCTGAAGGGCATGACCTTCTGGTTTCATCACTTCCATTTGGGATATTTCCTCACCTCGTCTGAGTCCCTTTCCCAGGGAGGCTGGTCACTCCATACCCATGACTGCCCCCTCTCTTAGCAAGGCATTCACATCAGCCCACATTCATCACAGCCGCCAAAAGCGATGGAGGAATCATGTGTCAGCAGAATTCCGAGCACGTCTGGTGTGACGGAGGAGCTACAAAGAAAGTCCTTACGCCGTAGACCGTCCCGGGGCAGCTTGTCGTGCCTCTGGACATATTTCTTGGGATTTCTCACTCTACCTTCAAGGCTCAGGCCTTCTTTCCAGGCTTCATCCTTTGGTTTGCTTATGGAAAAATTTTCCATCTCATTAGCTGTATTCAACTGGAATCTTGAGGACAAAACATCCTTTGTTCAATAAGGAATAAAGTAAAGACCTTAAGAGCTTTTAAACTTTCGACGGTCCTGGAACACTGGTTTTAATAATTATGTCCTGTGTGAATAATGAACGCACCTGGACTACACCAGACCATACTTCATAAAGAGTCCTATTGTAGTTTGCACTGTCTTTGTATAAAAATGAATCATATATCTGGAGTGTGAAAGAGCGGGAGGAGGGGATTATAGTGGAAACAACATGGGCTTTGCCATCAGATCACCACCCAACTCCAGGCCTGTCTTCACTTGTGGGACCCAAGGCATCTGACCCTATTTCTGAGCCTCTGCATGGTGACCCAAGGCATCTGACCCTATTTCTGAGCCTCTGCATGGTGAGAGGGGACCACGAGGACGTGTGGTGAGCCATCAAGAGGATAAGGCTATAAAAATACTGTGCCGGAGGGCATTTTTGTTGGTGTTGTCTGGGTTTTTTTTTTAATTTTTTTTAAGACTTTATTTATTTGACAGAGAGAGATACAGTGAGAGAGGGAACACAAGCAGGGGGAGGGGCAGAAGGAGAGGCAGGCTCCCTGCTGAGCAGGGATTCCCAACTGGAACTTGATCCCAGGACCCTGGGATCATGACCTGAGCCAAAGGCAGACGCTTAACGACTGAGCCACCCAGGCTCCCCCTTTTTAAATCTTTTTTAGAAACAAAATTCTTTCAAATAACCACTCATCATGTCAAGACACCATACAAACATGTCGAATCTTGCCCAGGAGTCTGGCCATTTCCAGATATGAATGAAAGAAAATTGACAGCAGAGAGAATCAGTCACTGGACGAGAAATTGTCAGGGGAGCCTGAGACAAATGTTATTTAGAAGGCTAGGCATTGAGGTAAGTGTGAGGTCATGAAGTCAAGCCAGCCCCCGGAGAGGATGGAAGACCACAAGTTACCAAACCCAAAATTCAGGAACCAGGGCCAAAGTCAAAAGCCAGACTTGCGAAGGAATTTAAATAGAACTTCTGTAAGTTTGGTAATCAGCAAGAAGCAGCCTCCTCTCTCAGACTGTACTTAGAGGACCAAGCAGCAGAGCCAGGGTTAGGACTGGGGCATTATCCCAGGAGCAGAGCAACAACATGGAACAGTGTGTGGAACTACAAGTTGAATCTCTCGGTGCATTCTCCAGAGTCATTCAGAATGAGTCTGGTTCTTTTAAGTGTTTTGAGAAACCTATCCTGTCTGCCAGTAAGCGGTCTTCCCCAAGTCAACGTTCCCAGTTTCTTTACCTGGGTTTCATTTTGTGATTTTTGAGTAGCCATTATGCGGTTACTTTCTTCTGAACATATCAGAATTTATCAGTTGCTATCTTTAACCGAAGGGACACGACCACAGTAATATTCTTCTGTGTTCCTAGAGGCCATACTTCTGGAAACTCAAAATTGCTTTGGCAAGGGGGGACAACTTAGATGACAAGGTCTGTCCTGCTCACCCCTGCCCCATCTGCTGCTAAGCTTTATCTCTAACCCGAATCTGTGCCCTGGCATGTTAGTGGATCTCAGTGTCAGACTTCATTTACGTCTGGAAAACAGAGTCTAAACCGTTTTATAAGATCTTCCTCTAAAGAGGGGAAGAAAGACTCCCTCTTGCTAATACTTCTTATATTTAATCCTTATATGCAGGTTGCTGGATCTCTGACTAGGCTCATTAATTTACTTAATTATTAGATTTTAGAAATAATTGAACCCTCAATTTAAAAAGCCTCAAGGCATAGCTCAATAAAAACTTGCATTAAAATATCAATGAGCATCTGCAATAATAACAAAAATAAAATCTATCTGCATAAAACTGCATCCTTTGCTCATGACTTTGTCTGGACAGACCAATTTATAGGATTAGTTGAGCCTTCTGCTGTAAAATGACTTTGTCAGAGCTCCCTCAGGCCTGGAAGACATGGGTTTAAGAGACATGGTTTCCTTTGATACGTGGGCCTCTGATACCTCCAGAAAGGTGCAGGATAAATGTTGGGTCTGTCAGTGGGGAAGCATTGGTTTAAGCATCATATGCTAGAGGGCTATAGCGGACAGTATCCCAAATCCTAGGTGGGTCACATACCTTATCTGGGCCATAATTTCCAAATTTTAAGATAAAGTCATTGGCATAGATGACTTCCATGTTTCTTTCCAGCTCAAACATTCTTTGAGTCTGTAAGAAGAAGAGTGGATGAATTAATAGCATTACCAACAACACAGAATTCTGTTGATATTTTATACCTTGGATATTACTCACTGTGGCCAGCTATCTGATGTGCTTTCCAAACTTCAGAATCATGTTGCCATTAGCAGTTCACATTCATTTAGAATCCATGGGCCCGAAGTGGTTTAGGGAAGTTTTTAAAACACAGAGAAGATGTGATCCCTGCCCTTGATGTACTTACAGCACAACTTTTGTTTGGCAGTACACTCAATTATAACAACAGACTCCTTCTCCATATGCAGAAATATCTCCCAGAAATAATTAGCTGCAGACACAAAACAATTAGGTGGTTGCAACCTCATAAAATGCGGTTGTTAGTTAATTGGCTCATATTCGCATTGTGATATTTGCATCTACCACCTTAGCACCTGCAAAATTTTAGCTCGCAAAAATAGAAGCGAGGTTTCAAAAGCATGGCCTGGCAAGTATAGTCTAAATAGTCACTGTGACCCGCATTTTCTATGGGCATCCGTAATAGCACTCAAAAATATTCAAGCATATGGAAATATAAAATGTTCATCTCTGGACTGCAGACTCTTTACAAGAATAATGAATACCAGGGGCTCTGGAGCAACACCCAGACCTCACCTCTGTTTTCCGTCCAAACCTGTTTTCCTCTGTGGGTTCATCCCCTCAGGCTTCTTACACCTGAGGGCATCGGGTTGTATTTTCTTTTGAGTTTTGTGACAAATGAGAATCCCTCTCTGGGGGAAGGGCCTTGTGCATGATAAGCAGACAGCGTATCAGCAAAGGACACTTGCTTCCAGTGGAGTTTTCCCCTTTCCTTCCTGGCTTGAACTGAATACTTCACCCTCCCAAGTTCTCCCTAGTGACCAACTATATATTAACCACACCAAGCTTTAGAACCCCAAACACAGGGTTGCTTTTTGTTGTTGTTGTTGCTTCATTTATCTCTGGCCTCCAATTTGGAGCCAGAATCCAACTACTTAGCTCTAACTAATGAAGGTAACCAGATCTGACGCTCGATACACTGGCAATGACTGTCTCCTTGACCGACTTTTAGCCAGGCTCTTCTGAGTGTCTTCTCCACTAGGCTTGAATCTTGGTTTATAAAGAATGGAACAAAACACCAAACGTAGCTTCTACCAACTCAAGGCCACACCCCTAGAATGATCTTCATCCTCTTAAGGTGCCTGCCTGAAAAAAACTCAGGACTGCCCAAGGGAAACTACCGTGTGTTCCAGCCAGCACCCAAGGATATGGTCCCTGTCTTGCAGCACCTCTGGGGGTGGGGGTGGGGGGCATAACTTTGATAAGCGCCAGTTAGCAAACCCGAGTGGGTTTCGCAGGTACCAACCCCACTTCCTGCTTTTTGTAATCTTTCATTTCCCCAATCTGAGGGCCGCTGCACCCTTTTCTATTCCCTTTTGTCCCATTAATACACCCGTTATCTCTGTACAAATTGCAGTTGCATTCAGTTCATACTGGACTTCCTTGCCTATCACAATCGTATATTACTGATTAAAACCTGTCCTTACCCCTTCTGCTAGTGTCAGGCTCTGCTTCTTGTTAGCAATACCTACTTAAATGCCCCCAGGGCACATGATGTCCAGAAAGTTTAAACAGTTACCAAAGAGATGACTTGGTCAAGCAGCTCTTGGACCAGCATCACGGCAACCATGTCTGGCTTTGGAGTTACTGACCACACCTCTCAAGGCCATTGTGACCCAGTATGAGAGCGCCCACATCAGGAAGACCAAATCCTCCATGTTTCCAGAGAGGTTTTTTCAGTGTCCGCCCAAGGACGGGAGCTTGGCCTCTCTGAGACACCCAGGGATTTCTCAACTCCTCCCCTGTCTGTTTCCTCTGCGGAGCTGCCTGGTACTGCTTCCAAACCCCTTTGGCTTGTTTAAACTGCTAAGGTGGGTGTTTTCAACACCTATTTGGTCTGCAAATCTTTGGCTCCTAGCCATCAACTTTTTCAGGCCCAGATAACATCACATTACAGCTGTGCCAGGTTGAGAATTCAAGCTACTGATCAGAAACCTGGCAGGGTTTGTGAGGCCTGGATACATGAAGAAGTTCATTTCAGAGGAGGAGGAAGAAGGGAAGACAAACAGATGGCAGTTTCAGAAGAAAGGGAGCACGAAAGGGTGGGAAAAAGAGAAGAAGGAAGGAAAGAAGAGAAAAACTTGAATCTGACTTTGTAGTAGATCTCCATATTCAGCACGCCTAGTCAGGTTTTTTTTTTGTTGTCATTTTTGTTTTGTTTTGTTTTGTGTCTTTTTGGATTCACAAAGCAATGTTTTGGGGGGAAAAGGAGGAAAAGAAAAGGAAGAAGAAAGAAAAGGAACAAGAAGGCACTTTGAATATCAGAGAATGCCAGTATGGGCCAAGCCAGATGCAAAGGAAATAAATGAAAGCCCAGTGCAGAGCACAATGCCACAGCTGGTGTCAACACTGACTTCAGAGGAGGACACCTGGACAGCTGTCCTGTCACTCCAACACAGGTTCAGTTCACCCTTTACTGACCAGAGAATGCTCTCCGTTGTCACAGAACACCTCCTGCTTTGAGATGCTCACAGATGTATGCCATACTGATTTCTTCATTGCATGACCAGAATTGTTCTAAATATAGTATGGAAAAGATCAAAATTAGATAGACTCTAAAGACTACAATGAAAACATCTTTCAGAGTAGAAAAAAAGAGGATTGAGGGATGCGTGTAGGATTACAGAAGGAAAAAGCTGAAATGCCTTATCTCGGTAACTATTTCTATAAAAGACAAAAGCAGAAACATATTTGCCAAAGGGAGAGGTGAGTGTTGTATGGATCAAGGTTAACACAGCTAAACTTTTAAAAGAGGTGAGCTCTGGTACCTATTCCCTTTATTTCTAGTATGATAACTTGGTAACTTATTGTTCACGGAGAGGGAATAACTAGGAAATAAAGTGAAACCTAAAGGTTCATAAAATGAAAGTTGAATTCTAGTTTTGGGTAGGTTACTGACCATATGAACTTTCTTCTTCTGTCTCCCAAACACCCAATAAATAATAGTCAAAGATGATAAGGAATAAAGTAGATATAAATCTACAAAACCATGGGCCATCAGAGGACCAGAGATTTTGCGTATTTCTGGAAACAGGAAGTTAATGGGAAATGTTGTATTATAAAACCAGTAGGGAAGACACAGCCCAGAATGGGTGTAGAGGGAGATAATGGCAGCCTCCAGAGAGCTTCTGCTGTTAGACTGGGAGGAAGAAATGAGCCTGAATAGGATGGATTGTGTAATGATCAAGAGTGAGCTGTCCCAACCACCCCAGCAGGCATAACTACTAACAATCTGATGTTTACGCCAACCAAAAAACAAAACAAAACAAAACAAAAAAACCAACAACAACAACAAAAAAAAGCCCCAACAAAACATAACAAACAAACAAACCTGTCTAGAGAACACTTAATAGCTGGTGAAGGTTTAGTTCTGTAGAAGAAAGCTGTCCTTCTTATAGCCTTTATGGCTCTTTGTCTATGACCCTAAATCAGAAATCCAAGTCAAACCTGCATGCTCAGAGATTCAAGTCAAACTTCTTCCTTCCTCATTCTTTGAATAGGGACAGATTGGCATCTCCAGAAAGTTAAAGGATATTTCAGCATGGAGAAAAAAGATTTAAAAAAAAAGGCAAAAAAAAAAAAAAAGGCAAACAGAATTAGAAATGAGCTCCAGTGGGGGTGTGGGGGGAATAAGACAGAAAATCTCTAATAAGTATCCTCAGAGAAATGTGGGAAGATATCATATTCATTAAACAAGAACACACTACCATAGAGAATGAACTATTGTTGAAGCAGAAGGTTTTCTAGGAATTTAAGTTACGATCACAGAGGGGAAAAAAAAAAAGGAAGAAAGAAGAGCTGAGAAATAAAGATAAATACATTGCTCAGAATGTGGAGCAAAGGAAAACAGGCAAAATGTTGGAGAAAAGATAACAGGAGAGTTAAGTACCAAAGTGGGATGTGTGATCAACAGTTGCATCAGAGAGAACAGAGCAGATGAGGTGCGGGGAAATCATCAAATCAATAGAAGCAGAGGCTTCACAGACTTCAGGGAGACATGCAGTTTCAAAATGAAAGGGCTTGTTAAGTGCCAAGCACAAGGAATGAAAATGAAGCAAAACCTACACGCATGAATGTGAAATTATAGAACACCAAAGATAAAACTGTATGATCTTAAAAGTTTCCACCCTGAGGAAAAAAGCCATCTAAAAACATAGAAGGAGAAGGGGAGGGGAAGAGAAGGAGAGAAAGAAAGAGAATCATTACATTATAATTATAATTATTATTATTATATGAAATATCTTATTAGCAATAATAGGGGCAAAGAAATTTCACACAGATTTGGTCAGTATTTCTAGACTTCACACCTGCATGTGATGACATACCTTTGAAGATCATTTTAGGGGCGCCTAGGTAGCTCAGTTGGTTAAGCATCCAACTTTTTTTTTTTTTAAGATTTTATTTATTTATTTGACAGAGAGATAGAGATCACAAGTAGGCAGAGAGACAGGCAGAGAGAGAGAGGAGGAAGCAGGCTCCCCGCTGAGAAGGGAGTCCTATGCGGGGCTTGATCCCAGGACCCTGAGATCATGACCTGAGCCGAAGGCAGAAGCTTTAACCCACTGAGCCACCCAGGCGCCCAAGCATCCAACTTTTGATTTCAGCTCAGGTTATGATCTCAGGGTCATGAGATTGAGCCCCACATCCAATTGTGTCCTGAGCATGGAGCCTGCTTAAGATCCTCTTCTCCCTTTGTCCCATCCAACTTCTCCTGAATATGCCATGCTCTCTCTCAAAAAATAAAAAACAAAACAAACAAACAAAAAAGCCTTTAAAAATTAATCAATTAATTAATTAATTAATTAAAATTTTTTTCAAAAATAAATAAATAAATAAGTAAAAATAAATTCCCATATATATGTATATATATATACATATACTTATATATATATATATATACACACATTATTTTAAAAATAATTGGTTGTATTGTGGAGATCAAGAATTTCTCTTCTAGGTTAAACCAAAAAATGGACTTGATAATTTGCAGTGGGGGATAAAATTATAGCAACAGCATGTATGGATTAAAAAAATAAATGTATCTGAAATAGGATGGAAGCAAAGATAATTCCAGCACAACCTTTGAAAAAAAAATTGCTCCATAGAAACATAAAAGTAGGAAAAAAATTTCTAAATTAATAAAATGTCTATGTAATATAGTTTCATAGATTCTTCTATCACTAATTTACTAAATTAAATATAAGTAACCAGTTGACTATTTCATGACATATAAATGTATATATTCAATTTAGGTCATACCCTCTGAAAAAGCTTTTCACTTGGAAAAATAGTCTGAAATGATTTCAGAATATAATAGAATTATGTTATTAATATTAATAAATTAGAAATAATATTAGGTCTGACAGATATTGAAAGGTAAAAGGAGGAAATAGATAAAAAGATATAGAGGTTTGATTATATTACATAGAACTACAGAAAGATAAACTAAGTTGGATACATGAAATCCTCATTTATTATAATGGGAACTCAATAGCTCAATTTCAAGCAGCTAAATGAAGAAATAGAAATAGAAATAGCATATTATTTAATAATTTGAAGGAAAGAACTTCTAGACCTTTAACAAAAATGGGCAGAAGGGATTGCCTCTAGGAAAGAAAGAATATATTTGGGGGAATTGTGGGATGACTACATTGGGTGTTCTTTATTAAAATTAGGACTGTTTAAATGTCATAGATTGTATTCAAATATGCTAGGGCATACTCATAACCCTTATTGTAAGTCTGAGAAGTAGGGGTTATTGAAATTTCTGGTTTACAAAGAGAAACGGAGATTCAGAGCAGGTAAATGATCGCCTAGATATAGCAGCCTTATAGGTGGTAGAAATTAAGTTGTTATAACCAGATTTTCCAAATGCTATTCTCTTTGGAAATCTCAAAATAGGAATGGATACTATATAGCATCATTACCAAATCTTTCAGATATCCTTTCAACAATGTATAGAATGTAGTTAAATCCAGGTTTTGGCAAACTTTTTCTTTTTTATAAATTTTTTAAATTTTTATTATTATTATTATTATTAAAAAACATGGAACGCTTCACGAATTTGCATGTCATCCCTGCGCAGGGGCCATGCTAATCTTCTCTGTATCGTTCCAATTTTAATATATATTCTGCCAAAGCGAGCACTTGGCAAACTTTTTCTAAAGGCCTGAGAGTAAACATTTTTGATCTCCAGCCGTGTGGTCTCTGTCACATCATCACTCAGTTCTGCCACTGTAGTGCCAAAGCCACCATGGACAAAACATAACTGGATGGGTGCAGCTGGATTTGGCCCATGGGCTATAGTTTGCAAATCCTTCCATCAATACATTAACTTGGTCTTTTTAATTTTTCTTTCTGTTTCACTTTTGGGGTCAAGCGTAGAAATGTGTTTTCATTGAACCTAATCTGCAAACTTCTGCTAATGTCTGCCATTATTATATCCACATGTTACTTCAAGTATTCTTACCATTCATGGTTGATTTTCTTCTCCATAATTTAGCTTTGTATTCCATAAACTGACAGTTACATAGCATTTTTTTTATTGAAGGGTGTTCTATTGACATATTCTTATTTATCAGATAAAATCTCAGTAAAAAGACTAAATCATTGTTTTCAATGGTCAAGAGTGACATGGAAGTGGCAAAATTTCATCAATCTAGAGACTCTTTGAGGTATTTAGTGAATATCATGTAGGGTAGGGCATGGCCAGGTTGTGTTTATAAGACTAAGTAGGCACAAAAGCTAAGCCAGGAAGGGGCTGTTCATTTGACTGGTTGATGCAGTCATGATTCATTTGAGATGACAGAACTGGGGCATATGAATGACCCAATAGATTCTATAGCTAGATTCTTGAAATACCATCAAAGTAAAGTAGGGAAGGTCCTCTATGATGTGTCAATCAATAGCCTGAGAATGACAAACAGTCTCTTGATGGTACTTCCCACAGAATGATCAGCTCTTGCTTTCTCTACAGGTCTCCTATGTTAAGATTCAAATTCCTGGGACAGAGAATCTTATTAGTATAGCCACTGCCCACTCTTTGGGAAAGGAAGAACTGACACCAATCCCTCACTACTCTTGGACTGTATGCAGTACAGCTGGGCATCTCTTCAAAGAAAAATCAAGGTGCTGTTACCAGAGAAATAAGGAATAAATAGATGATGGGCAGACAAAACCAAATGAGGTCTACTACAGTTTAGAATACTCACTATCAAATTTTTGGAAAGGTAAACACATTGTTCATTTTAGCTAAAAGGAGCAATTCATAGCTTTGATATCATGTAAATGTCCCTTTCTCCAAATAGTGCTGATTTTCCTCCCTCCCTCCTTTCCTTCCTCCCTTCCTTATCTTCTCTCTTTCTTTCTCTCTTTCCTTCCCTTCCCTTCTTTCTTCCCTTTCCTTTCCTTTCCTTTCCTTCTCTCTGAAACTTCCTCACAAGTATTCTTTTTCAGTTTTTCTGATCTGATTGGGAAGGTTTCTCAATGCTATAGAATTTGGGGCTCTTAGATCAAGAAGGCATAGACCCTACAGTGTCATATAATCCAATCTCCTTTTCGATATCTTTGTATTAATTTAAAGTAAAAAAAAGGTGACCTATGTTTGTCTTGCTTCCCAACAGAGTTAAAGACATATGCACATTAAATTGAACATACAAATTAGAATTTTACATAAAAATTGTAGACTTGTCACAATGGATGTTACTGAATTTTTTGAATTTTACTGTGGAAGTAACAATATGCTGATAGCATAGCATTCAAATAAATTTTGATTTGTGTGAGTCAATGGGATGCCTGTTGTTGCACATAGTTACCCCATTAGGAACAGTTCAGTTCCAGAACTATGGCCACATAGTTTCAGGAAATGACGGGAAGTGCATTTCCTGGATTTTTTTCCTTTTGAATGGTGTTTGGAATCCAGATTATACGATTTGATTTGGACATGGTGGCTACATGAGAAGACAAATTAAAGACCTGTTGCACAGCCCAAAGAAAGAAAGAAATGAACAAAAAAACCAACCAAACGAACAAACAAAACACGAGAAACATAACCTCTATCTTTTACTTTAAAGCCATTTTGGTTTGAATCTTGGGAGCAATTAACACACATTGTGTAGGGACATGTGTGGATTTAACACTGTTATTAACTTTGACAATGGAAAGTAACTTCCCAGTCTAACCCAAATCTTAATGAAATCCTTCAAATGGCTTTTTATAATTTGTTTCTCTAAACACGTTCTATTAAATTGACTTTACACAGGCCCCTGGGTGGCTCATTTGGTTAAACAGCTGCCTTCAGCTCAGGTCAATCTCGGGATCCTGGAATCAAACCCCATATCAGGCTCCATGCTCAGTGGGGAGTCTGCTTCCCCCTCTTCCTCTGATCTCTCTCTCAAATAAATGAATAAAACCTTAAAATAAATTAAATAAATAAATAAATAAATAAATAAATAAATAAATAAATAAATAATTGACTTTAGAACTCTACTTATGTGTCAGATGATAATGCTTTACGTTTGCACACTCATTTTTATATCCAGTATTTCCCCAAGTGTTTTCTTTAGAGTAACAGCTCCACAAGAATCTCCACCAAGAAATAGTTTTGTGGACTGGGAGTTCAGGTAATGCATTTTTCCCCCCAAACCTGCCTGAAGTTTATTTATGCTATCATTTTTGCAGACTTATTTACCATAGCATGTTTCTTCCCAACACATACTGCTATACTAGTATACTAAATAACTATTGCTTACTAATTAACACATAACTAACTATACTAACTTATTAATTAAATGCTATACTAGTATTCTCAGAAACCAAAAATGTAAACACCTAAACTATATGTTTGGTAAAATGTAGATGAGTAATGTTAATAATTGATCACATTTTATTTTATTTACTGAAAAACTTGAAAATGTATAAATAAAATCTTTGGCCCTTGGTTTATAGGCAAAGAAAAAAATAATAAAATATAAAAACATGAAGGAAAAACACAAAATGGTTTTGCAGCTATGCATTTTCCCACTTAAAAGGGCAGGAGTTAGTGATAAGGAAAATGTTTTTCAAGGTTATATGTAAAAAGAGGTGACATAGAAATTTTGGAGTGAGACTTTAGCATTTCTGGAGTTCTGATCCTGGCATTCCAGTTTGGACTTAGAAGGTCAGAATAAAACAGTGGAGAAAGGAAAGAAACAGTAGCTTAGTCCACTACCTCTGTTCACTTCGTAGTAGTCCTTATCACCAGATCAAAAGTCCACTTCCAGATCCCCTAACTACAAACAAAATTCAATTCTCTGGGGACCCACAAGTATATGGAGAAATTCCAAGTCTTGAAATAAAAAGTGTGCACACGTGTCTGGGAGTGGTGGAGCTTTTGAGTGAGGGTATAGCAGAAGCATTCCTGGTGATCACATAGATCCTTCGAGAATTCAGTGTGGATACAAACCTAAAAAGAAGTGGTTGAGTCAGTGTGACAATCAGTTCACTGATCAGGAGGTACAGATCATTCCAATTGGCTGCTACTTTCTACGGAAAAGATCTTTGGAGGGCGAAAGGAAGCAAAAATCTTCAGGAAAAGGAGGAAAGATAAAAGAAAGACGGTGCGAAGAAAGAGGACAGTGGAATGAGGACAGCAGAAGAGATGGAGCTCCCAAAGGTGAACAACAGCTCTTCTGACATCAGAAAAGAGAAGGGCAAAGAATTTTTAATTGAACATCTACCGATACTAGGTGTTAAACTGGATCTTTTATGCATGAGCATTTACTATTATCAGCAACTTTGTTGAGTGTTTATTTTAAATTTACATATGAATTGGGGCTCGTAAGGTTTTATTAATTTGCCCAAATGTCATACATAGCAAGTTACTTGGCCACTTAGGCCTTGTGACCTAAGTGTCCACAGTCGGGCTACTGCGCACACACCCCCTACCTCACTTCCAGCCAGGAGGCACAAGAACACCTGGCGTCAACATAAAATTGTTTTGCCTGATTGTGCTAGCATAAGGCAGTCCATTGGAGTTCAAGTGGGATTTGCCCAAATGGGTCTCTCTACCTCAGTGTCTCTGAAGCAGACAGTCACATAACATTTTGAAAGGACGTTAATCTATATAGTCCATGGATTTAAGGTACAAAGTGAAGAAGAATTATTTTACCTATCCTCATAAGGAAGATAACCTTCAATACGAGGTGAGTTGACTGTATTTGTAAATTCAGGCAACTGTGGTATCAGTTTTCAAATGCTTTGCATAAACAGAATTACAGAAAAAAAAGAAAGAAATGTAAACCAGTGATCAGATGTTGGTATTTATTCAAAATGGCAAATTCTCTGTCGATGTCAAGTAAGATAATATATTTTCTTGTATTTTTGGTCTGTAAATATTATATCTTGTAGCTCATGGACAATTTATAATAGGATTATCCATGTGAAGACACTTAAATTTATTTTCCCACTAATACTATTTGTGTATAGAGTTTTGGAGCCTCCCGCATCTATGCACAGTATCTCTATCGATCAATACCTCTTACAAGGCAGGAAAACTTACAAGGAACAAAGCTCATCTGCCTTTGTGTTTTTGTTAAGGTAAACATGTTAGATGCACAAGGACCAGGATTTTAGGAGCACAGTAAAAGCAAAGGCTGCTTTACGTTTGACATAGACATGTAGATAGAGGGACAAAGGAAGGAAGGAAGGAAGGAAGGAAGGAAGGAAGGAAGGAAGGAAGGAAGGAAGGAAGGAAGAAAGGAAGGAAGGAAGGAAGGGAGAAAGGAAGGAAAGAATAAGGAAAGAAGGAAAAAAGAGAAAGAGAGGAAAGGATAGAGAGAAGAAAGGAAGGAGAGAGGGAGCAAAGAAGGAAAGAAGAAAAAAAAGTAATGCTATGCTCTGGAAGAAGAAAACATTCTTTTAAATTACTAGCATTTGTGGGTTAGTGAGGGTATGCCTAACCGGCACTGTGTTGTATGTAGCATACAGAGTAGTGACCAGCCATCTGAAGAGATGAGTTCTGTTCTTTGCCACAGATTTTACAGCCTTAAACAAATCTGTTAACCTTATGCACTTCCTTTTCCAATTCGAAAATCTTAATCTAGAGGAAAGCATGCTGACATGGTCTAAGCCTGAGAGAATGTAGACATTTGAGAAGACCTGAAATAGTTAAAGGCATGGCCAGACTTGGGAAAGGCTTGTTGGGGCCACATGTTTTCCCAGTGTGTGACCTGCAGGCACACACCTGGGCTCGGTCAGGTTACACCTCACTCCTTCCCACCCCCAGGTCAGGCCCTGGTTGATGATAGACCCAGGCCCCTCCTTAATTAAGTATACCAATCACCTAAAGCAACAAGAGGGTATTAGGGAATATTGGATGTCATTCAGTCTCTTTTTAGACTTCCTTTCCCTTTAATTATTTCAAAAGAAAAACACTAACTTTAAAAAAAAAAAGTCAGAAATAACATAAGCCAAACCCCTTAAAGGAATAGATATCTGTAAAGATGAAATGACTGCCTGGAGTTTTCACTGCGCTGTATTTGCCACTTAATTTAAAGTTAGGTTGAATTTAGGCAGTTGTCTATTCTCTATTTCCACGTATTTTGCCTACTGATGCCTCATTCGGAAAACATTAATGATCAGTCACCATGTAGTTCCTAAAATTAAAGTTTGAAAATTCTTGTTTGATTTTTTTCTTACAATCATTTTGTTGTTGATGTTGTCCCTTAAATCTAAGGAGCTAGAACATGCTTTAAAACATTCCTGATGCTCTCCTACCCAAGGAGTGCTTTTCTTTAGAAAGTTCCAGCAATCACCAATGATTTTGAGAATTAACCACATCAAAGAGAAGGAAGGGGGGCTTTCAGTTGTCCAGTGGGAAATGCAGGCAGGTGAGACAAACTCTCTAAACATTTGATAAGACAATTTAAAGTTTACAATCTATCTCATGCAAAATATGTCATGAAGATTTCAAGAGAACAGAGGCTTTGCCTTCCCCTATTTTGGAAATTAAAACTCAGAAGATAAACTAATGGAATTTGTTTTTTTAAGTTGGTCACTCTGAATCTACACCAATTTCCTTTGTCCTCTCTTGTTTCATTTCATGGATGAATATCCCCTCAAAACATTACTGAATGGTGTTTACAATATCAGGTCTAGAATATCACTTAACACATTTCCTTATCTGAATTTCTTATCAACCTCTTGATATCTCTACTGTTATTAATATCCCCATGAGGAAACAAATGCTCACAGAAGTTATGACTTGCTCAAGCCCACATGGTGAAACCCACTCTAACCTCAAAAAGTCCATTTTCTTGCTAGTGTAGAATCCAAAAAAGTGAAGTCTGACCTCGGTAACTTCTAGAGCAATCCACTTAGTGCTTTGCCCTTTCCAATCACCTGCTTCTAGGCATCCAGTGACTTTCTATTTCCCTAGTTACTGCCAGCTCAGCCCTATTGGCTAATGTATTACCTCTGAATTTTTACCACAATGTATCATTTGTGACAGACATTTCCCATTCTCTATTCTTCCTCTCTTTTCAATGTGATAATTACCTTATGTAAATAACTGCACAAATATCACTACATGATAATAGCAAATTTACCCAAGTCATGCTTCATATTTTGGCAGCTCAGCAGAGTTCTCTTTAATAAAAATATTAACCTAATGAATTGACTGATTATGAGAATTCAAAACAGTGGTTTGATAATATCGAGAAAGTAAACCAATTCTTTGAAAAACACATTCTGCCAAAATTCACTCAAGAAGAAATAGATTATCTGAATAGACCTAAACTTATTTAAAAAATTAAATAAAAAATTAATAACCTTTCCAAACAGAAAACACAATGTCCAGATGGGCTCACTGGTGAATTCTACCAAATATTTAAGGAAGATAATACACCAATTCTTAACTTGGTGTTAAGATGACTTGACTCATCAATAAGGCCGGTATTGTCCTAATACCAAAATCAGAAAAAGACATGATAAGAAAACAAATAACCAATATCTCCTATGAATATAGATGCAAAAATCCTCAACAAAACATTAGCAAATTGAAATTTTAAAAAGTATAAAAGGAGTATACACCCCAACCAAATAAGTTTTGTCCCAGATATACAAAACTAGTTCAAATTAGAAAATCAATTTTGTAATCTATTCACATCAACAGATTAAAAAGAAAATCACATGATTATATCAAGAGATATAGAAGGAGCATTTGGCAAAATGTAACACTTATTCATGACAAAAATTTTAAGTAAAACAGAAATAGAAAGGAACATTCTCAATTTGATAAAGATTATCTACAAAAACAATCTATGGCTAACATCTTACTTAATGTCCAAGAAACTCAAAGCTTTCCTGCATATGAAGAAAACTACAAAACTTTAGTGAATTAAATATAAAAAACTTTAAAAATGGTGACATAATCCATATAAGAAGACTAGATTTAGAATTTAGAATAGACTAGACTAGAATTTAGAATACTTCAAATGTGGTATTGTCAAGATTCTAATTCTTCTCAAATGATTCTACAGATTCCTTATAATTCCAATTAAAATCCCAGCAAGTTATTCATGGATATTAACAAACTGATTTTAAACTTTATATGGTGGGGTAAAGACTCAAAATAACCAAAACAATATTAAAGGAGAAGAACAAAGTTGAAGAACCAGTATTACCTACCTGACACACTGTAAGGCTTACTTACTAGAAAGACTTAACTATAAAGCTATAGTAATGAAGAAAGTACTGAAGACATAGGCAGTAACCTCTTCAACATCAGCCTTAGCAACATTTTGTTTTTTGGATATGTTTCCTCAGGTGAGGGAAACAAAAGCAAAAATATACTAATGGGACTATACCAAACTAAAAAGGTTTTTCATGACAAAGAAAGCCATCAATGAAATGAAAAAAGAAACCTATTAAATAGTAGAAGATATTACATCTGATGTTAGATCTGATAAGGGGTTAGTATCCAAAATATATAAAAAAAACTCATACAACTCTACAACAAAAACACATTTATTATCTGATTAACAAGTGGTCAGATGACTCGAATAGGCATTCTTCCAAGAAGACCATTCTTGGCCAACAGACACTTGAAAAGATACTCAACATCACTAGTCATCAAGGAAATAATGAGATATCACCTTACACCTGTCAGAATGACTAGTATCAAAAAGGCAAGGAAAAACAGGTATTGGTGAAGGTGTGGAGACAAGGGAACTCCCATGCTCTGTTGGTGGGGATGGAAATGGTGCAACCACTGGAACACAGTATGGCGTTTCCTCAAAAAATAAAAAATGGAAATACCATATGATTCAGTAATTCCACTACTGGGTATTTACCAAAAGAAAAAAACACTAAAGTGAAAAGATATATCCAACCCTATGTTTACTGCAGTATTATTTGTAATAGCCAAGATATGGAAGCAACTTATGTGTCCACTGATAGATGAATGCATAAAGAAGGTGTGGTATATATGTATACATGGAATATTAATCATAAAAAAGGAATGAAATCTTGCCATTTGTGTCAACATGAATGGACTTACAGGGTATCATGCTAAGTGAGACAAGTCAGAGAAAGACAAATACCATATGATTTCACTTCTTTGTGAAATCTAAATAAATATGTACAGAGAACAGATTGGTGGTTTCTGGATGCACGGTAGGTGGGAGAAGGGTGAAATGGGTGAAGGTATTCAGATTTACCAATTTTGGGGTATAAAATAAGTCATGGGGATGAAAAGCATAGCATAGGGAATACAGTCAATAATATTGTAATAATGCTGTATGGTGGCAGTAACTACACCTACTATGGTAAGCACTGTGTAATATATAGAAATGTTAAATCGCTATCTTATACACCTGAAACCAGTACAATGTTGTATGTCAACTATATTTCAATATCAATTTTTTTAAATTGGTTATTTCTAGTCATAGGGAAGAAAACCAATAGTTTACAAGGTTGCTATATCCTCCACAAAAAGAATACATTTGAAAAAAATGAGTACAGGAATTGAGTACACAAAGTTCAGAAAATCAGAGCCTTCTTGATATTGAAGACCTGGGTTTTCCCTGGGATAAGTATTTTCAGATAAGAAATGCCAATGAGCAAACCACTCTACAAAAGAGATGGAGGATTTTTTGCCTCAACAATTAATATTGTAGCTTTAAATTAATTTCACAACATTTATAGTGAATTTGATTTTACATCTCTCTTAGTCCTCATGATAAAAGTTACAGTTTCAGTGAACAGGTTCTGTCTATTAAACCCTAAACCTGGGGTGCCTGGGTGGCTAAGTGGGTTAAAGCCTCTGCCTTTGGCTCAGGGCATGATCTCAGGGTCCTGGGATCGAGCCCCACATCAGGGTCCCTGCTCAGCGGGGAGCCTGCCTCCTCCTCTCTCTCTGCCTGCCTCTCTGCCTACTTGTGATCTCTCTCTCTGTGTCAAATAAATAAATAAAATCTTAAAAAAAAATAAAAATAAACCCTAAACTTCACTGGCATAATTAAGACTCACCTGAAGTAGAATTAACTTTGACATGTGGCAGGAGAGGCCATAGTGAATTCCCATTTCTATTGCTTTCCAACTTCAAATGTCTCAAGATGTGTACCTGGGATGGAACAAAGGGCGGGGGGGCCTGCAAGTGTTCTTCACCCACCTTGTAAACACATCTTTTCCCAGATTCAGGTTTCCCCTCAGGAGTGAGCCCCTGAGCCACTGGCCACTTCATACCTTCTCTTGATAATTTAAGAATTATCCAACTTCAGCACTGGATGGATACTCAGAAGCCATGGAGCCCAACTTTCCTTCAAGTATAGAAGCTCTCTCGGTGTCTACAGAAAACCTCCCTAGAAGGGGTATGGGAATGTTAACATAAATTTATTTCTCTAATCAAGGAATAGAAGTCCCTCTAGCCAGCTACTTGTACTCCTGCCTCGTGTTTTAGAAGATATTCGGAATTATCTAAACTTAAGGTAAAAAATTTAACTTCACATCTAAGAATAGCAATAAACTAACTGGGAGATAACTTTCCAAAGAAAGAGGGAAGGAAATTTAAATATGATTTTATTTATATATATATATACATAATATACGTATATTATGTATATATATACATAATATACGATATACATAATATACGTATATTATGTATATATATAGGCTAAAATATATGTAGGTAAGGGTACACTGAATGGTTTCCTGTGATCCATTTTTTTTTTTTTTTATTTTTATTATTTGCCCAAGGGGTACAGGTCTGTGAATCATCAGGCTTACCTGTGATCCATTTTTTAAAAATCAACAAATGATTTGTTCTTTTTTCTAAAGCACAAACAAATAAATGTGAACTTCTAGTTAATAGAACTTTTCAAGTTATTGGAGTCTTGTTTAAGCTTTTTAAAAAAAATATTCATAAACAGTTTTCTTTCTGATTATAAAAGTATTATATGTCTACTGTAGATAGTTTGGAAAACATAGAAAACAGTGAAAAAGAAATAAAAAATATCTATTATCTTTTTATCCACTCAGAATTACATATCAGTAAAATTTTTTAATTTTTCTTTCATCTTTCTACATGTATTTATGCATATGCATTGATTTTACAGAATTAAGGGCATGGGACACAGGGACATATTCTGTCACATACATTACCTGATTTTTTCACTGAAAGTAATTTCATGCATAATTCTTAATATCATTTCATATCATCAAAGAGGGATATTACTGGCTAGATGTTATACAACAATAAAAATGCAGGTCGCCTAATTCTTATTACATAGAGAGTAGTAACACTTTACATCAACTGGGGAATGTTGAATTCATTAAAGATTGCTAATGAAAACTTTTGGTAGGGTTGGGGGTAGAGCTAATATCCTCCCTTGCATTATATACCAAAATAAATCACTGGCAATTAAGGTTAAAGGTCAAAAATGAAATGCAAAAATTTTCTAAACATGCAGCAAAGGAAAGAACAAAAACTGTTAAGTTACAACTTAAGGAACTTCTATTTAACAAAATATAAAATCCTAATCAAATTAGGAAAAATATTTGAAACATTTATAATAGCCAACCCATTAAATATTTAATATGTAAATATAAGAAACACATAAAAATAATTACAAATTAGGGAAGGATGAATATTCTAAAGAAAAATTCAAAAATCACATTGAGGCAGATTTGAGCAAGAAAAATAGAAAATATTCAACTTTATTAGCAATCAAAGATATATCTCTCACATGACATTTTCTATTCTTTATTGATTTTCTTTTCATCAAGTCAAAAAATCAAAGGATATATATATGTAATATTGTTTATATTGCATATTTTTCTCCCAATGCATTATGAACATTCATGTTATATTCTTGCTTATGGTTGTATATGCCTAGTAACAGGCTCATGTAATGTATATGTAGCAGTCAACTCCTGCTGCCTAACAAATCACAAACTTTCAGTGGTATACAATAATAAGCATTTATTTTTGTTCATGGCTTTCTGAGACAGGTTGGTTTGACTTCATGTTACAAGTTTGCTGGAGTAACCTTACCCCACTTGCAACCCATCCCCTTCCCGGACAGGCCAGGTGGGCCATGTGCCTCTTCTGAGGATAGTATAACTACCGGGAAGCATAACCAGCCCCAAAATGTCATTTCAAGTCCTTCTGGCCTCATATCTTCCAATTTCACATTGACCAAAGGAAGTCACACTGCAAAGTCCAAAGCCAAAGGAAGGGAAGTATAGTCTACCCTTCATGAAAGTGTATTGCAAACATATATAGCAGACTAGGGGTGTAGGTAGGCTCAAGAACTGGGGACAATAATCCTCCCCAGAATTGTATGTATGTATATATATATAAAATATAAATATAAAACATTTATATGTGTAATATATGTATTTGTATATAACAGAAAACAAAATGGAGATATCACTTTCATCTATCAATTATCAATAAACTTGACTACAATCGACAATGTTAATAAGAATATGGAGAAGTGAGATTTGTATCCTTTGGCCATGAAATTAACATTATAGATATAACACAAGACATACTCAAAAATTTATTTCCATGGGTATTCATTACAGTATAATTTATATTAGAGGAAAATTGAAATCAATCTACTCTTACCCTGAGATAGCAGTTTCTTTTCTTCCTGTATTTAATTTTACCTACAAAGCCAACATTTCTCATTCTTGCAGGTGATGGCTTGCAACTTTGGCCAAAGAAAGAAAAATGCGCTTTTCCTATTAAATCTTCTATAACTATTTGAGTTCATTAAAAAAATCACTTATTGAGTATCTACCAAATTTTAGGAATTAGTCATATTCCTCTCATCCGTGAATTGCTCAGGTAACAGCAGAGGGCTTTGGAGAGAGTGTGAATGGGTTTTAGAAAGTGCAATGGTAGATAAATGTCCATGCTGCATCTTACAAGGTCCGGATGGAAGAAAACTAACTCAGCTAGAAGACTCAGTGCAGATCCCGTAAGGAGGAAGAGTAAAAATTTAGGCTTTGGGTCTAAGTGTGATAAGAATGGGAAACCTTACCAAGAATTCATCAGTATCAGTACCTCTGAAAATGCCAAAATTACTTTAACGTCTGTGCCCATGGCTCTTGCTTGATGTCTCTCCTCCACTTCCGGAGAGAGAAGTGGGTGCCTTCTTCTAGGTCCAAAACCTCCAGAAAAAAAATGAGAAACTGGCTTTGATAAGCAACCCAGAAAGGAACAGTGATAGATTTCAGGCTACTTGATAAGCTATGGAAAGCCTATTTTTTGTAGTGCTTATTCCGACTTCTGATTTTAGGTCCCGGTTTTAGTTTCTATTTTATAATCCCAAATAAAGTTCTACAGGAGGGAGAGGGAAGGGCTGGGAGGGTTTATTCACTTACCAGGGGTGGTTGGAAAAGAAACTAATTGTAGTTTAATATTCTTCCTTTATTGGATAATATTCAAGATGTAAAGTGAAGGAAAACATTGTCTCCCAAAGGCCACTGTTACAGGCAGAAGGCTGTCAAGTAGGTGTCATGGCAAAAGGCCCTGGGAGACTTGTATGCCTTGTATTTATTTTGCTCATCCACATATTAATTTGTTTAAGAAATATTGCAGCAAATATTGGACAGCTTGACTCCTTAGTTTCTTTTAAATGGTTTAGGAGCATAAACAAATTGCTTACACTAGAGAAGCATTGACAGGGAGTGTGGTAAGCCACCTTCAAATCATAGCCCACCCGTGCCCTTGCTTAATTGGTTAGAAACACTGCATCCAAGACACAGAAATCTGCCCTTCAATGTCTATCATGAAGGACTCAAAAGACCAGGTCAGGAATTGAGTGCAGCAGAAATTGTCCTTCTGCCCTAAACATATAAACAAATGGAGACTCACTAAAACCAAACAACCCACCACTTCCTTTGATCACTTTGGAGTAAAAAGGAGCTCTGAGGAGGGGGCTCAGACCCCCGATTTGAACAGCATCAGCAAAAAGCAACTCATCTTTATCTGGAATTAACTACAAATTCAATTAGAATAAAAACCTTCGCCCACCTCGTGGAAAGGATTTTACACAAAGAAAACCAGATGTTTCAACAACATTGAGAGTGCTTTGCCTAGCGGCCCAAGGAATTTTCCATCTTGTAAGCCCAATCGCTGGTGAAAGTTACACAGATCCAGCGTCCTTAACTCGCAAAACGGCTTCCATTTCCCGGGCTCCTTTAATTAGGTTTACTTCTTTAACCAACTAAGATTGGGCTGAAAGAATGGTGGGGAGGAGGGATAGGACTCTAATGAATTTGGTGGGCAAGTTTAGAGAAGGTGAAAGGGTAAGGGGCGAAGGTCTCTTTGGGGCTTAGTTCATAGATGAATCTTTTCTTATTGATTGTGAACTTATTCGGTTGGGAAAAAAATAGTAGTAACATTAATCACTAGAGGTTGTGCTAAGATCATACCTTAGTTCTATTTTCAGCTTTGAACAGATTATAGGACAATGGAGCATAAATGGAAAATGGAAGAGATTTAGAACAGACGCAGATGTTATGTGACATTTTTTTTCCGCATGAGGGTAATAAATGTGGGGGACAGTCTGTGCAGAAAGTCTGTGAAAGGAGAGACACCGGGATCTTTCATACCACACAGAGGAATTAGAGCACTAGCACAAAAGGATTGAGTGACCTCTGCTTGGTTTATGGAGGTGTCTTAAATTTGTATTTTTTAAGCCTATCTTAATTTGTATTGAACCAGAATAGAAAGCGAGCCTGGGAGTCCAAGGTAATTTTTTACAAAAGAGAAACAGTGAATTATAAAGACTAAAATACAAGTGACCACTCTTTCATAGCTCTGTATGTCAAGAAATTAGGTAAAACAAGCCCATGTGGGGCTCAATTTCCACTTCTTTCCATAGCATGGTGTTTAAATGTGTCCTATCTTTGTTCAGAGTTTTCACATTATGATTATAAGAGTTTCCTAACAGCTATTTCTAGTCTTTTTAGCCTTACTGTAGAGTAATTCATCCCCCAAATACAGTAAGAATGATCTTCCTAAAGTAAAAATCTTGCGAGGAGAGCCTCTTGTTTAAAATGATTAAAGTTGGGATGCCCGGGTGGCTCAATCAGTTAAGTGTCAGCCCTCCACTCAAGTCACGATTACAGGGTCCTGGGATCAAGCCCCATATCAGGCTCCCTGCTCAGCGGGGAGTCTGCTTCTCCCTTTGCTTGCTGCTCCCCCTGCTTGTGCTCTCTCTCTCTTTCTGACAAATAAATAAATAAAATCTTAAAAAATAATGGCTAAGTTTCCCCATCTTCTTAAGGAAAACTATGGTAGCTCCTTACTCTTTGCAGAGCCTCCTCCGCTTGTCTGGATCATTTCCTATTTCCCGTTGCCACTCTCAATCCACTTCCTTGAATGTGTTATGCCCTTCCTGACTCATCATTGCCATTCCATCCAAGCTTACTGATTTCCTGCCTCCTGTGTACCCAGGTACTTGTGTAGGCACTGGGAGCAGACTGACACACAAAAGAAGCAAAATCTCTGACATCACAGGCTGATCTTCTAGAGGGGGAAGACCGACTATAAGCAGACGAGCCAGTAAGTACATATGTGTGTTATGAAGACTACTGTGAAGAAAACCAAAGATGCAAAAGATTAGAAGATGGTGCTCAGTCCAGGTATCAATGAGCTCTGTCCAAAAAGCTAGTGACTTGGCCCAAGGAGAAATAAGACCTGGACTAGGAGCTTTGTAGGAGACATGGCGATAAACCATATGGTCTGGTGTGAGCTCTACATTGTAGGTCGAGCTCAGAGGATATCACCATCACTATACATAATATTCCTGATTTCCAGAACACTGGGTCCACTTCAATGTATCGGTTACATCAAATTTGGCCAGAACAGTTCCTTCCCTCTACACCACGGGAGTTGCATACATGCTTGGCCCCTGCAGGCATCTGAGTACGCCACTTTCTCTAGGTCCCCTGAAGACTCCACAGTGAAGTGCTTCCTCCTCTGTTCCCGTGCTACCTTCATGCCCCTTTTGTCATGTACCATTTTCCCATTATTCTTCTTCTCATGTGCTCTTCAGATTATATTTGACTCATCTTCCTACCTGCAGGGTTTAGCACAGGTTCATACAATTAGCGGTTGTTAGGTCATTGTTGAATGAGTGATGAAATGAATTAATGAACACATGAGGAAATAAACACATAAGCAGAATTTTAGTAATGTAGTCTAAGGGCAGAAACCCAGAAACAGAAAAGCTCCACGCAAAATGTGGAGTATTCATCCCTTTGTTAATTAAATATTTCTGAAGTATCCTGAATTAACACTGCTGTATGTTCTCAATAGATCACTAATGTTTTCTCAACTGTAAAATGGTAAAAATAAATGAAATGTGGAAAGGATGACCCAGACACGCACAAACTCTTTTGTCTTTCTTCAGTCTATAAGTACAGTGTTAGGGGGTTCCGGAAGTGGGAAAGGACCAAGTCTCTGGTCTTCATTCTCCAATGGAAAGGAGCCAATGCAGAGGCAGAAATGCAAAGCAGGGTGGCTGTGTGCTGCTGGGAGCTAAACCTGTTGGGCTAAGTGCAACAAGAAAGAGAAAGGGGGCGAGGGGCCAATATGGAAACTTCGGTTTAGTGTGTTTAAGGAAAGTAGAGGGAGATGATCCCTGGAGTTGCAGCATGTTGAAGAAATCAGAGATAAGAGTTAGTGCAGACTCTAGACTTGGAAACTCTTGAATGCCTGAGATAGATATGATGAAAGATTGGGAATTTCTCTTTAGTGCTGCTGTTTTAAATGTCACGGACTCTGTCATGAAGTTAAAGGAGCCATGCTTTGAAAGTTTCACATAAGATGCTACCGTAGAGATACGAAGTAAGGAACACATTTACCTTAGCTTACAGCAGGATGTACTGTTTGTGTCCAACAAACCAACAAACACTAGTTCTTTTTCTTGTGGTACTTGAAGAGCTGGGAAACGGTTTTAGCATCGTTATTATGCTGTCATTTTATCCTGACTACAGCTAGTGAAATAAATAGGCAGATATCATTACTCCTATATACTTGACAGGGAAGTAGGCTCAGAGTGACTGAACGCACTTGCCCAGGGCTACGGTAGATTCAAGTGTCATAGCCTATTATTTTTCCTCCTTTAAGTCCAGAGTAATTGATCTGTTGATTATAAGTCATGCAGGAATTTTTTAAATTAATGTTTTATTTTAAGATACTCTTGGATTTATATGCAATTATAAGAAACAATACACAGGGACACTTTACCCAGTTTCCCCCAACAGTAGCATCTTGCAAAATAATAGTACAATAGGGCGCCTGAGTGGCTCAGTGGGTTAAAGCCTCTGCTTTCGGCTCAGGTCATGATCTCAGGGTCCTGGGATCAAGGCCCGCATCGGGCTCCCTGCTGGGCAGGGAGCCTGCTTCCTCCTCTCTCTCTGCCTACTTGTGATCTCTCTCTCTTTCTGTAAAATAAATAAATAAAATCTTTAAAAAAAATAATAGTACAATATAACAAGCAGGATATTCATCTTATTTTTATTTATTTATTTACTTTGGGTTGGGGGAGGAAGGGGGGGAGATGGAGAGAGAGAATCTTAAGCAGGCTCCTTGCCCAGTGCAGAGCCCAACATAGGGCTCTATCTCAAAATCATGACCTGAAATCATAACCTGAGCTGAAACCACGAGTCAGATACTTAACTGACTGAGCCACCCAGGTGTTCCAACAAAGTATTGACATTGATACAGTCAAGATACAGAACATTTCTACCATCATAAAGATCCTTCATATTGCCCTTTTGTAGCCACACCTACTTCCCTCCACCCTTCCCTCCTCCTTCACACTTGCTCTGTTCTCCACTTCTGTGATTTTGTCATTTCAGTAATGTTCTATAAATGGAATTAAACAGTATGTAACATTTTGAGATTGATTTTGCCACTCACCATAATTTTCTGGAGATTCATACAGGCTGTTGTCACATGTATTAACAATTGATTCCTTTTTATTGTCATGCATGTACCATACATAGTCTCTTTAACCATTTGCCTGTTGAAGGATACCTGAATTGTAGCCAATTGCTGGTTATTGCACATTAAAGCTGTTATAAGCATTCATGTACAAGTTGTTGTGTTACCATACATTTTTATTTACCTTATATAAATGCCCAGGTATACAACTGATAGATCATATGGTAGTTGACTATTTAGTTTTTGAAGAAAGTATCAAACTGTTTTCCAGAGTTGTGGTACCATTTTACTTTCCTGTAGGCACTACATGAACAATCCAGTTTCCTTGCATGCTTGTCAGCATTTGGTATTTTCACCTTTGTTTATTTTAGCCATTCAGATGTGCAGAATGTGGTTATATCTCACTGTGGTTTTAATTTATATCTCTCTAATGGCTAATGATGGAAAACATTGTTTCTTGTGCTAATGTTTTGGGGTGTTTTTTTTTTGTTTTGTTTTGTTTTATTCTTTGCCCCAGGGGTACAGGTCTGTGAATCATCCGGCTTACATTTTCACAGCATTCACCAAAGCACAAACCTTCCCCAATGTCCATAACCCTTCCACCCTATCCCTACCCTCCCACCCCCCCAGTAACCCTCAGTTTGTTTTGTGAGATTAGGAGTCTCTTATGGTTTGTCTCCTTCCCCATCCCATCTTGTGCTAATGTTTTAACTGTTGAGTTTTGATAGTTCTTTATATATTCTAGACACCAAACATTTGTTGGATATGTGCTTTGCAAAATTTTTTCCCAGTGTGTAGCTTGTCTTTTAATCTTCTTAATAGGTTGTTGCTGAGAAAATATTTTTCTCATCACTATTTCACTCTGTCCCACAATGTGTTGAGGTTTGTTTTATGGCCAGAATATGGTCTATCTTAGTACCTGCTCTGTGAGAGCTTGGAAAGAACACACATTATGCTCTTGTTACATGAAGGGTTCTATACATGTTAATTGGATCCTTTTGGTTGATAGTATTTTTCTATACCCTGAGTGATTTCCTGTCCAGGTGTTCTATTAATTGTCAAGAAAGGGAAGAAACTCTCCAATTATAATTGTGAATTTATCTATTAGTCTTCCTACTTCTATCAGTTGATACTTCATATATACTTTTTAAGTCTGTCGTTTGGTGAATACTCATTTAGGATTCCAAGTCTACCTTATATATTGGCCCTTTTATCACACATAGCCTAATGTTTACACAATATCTTTTTTCTCCCTTTTACTTCAGCCTATCTATATTCTTATATTTAAAGGGAGTTTCTTGTAGACAGATACAGTTGGGTTGTGCGTTTTTAATCCATCCTACCAATCTCTGTTTTTAATTGGTATGTTTAGACCTTTCACATTTTATGCAACCAGAGATCTTTTAGAGCTAAAGTTTGACATCAATTTATTTTTTGTTTTCTGTTTTTTCCCCTTGTTTTATTTGTTCTGCTTTCCTCTGTTATTGACATTTTTATAATTCCATTTTTATCTATTATGCATTTTTGAGTGTACCTATTTGCATAACTTTTTCTGTGGTTCCCCTATGTATTACATTTTATATACATGCTTTATCACAATCTACCCTTATAGTCTTTTTACCCATGTGAGTGAAGTGTAGAAGACTAACCGCTAAGTCATCATTAAAACAGTTGTCTTAAATAATTCTTCTATATATACTTGGAATCACATGAGACAGTTATAGTTTTTGCTTCAACTCTCAAACATAATTTAGGAATACCAAGAGGAGAGAAGAAAAACCATATTTTGCTTACTGTACTTTTTTTTTTCTTTTGTGAAGATCCCAAATTTTTTATCATTTCTTCTCTACTTAGAGAATTTCCTCAGCCATTCTTTTAGGATATGTCTACTGGTAACATATCTTCTTAGTTTTCTTTTAAATGAGACTATCTTGAGATATTTCACTAAATATTGGATTTGAGGTTGACAGTCTTTTCCTTGAAAAATGCTGTCCCATTTTCTCATGATCTCTCTGATTTCTGATTTGAAATCCAGTCATCTGAATTATTTTTTCTCCTATAAGTAAGGCTACCTTTTTTTTTTTCACTATCTTTTGAGGTTGCTTTTGTTTTTGCTCTTGTTTTGTCTTTAGTTGTCAGAAGTTTGACTATACTTTGTCTTCCAAGGTTTTCTTTGAGTTTATCCTTTTTAGAACTTACTTGGCTTCTTAAATCTGTAAGCTTATGTCTTTAGGGAGATTTCAGTCATTATTTCTTAGAGGACATTTTTAGGCCTACCTTCTTCTTTCCTTCTAGGATTCTGGTAATGCAAATATTAGAGCTTTTGTAATTGTCCCACAGGTCCTTGAGGTTCTGTTCATTTTTCTTTTTAATCTGTGTTCTCTTGGCTATTCATTTTAGGCAGTTTGTATAGTGCAGTCGTGCAGTTCACTGATATTTCCCACTGTCTTTTCCATTCAGTGGTTGAGCCAATACATTGAGGTTTGTTTTGTTTGTTTTTGTATGTTTTTTCAGCTCAAAAATTTCCGTTTGATTCATTTTTATATCTTTGAATTTTTGCTGTGACTTCCTATTTCTTTGTTGAAGCTCAATATTTTTTTCATTAGTTTCAAGAATGTTTGTAATTGCTCACTGGAGCATTTTTATAATAGCTACTTTAAAATCTTTGTCAGATCATTCCAACATCTGTGTTATTTTGATGTTCGGATATAGTTATTGTCCTTTTTTCATTCAATTTGGGTTCTTCCTTGTTCTTGGTGTGATGAGTGATTTTTGATTGAATCCTGAACATTTGGGTAGCATGTTATGAGACTCTGGATCTTATTTAAACCTTCTCTTTTAACTGGCTTCCTCTGACACCATTCTGGTAGGAAAAGGGTGATGTGCTCCCTCATTACTGCCAGATGGGGGTAGAAATTCAGCTTCCCCACTTGGCTTCTGTTGACATCTGGGAGGGAGAATGTTCCTCATTACTGGTGGGTGGGGGTGGCTGTCCCAGCTCCCCACTAGACCTCCAGTGATATTTCCCTGTACTGGGTGGGTAAGAGTGCCTTGTTACTGCTCTGCATATGACCTCGACCAACATCACAGGGGTGGGGGCTCTTCACTGTGGCAGGGATGAAAGTCCTAGCTCCCTACTTAGCCTTGTCTGACATTACCCAGTTATTTTTTGTGGTGTGTGCTAGAGTAGAGTGGTTATTGTCCAAATGTTTTATGTCTTGCTAGGTTGCCCTTTTCCTGGTCCTTTGGCTAAAGAAAACAGGCTTTCATTAGGTCTCCTCTTGTCAGTGCCTATTACTATTTTTAAGTCATTGGCTTTTTTAACTCCAGGCCTAATATATTTGAGGAAAAACAAATACTCTGAAAACTAATCATCGTGTCATTTCTTGGGTCCTGAGATCCCCGGCTGGTCTGCCTTCCTCTCTTCACCTTTTTGTGCCTTCTTATATTTGTTTTATACATAATTTCCAGAGTTTTCTCTGTACATAGCAGGAAGAGAAAAAGAAAAAAAAAAAGTAGGTGTACTCCACATTTCACAGGATTTTGTAAAAGAACACAGGGTAAAAAGAACAGAAGTAATGATCATAATACTATTTAATGAAAAGATAATCTGAATACTGTATTGCCACCATTTATCTTTAGGAGAAAATTCTTTTTCCATGCTGATATGGAAGCTTAATCAACATTTTCATTTTTAAAACTTAATATATTAGTTATGGCAAATCTAAAATTTACCAAAATCCTAAAGAAGTCATTCTGAGTCCTGTTTTTGCACTAAGGTAATTATAGCTCCTGACACCTCGTGAAGCTATAGAGAGAATCTGGAAGATGAGCAATTTTTTAAAAAAGATTTTATTTATTTATTTGTCAGAGAGAGAGAGAGCACAAGCAGACAGAGTGGCAGGCAGAGGCAGAGGAAGAAGGAGGCTCCCTGCCAAGCAAGGAGCCCGATGTGGGACTCGATCCCACGACCCTGAGATCATGACCTGAGCCGAAGGCAGCTGCTTAACCAACTGAGCCACCCAGGCATCCCGAAGATCAGCAATTTTTTTTTTATTTTTATTTTTAACCTTTATTATTATTTTTTTTTTACCTTTAATTTCCCTCTTCACATAACTGCATAACAGCACTTAGTTCAGAAGCTGTTAAGACTAGTTTACATCTCCCTGGACCTATAAACTTCAAAAAGGGCGCTTATTCCAAGCACCAAAATAATACCGTAAGTGAAGGGATCTAAGAATGCCTCTAAGAATGCGTCTGATCATCATCTCAACCACAAAATTCAATCTATGTTGTTGTTGCTGGTACTCATTTTTTCACAGACTTAATGCTTCTTCGCAATGCAGAATGGCAAAAGGATCTAATGCAAATTTAATACAGAGTGTTTAACATGTGGCAGGACAACGGGATGATGGTGAAAAGGTCAGTTAACCAATGGGTTGGTCTGTCACGATGGCACGAACGAATTATTTTAAATGATTCTCACACTAAATTTTCCAGATGTTTTGGCCATGGGCCAAGATAATTAATATTGCTAATCCACTGGCTAGAATTAAGTTGGCAAGCTAATTCACAGAATGAGAAATCGGAACTCTGGGTTGGGTTGTTGGTAAGCCATGTGCATTATGTTTAAATGAAACGTGATTGTCTCATCGCTGACCCAGACCAAAAATTTGCTGAGGTACTTGAGATGCTTACTCACTTTTCAGCCTCAGAAAGTAAATCTAAGAAGAAAAGATGCCATGTTTTTGTTTAATTTTTATTCCCTGGAGACATCTCTTCATATTCATGACAAATTTTATGTTCGATGCTTCTGTCCCTGAGAGATTTTCAGGGGAAAAGTTTAAAAGACAGACATTTATTTTGAGTGGAGAAAAAATACATATGTCTATATAATACATGTATATATTTTTCTCAAAAAATTAAAAATAGATTCACAGACTCTGCCGAGGCATTAAAAAGTTTCACATTTTCAACTACCAACAAATTACCCAATTTATTGAAAGTGTGTTGTTCTTGCTTCTAAACATAGCAATGCTTCTGGAAATGTTCATGGTATACATTTACTTTAGGTGGTTCTACCCTATAAAATGCACAGATGACACTGCATACGCTTTCTGAGTTTGTTTTAAGCTAGAAAATGTACATCCCACGCCCACCTACATGGCACACAGTAAAAGTCAGGACATCAGGATAAAGCAACTAAATCGAGATTAAAAAAAAAAAAACTTGTCTCTTGGACCTAGTTTGGCATACCACCACCCTAGATTTTATACAGTCTTAGTTCCCCTTGCACAGACCCACTGACAAGAGGGTATTACGATTTTTGCTGACATCAGTGACCTGGCATCGCTGATTTATTCCCTGCTTCGGTTTACAGAGGAATAAACCGGTAATTAATTATATATCAGAACATGAGACTCGACCCGGCAATAATGCACAGGCTAAGGACGCTCTATTTACATATGTAGGTTATTTAAAATATGTCTTGTTAAATAAATATTTAAAATACCTCCTTATTTAGCTTATAAACTGTTTGGACTGAGGCTGCAATGTGATTCGTTGCAGAATGTTCAAAAGAGTGCAAGAGTGACCGTAGATTCTCATCTTTGCCTGACCTGCAGACTCTTCTGCCCCTGCCTGCCAAGGGCGTAGAGCGAGTCAGCTTCAGGAAAACAACAACGTAAACTCTATCTTGTGCCTCAAATATATAATATCGCCAGAACCATGAGCCTCGAGAAATCATAAAACTTACCTTTCTCTTGAGAGCAGGTATGGAGAACAGAGATCTAGACATAAATTAACCACAATCCTCACGACCACCTCAGAGACAGGAGGCAAGGACACAGGGAGTAAGAGAAACAGACGATTTTACAGCAAAATATTCTCCCGCCTGTGGGTCATCTTTCCCGTGTAAATGTCCAGAATTATTTTTTAAGGAGAGTACAACAAACCAGAGCACGAGCGTTTTCCCCCAACTCTCAAATCAGGACAGAGTCACCATTTCACAACCACTGGAATAATCAGCACACACGGGTGACAAGGCCAACAGTGTGGGGGGGCCAGACCCTTTGTACCTTGCGGGGGGGACCGTGCTCACCCTGCAATTTGGTTCTGGGCCTCGGAAAGTCAGCTTTCTCCCGCAGGATGTCTCTGTGTACCTGAAACTGCCGGCTTCTCTCCAGAGCACGTTTGTTCCCTGCGGAAGGGAATCACAAACAGATCAACTCCGGGCCCACCAGGGGGCGCAGTTCACCAGCACAAAACAGCCCTTCCCCAAAGGAAGCGGCTGAAGGCGCCTCTTGCTCTCCGCTTACACAGCTGACAACGACCCTGATTTTTATCGGTTCTACTAGCTGTGGCACTCACACACCTAATCCTGATTTCATATTGCCTAATCTCATGTTGGGGGGGGCGGTGCGGGATGCGTGTGGCTCAGCCATGGACGCATGTGTTGCGTGGCAGATTTTTGCAGTGGGGCTTGAAAATTACTCCTTGTGATTTACAGAAATTCTTTGGCTTATTATGGGAAATAATTTCCTCCCTGCTTCCACATCAGCTTCTTTTCGTGGCCAAAACTGATAGATGTATCAAGCTACTTATTCTATATTTATTCTACCGCCAGGACGGAATTAGGAACCTGATCTTTTAACGTGGTGTGTGTGTGTGTGTGTGTGTGTATGAGAGAGAGAGAAAGACAGAGGGCCGGACAGAATCCCACAGGTCTTGAAGCCAGGCATCTACCACAGCTTGCTGATACCGCCACTCCTTTCTTCAGCCAGCCCTTTGGCCGGAGCCCTGTGGCTGGGAAGGAAAACAGCTGTCGGAGAAAAGGCCCGTGTTGATGATAAGCCCTTTGTGTGCAGGCTCAGACTTCACCACCAGCCTGTCCAAACAAAACAGCTGTGGAACTTAGTGGACCTGTGTATGGGTAGGAAACCCCAAGTCTGCTGAGGAGAAAAGACAATCCGAAGGGTATTCTAGACGTAAACGTGCTTTGCAATTGGCTTCAGAATCCGTGGAAGGAGTTGCCCTAAGGAAACCAACTTTTACTTTTCCTAAGAGTCTGTTGCTTGGGTTCCATATCTTAAACCTTCCAGGCACCTCAGTTTCTACCCCTTCCCCTTATGAGGTAAGCTCTGGGTCAACAGGGTTGGTATCACTTGGGAACTTATTAGAAATGCAGAACCCCAGGCCTCATCCCAGACCCCCTGAGTCCGAGTCTGCCTTTGACAAAACCCCTTGGTGTTTGGAGTGTGCATGGGTAGTTTGAACTCTACTCACAGAGACCCCTGTCTTTGGATTGGCTTTTATTAGAATGCAGATAAGATTCATAGATGCGCCCTTCTAAGTAGGGGGCATTGGTGGAAAGATGATCACAAGCAACCAACCCTGGAGTCAGCAAGAAAAGAAGAGAGTTCAGTCTTTAAGGTAAAAGCCAACCAAACAATAACCTTCAGCTTTCAATCTTAGCTCTGGCACTTACAACTCTTCCTTTCCTCACCGTACCTCAGAGGTATTAACTCCACTGTGAAGGGTAAATGGACACCCGACACTTGGAAGATTCCTCCGACATTTTTCTTTCCCTTCTGAACTGAGCTTCCCATCTATGAATGTTATCCAGTGATTTGGTTGCTAATTTTTTCCCTTCTTACTGCTCTTGTTTTCCTTTTCTGCTTGATTTATTACTTCCGAATAAAACCCAGAGAAAGAAATAGTGAATCTCAAGTCAGCCTACAGATTTACTCATTAGTTGCGTTGTTGAATGATTTTGGGGAAGGAGAAAATTCAAAGAACTAAAAATAATCATTTGGGATTTTTTAGTGAAGTCCCAAGACCTGTCCTTAACACTGTCATATCAAGGATATCAAGGGTAATCGAAGGAGGGCACTCGTTCTACAGAACGGAATAGAAAATACCCATTAAAAATACCTAGAAATGAGGAAGGAACAAACACATCGGTTCCTATATCACAGAACTGTCACAGCTGGACGGATTTAGTGACAGGTATTTGTGTTGTCGTCTTATGACATATTGTCTATGTTTCTTTGAAGAATGAGACTTCAGGAGCAGTATTCTACATTGTTCATTTTCTTTCTCGTCCTTTATATTATTCCTTGGCAAATTCTGTAATGTGATAGACTGAATTTTGGCACAAATTCACTAGAAGGTAAAACCCACCTGGATATCAACTGCTTGGTCACCAAATTGGATGATATTTCTTCTGAAGAAAAAATCAGTTATGGAAGAATTACAACAGGGGGGTTATCTTCTGTCAGAGTAGAGGTTGCATATGGCAAACTGAGAGGAAGAGTGGTCTGAATCTGATGTCTCAGTTTTGCTCAGGCCTGACAAACCAGGATATCCAGATCCTTCCTACAAAGAAGAGCTCCTCTGGCCACTCGGGAAGGCCCAGTAAGTAAGAGTGGGAGGGACGGAGGGATGGAGGTACACCACCGCTCTGCAGAATGTGAACATAAACACTTTGGGAGGTGGGGGGCGGGGGAGGAAGAGTTTGACTTGCAGCGAGGGAACCCGTCTCCGGAGAGTTTTTGACAGCTTCCCCCAAGATCTTCTGTCCTACCTTTCCAGATGGCCTTCCTCATACTGTTTTCTTCTTTAGGATCTCCTGCTCGGTCTTCAAAGGAAATAGCTACATTCCAAAGAATGAATTAAAGAGTAGTATACACTTCTTATTCCAGACTCACTTCAAAGCAATCTATAGATTTCATAAAGTATAAACGACATGGTTATTTACTCCCCTTCCTTAAACTAACCTCACTGTTTAATTCTAGAGGCCACATAATTTCATTAATATTCTATTTATATGCCAAGGCATTGCATTTAATCTATTTGAACTTCTAGGCATCCAATGGGACGTTCCAAGAGAGTCAATGAGATGTTCCCCCCACTCTAATTTCTATTGCAAGCTTCTGAGAGAGCTAGCAGTGGGAATGCTGAATTATCATAAGAATGTCTGATTTAGTAGAATTTCATCTTCGCCAGGACTGAAGATCATAGACAGAGAGAGGGAGATGGTCCTTATCCCTCATCTGATTTTAGGCTCTCAGCCAACACCCCTACCCCCACCCCACGCCTGGTAGAAGAACAGGGTCTACCAGGCCTAGTCTGACCTGGCTTTCACAGGCTGGAAATTCAAAAGGAAGGGCCCCTCTGTTGCAGGGTACTCGTGATGATTTAGATGCAAGAACTCTGTGACATGGAAGCTTTTTTGCTCTCAAGAACACAGATCTTTCAGTACCTCCTGGGTTTCTTAATTTTTACAACCATCATCAAGGAAGAAAAAGTTCCTTTCTTTCTTGTCAAGCATTAATATACAAGCTGAATAATTAGTATGAGTTATCACTGCTCTTGTTTTAAGCCATGTAGCCACATTCACAAATATCAAAGTACTTTGCAAGATGAAAACAACCTCAGACATGTAGGAGTGAAGTACTGCCAACATCTAGGAGAGAAAATAAAATGTCTTTCATTCTTTCATTCCGTCTCTGGACCAAATTTCTTTGGAGAGGAACTTTTACTGGAATGGGGTAAAAATATGGAAAGTCTGAATATAGTCCCTAACTGGCTTTAATTGCCGTCCTTTTTGATCTTCCAGGAAAGAAAAAAAAAATCTAAACACTGAGAAGGTTTGGGGGACTAAGCTCTCCTCTTATCCGTGTAAGTGCTTCCAGTCTGCAAAGGAAGGGATGAATTAGAAAAAAAGAATGATTCTCATGATCAATCTCATAGTAAAGAAGTGGCTTTCCGTGGCTCAGATTCTAGTGCATTTCATCCGAAACTTACTTACAAATCACCTGCGATAAGAAGGCGAGAGAAAGTTTGGAAAAAGGAAGCCTCCTCTGGAAGAAATAAAACTGGAATTCTTAGGAAGTTTATTATCAGAGCAGAATTTTCTGATACAGGATACATATTCCCCTGACAATTTCACTCGGAAATTTTCAAGTAATAAGCTCATGAAATGTCCCATGTTGAATTATGATAAACAATTAACTGCTTCTACGATAATCTGAAAATGAGCTGTCCTGGATACGAGTTAGGTAAAATACTTTAAGTTTAAATAAGTATCTCACAGGAATCATTGCCTTACCTATATATATATCACTGTATATGTAACTTTTCAGTTTGGGGTTTTTCTGGGGGTTTTCTTAATGCAAAAGTACCATTGAAATATACCAACACAGGGTCTGTCAACCCTGCACAGTTGATATTTGGGACCAGATAACTAATTCTTTCTTGTGAGGGTCTGTCCTGTCCTGTACACCATAGGATGTTTACCAGCATCCCTAGCCTCTGCTCCCTGGACCCCTGCTGGGAGCATCCTCCCCTTCCCCAGCTGTGACAACTGAAACTATCTGCAGATGTTACCAAATGTCCCTGGGGCCAAAATCCACCTGGGGCTGGGAATTGCTGCTCTGCTACACTAATGCCAGACATTCTGTGGCAAAAGGTCATTCTGTGGAAGATTGTATAACAACCTTGCGTTTTAATTATTTTGTTGTTTAGCATCACTGAGACGAAGTCTGTGAAACGTCTTTAAAAGAACACGTTTTGGTTTCAGTGGGCGCCGTCAGCTCCTTCAAAACATATTCCGATGGCTTCTGATGTGAGCTCCTGTGCGATCTCAGACAGGTTATATGGCCTTCTGACTCTGTTGTCTCATTGAGAAAACAATGATACCACCAGCTTTCCTTACAAAGTCGGATCAACTATCCCAAATAACAGGCTGAAAGTTCTGACTGTGTGAGGTAGCTGGAAGAAGCAAAATCACACAAAATAATAATACAAGTATATGAGAAGTTATTCAATTACTAACGCTGAAGCATTACTGGCATAATGTACTTCCGCTCTTTGGAAAGGGTTAAAGCAGGCCCCGAACCGTTTTCAAGAACGAACTTAAAAATCTGCAACAGAACAGTACAAAACTCATCTCAAGAAATGCCTTTGGCTCAATGTACACATATTTTTTAACTCGGTTTCCAGAAGAAAACTACCCTCTCTTTTCAAACTAACCTTGGTCAATAGACGGTTATGTAATCTCATTGGAAGGGTGTTTTGGAAATGACTTTGCACTGGAAGATGGAACACGGGACACAAGTACCTGGGGGAGGACCCATTTTTGTGGTCTCACCTGTCTTCTGAGAAACAGTGAAATCAGGTAATGAAGGTGAGGAGGGGGTAACATAGAGGTTGGCTTAACAGAAACAGCAGTCACTGATTCGCAGCTGGTCTAAGTGCTGTCCCCAATTCATTCGACGGTGCGTGGACTGTAGGCGAGGCCGGAACAGGGTGGCTGTGATGTGTACTATGGGATAGAGCAGGTAGGGCAGGAGTTGGGAACAGAACACCAACCTTACATCTCTGTGTTTATGAAGCCATATCGTTTGACACTCACCTCCCTAAACAGTGTGCCTGGTGTGTCATGGGATACTGTGATGTGTAAAAGAAGGTAATGCAGGCAGAGTCAGTCACTCACACCAACAAAGACTTCTTTCTTCAGCCTTTTGAAAGGGTCTTTGGACACAGTTTCCTTGTGTAACAATCACTAGACCCTATTCTCTCGGAATTCTCTCTCTCTTGCTCCTGGCTACCCTTTGAGTAACTTCTCCCCTTTCACTTGTGGTAGGTGACCTATTTTACAGGACGTTCACCAAACGTTGCTCTAGTTACCTCCAAAATTAATTCTAACAGAGGTGAGGCCATCTTGGGGGAATCAAACTGCACATGCCACATCCCAGGAGGCTTTGCCAGGGCTGGAGGATGGAGGGTGCCCACATAGGAAAGGCTGCTAGTTATGTCTGTTTTCACATTCTCTGGATGGAACCTGGGCTTAAATAAATCATTTCATTTAAAACAAATGTGTGAAAAGAAAGTACAACTGTCTCAACTGCAAGTTCTGATTGCTAGGTAGGATTTGACAGCCTCTTCAAGGTGAAGCCACTAGAGCCCAGAACTCAGAAGGCATGACATAAAAACTCAGGAAAATCTGCTCTGACTTTCTGTCAAAAGAACCAGAACCTTTATGTGGTCCAGACACGCCGTGTCCATGGGCCTGTGCAAAGGACAAGGTCCTACTACTTACAAGGTCCTCATAAAGTCTGACAGTTTTTACCTATTAATACAAACTAGCATAGTTTCAGAGGCGGGGAGTAGGGAGCGTCTGTTGGTCAAATCAGCATTTTTTCATACGTGTCATTCTTAAACTGGCTTAGATTGCAAATCAGAGTCAAAAACCAAAATACCAAATATTCTGCTGTCAGCTGGAAAAATAATTTTTAAAACCAATGAACAGGAAGGCTTTTATATAATATAACAGGAAGTTCGTTTATATAATAATGGCAGTAATACCAGACACATCTCCATCACAATTTTATGATTTTCTTGCACATCGTAGGATAGAGCTGGTTTAAGGAGTGAACAGTCTTGTGTTGGTTACTATCTTGCCTGTGTTTGTCATGGATCAAAAGGGGATCAGGTGAGAACTCACAGTGAGACAAATCTATCATTTCTCCCAGATGAAACAGCCCAAGTATAGTTCTGTGGCTATGTGAATAGTCCATAAGATTTATGCTCTTTCGAAATACCATCTTCAAGCAAGGGAATTTGTTGTTGATACACCAATGAACTTTCTTCTTATTCCAACTGAATCCGTCACCATGGGCGTATTGATTTCCGTTTCTTTGCCTCAGCATGTCCTCCCTTTCCTTTTTGAAGTAATCCCCCTTGAAATTTGTAGTCAAAATGGAATTCATCATGTTCCTTCCTTGGATCCACTTGTCTTGGAACTGAACTCTGCTTGAACACAGACGTCCCAGAGAGTCCGAATTTGAACTTCTGTTTCTGGGCTGGGAACCATATCAGTCATACCCTAGGCTGAGAAATGATTTAGGGTTTGTGGAATCTTTTCTTTTTCTCTTTAAACTAATCTCAAACAATACTCAATCGCAAGGTCATTGTCAACAGCTTGCTCCATTTGTCCTTTTCGAGAACCGTTCCTTCCAGGCTTGGCCAGCTGCAACCTCTTCACTTTCATGTGTTGCCATGTAGCAGCCTTGGAACTCGGTCTGGCCTTGCATTTCAGCTGACTTTATAATTTAAATATAATTGCTGATGCACTTTCAAAAAACTTCAGGAAATTGTAAATGCTTATTTTAGTTGAGAACGGCAACGGTATTTTATGTTGGAAGAATGTTAGCATGACTACCAGAAAAATGCACATTCATCATCCTCTATAATCTCGGACTTGTTAGCAGGTTTAGTCTGGAGAAATTTTCATAGAGTGTTTTGTCTATTTATTTTGGAAAGTCCAAAGTGCCTAAAGTGGGTTTGTGACATAATAGGTGAAAAGAGGAGCCGGGAGTCTGTTTTCTAGTCCCAGACTTACTGTTGACTCATAAAATAGCCATCCCTGTTCTTCCTTCATGCATCCTTTCACTACAGAGCTATAAGGTATGACAGTATGCCCTAGACGTCACTGGGCTCTAGTAGGAAGCAAATCCTAGGCAATCGCTATCCATTGTTCTTGGGAGTTCATAGTTTGGCTCCTGGAATCATCCTCACAGTCCAGTGCCATCCCAAGATTGGCCACGTATGAATGGACAATGCCTCTTTTCCCCCAACACAGTTGTGCTAAAGCACACATCGTGGTTACTCTGTGTTGGCAGGATTAAGACCAAACACCTAGGCATGGCATTCAAGGCTCCTCACTAATCCACATCTTCCCTTCACGGCATTGTGTGTTTGGCCACTCAGAGTTCCTTAATTCACCCTGATGTTATTCTCTTCTCTCACACCTTCAAGTCATTCTAAGTACACTTCCAGCTGCTTTAAATATTCTTCCCTGTTTCTTAGCCTGATACCAGGATCCATAAACTTCAGTATCTATAGAGCTATGTCTTCTTACTTCGATGAACCCTTTTAGTCCTAGGGAAGGGAAGGTGACCTTTCCTTCATAGTTCTTTGGTCCCTTTACATCTAGTTTTTACCACTCTGCACTTACTAGTTTACTTGTCTCTGTTCCCACATCTACCTCCTGGAGATGCTGATCTTCTTAAAGTGAGGACCTGAAAGCTATGGGGTTTTTTGTCCCCCCATCCCATATTGCTTAACAAGTATGGAAGGGAGAAAGAAAGAGAAGGATTGAGGGAAGATGGCTGTGGCTATCTCACAGATATTATATTTGGATTTAACAGATCCAAATGGGGCAGCTCAATTTTTCCCACCCACACGCCCCACACACCATAATGGTCGTTCCTTGGATTTCTCTATTTCAAGCACCCGTTTGTTGCCTTACACCTGCAGGTCTTCCTTGGGCCTCCCTTTCTTCTTCCACAGCAAGGCCCTGTCTAATCTGTCTTCCAGACCCAGCCCAGTGTGGACCCGTCCTCCCTTCTCCACTCTCACATCTTCTCTTCCGAGGTTACAGGGCACAAGAACTTCTGACAACGTGTGTGCTCATGATAACCTTAATGTTCTTCCTCCACACCTCTTCATTTAGATCCTTCTCATCTGTTGTACCTGTTTAAACATTATTTCCTCAGAAACTTTTTTCTTACTTCCCACTTGAAGTATTCACTCTCCTTCTTGTCCTCGTCCTCTTTGTTAATTCTCTATGGCAGCCCATTTGGTCCCTTTACACATAATCTTTACCACCCTGTGGATCATTAGTTTATCCTCCTCCTTGCACATCACCATTTGAATACTTTTATGTATTTGTCTGTTTATATGTTATCTGTCCCTCTCTTCAGAATGTGTGTTCCATGAGTCCTTGAGATTTTATTCAGCACTGGGTCCTTAGCACCTGGCTTTTTCAAGCACTTCTTTTCTGCTACCTGCAAAGAAATCTGCTTTCAAATGAGTGCAGCTTTCTACCAGCATTCATTTATAAAGTTAGAGAATTCAAAAACTCTCAAATGCCTAGATCCTAAAGAGTAAAAATACCCCCATAAAAGGACAATTCATTAATATGTAAAATCAAAACATGTAACACTGTCCTGAAGCCGAACAGTGAGAAATGATGCAGATCCTATTAACAAAGGGTGAAATGATAAACATTCACCATGAAGAAGGAGGAAAGGTCAACTTCTAATTGACCCTAAAAACTTTAATGGGGGTCCCCCTACTTAAAATTCCATGGTTACACTTAGCCAAAGCAATAGTTTCTATTTGAAACTTTTCCAATTGGTTTTACCTTTGATTCCATCTTATAACAAAATAGTATTGTTAAAATATTAAAAATATATTAGTGTTGATTTGAAACCATATTTCAAATGGGTATAGGGTATTTTTGTTTTTCAAGATCTCTCAAAAAGACAGTGTATTTTCATTTTCCAAGATTTCTTGCATTCAGCCCGGGATGGGTTCTGGGCTCTTCAGATTGTGAGCTTTTGCTGCATGTGGGTCCTGTGTAAATAGATCTGGTTGTACTTCATTTCCAGCTGTTGGTGCTTAACAAAACTAAGATGCTCTTGAGAACACCAGATGGTCCAATCATGGGAAGTGTAAAGAGGGGATCTCCTTTGGGGTTTTTAGTGCCCATTAGAAGTTTACCTAGCCCCCTTTTGTATGCTAAATTTTCATCATTACAACACCTCCAAAATAGCATCTGAATTGTTTCTCATTGGTATACTTCAGGAGAGGGCATCAAGTCTTAATTTGATTTATTAGCCATTATGTGTTCTGGGGCATTTTTCTCATTGGAAAAGTAGGCTTTTGATGAAGTCATTGAATTCTCCCATTTAAAGAAAAAAAATGAACGTTTTTAAGGCATTTTAGATCTCATGATTTTATGATGAATTCATGAGACAACAATTCAGATGGAATATAAGAAAAATATTCCAGCTGGGACATAACACCTCAGGGGAAGAGGGAGAAGTCCCGCTGCTTGAGTCAGAATAGTTTGGATGAAACTCGGGTGGGAGAAGGAACAGGGAGACCAAGCCAAAGGGAACTGGCTTTGCATAACCCAATATGGTCTTTCCATCTCTAATTTCTGAGTTTGTGACTCTTGTGGGAATTTTTCAGCCCATAAAGTGTGCCCTTTTTCTGTCCCCAGTAATGGCCTAATGAAATAAGGGCTCATAAATAGATGTAGTTCCTAAAGATAAGATCTGAATATCAGCCTCTTCTCTCCTCTCTCTCACCCTCTCTCTCTCTTACCTGGCAGTAGATGTTATACCATCAGTGTATTGGTCATGTGATCTCTTTGAGGTTTTTTTTTTTTTTCTTACCCCATCCCACACTGTACGTTGGAACTCTTAACAATTTGATTTTTATTTTTTAATTTTTTTCAAGATTTATTTATTTATTTGAGAGAGAGAGAGAAAGGGACAGAGGGAGAGAATCCCAAGCAGACTTCCTGTTGATAGTGGAGGCTAACATGGGGTCTCAGTCACACAACCCAAGAGATCATGACCTGAGCCAAAACCAGACTTAACTGACTGAGCCACCCAAGTGTCCCAACATTTGAGTTCTTTAAATGTTCTGATGTCTGAGTACCTAGTGCTAAGTCATTAAGGAGAATTCCGGATTGGGGTTGTCAGAAAGGCTTTGCTAAAAAATGCAGGGTTGAAGAAGGGAAATGTGTAACCATGAGAAACTAAGGGTGTGGACATTGTGGATGAGGGCCAGTCAGTAGAGGCAAAGTGACTGCAGCTTGAGCATTTTCTATGACAATCTTTATTGCCCTGGATTTAAATTCTTTATCCTGGTGCCAAACCCTAGGCTCGGTGAATGGTGTGCATTGCTATTAGCTCATGTTTTTTTCTAGTGCCTGTTGCATTTCTTGCCATAGCATGACATACACCTTCAGGCATGCTGGTTGTGCCCAGTCTGTGAATAAATGCTCTTCAGAACTGCTCTATGTCCAGAATTTCTCCAAACTTCTGCTCTCCTCTCTCCTTCCCACTCTCATCTCTAAGGGACAAATCCCTTTTCATTATGACCCCCTTTGGCCATTATCTGCTCTCCTGGGCTGTCTTCATGTGCCTCTTGCTTCACGCCATGCAATGTTAGAATTTGCAACATTCCTCTTTCTAGCACTCAAGTTTTTTGCATCATTGTCATTTACCATACTCTTATACCTATTCTCACCTGGAGTTTACCAGCCAATGTGTTTTAGCTCTCAAGATGCCTACCCATCCAGGATGTGATATTGGCTTTACTAATATTTCTACCAGCATCTCATTCAGTTACTTCTTCCACACAGTTCCATAGTAAAGAATCTAAAATATAACCCCATGCCTTTATAGTTTCCCTTACTCTCAGAAGGAGACCTCACTGCCAATGTATAGAAGACAGTGCCTGCCTAGTTTAGACATTCCCTCTTCACCGATCCTCTTCTCCCAGCAAATCCACTACTATGAGGCATTCCAAGAAATCTGGGCTCCGTAGTCCATTAAACTTAGCAACGATGACATGCCATGTCCTCATTTGGAATATATACAAGACAAATCCAGCCAATTAAAAATGATAAAAAACCTTGTTCCACTTAGTTTAACTTAGAATCCTTTAAATGTTTTTGAACATGGAACTCTATTTTTTTTTCCTTTGAGTAACACCCATTAATACTGTAGCACTCTTGAGATAATGGAACATTCTTTGGAATACTGCCTTAGCATATAACACATCCAAGTCCATACTATTAAATAAATTAAAATGAACAAATTAAACCCTTCATAGTGTTGATTACCCTCAAGATTTTGTCTTCTCATTTTTCCTTTCTTTGACCACTTTGCTTATTGAGATGAGGTCTTGGTCACTAATCTTCTTCAAGTAATTCTCTTCACTTTATACGGTTACCATTTACATGTAGATTTCCCATCAGTAGCCCTAGTCTCAAACTCTGTCCTAAGTTATAATGCTCTATTTCTGACTGTGTGCTTGAAATCTCCACTGGGTGACCTCGTGTAGCATCCAGCTAAATATAGCTAACTCAGCTCATTGTTACCAACTCCCACCCTGAACCCGCTCTCAGTTGGTGGTGCCAGGATCTTCTTTGTCCCAACATTGATCATTTGAATTGAAAAAGGAAAAGTAGAAGTGAGCATTTTCTTTCAAATCAGATATACCTAGAGTCCAATACAGGCAGTGATTTACTAGTCATTTCAGCTTCAAGGACCTCATCTATAAAATAATGGTGAGAATAAACAATGCTTACCTACAGAGTTCTCCTGAGCTGAATGGATGCTTCATGAATGAAATGTCTTTGCAAATATTTCATAGATCCATTTCTTCTTTCTATTCCTCTTCCACTCCTGGTTCAGACTCTGATAATCACCCAATAGCCCCAATATTTGTTTTTAGGACTTTATCTCTCTTCCCTCCATATTCACTATGCACAGTTTCACTGCTTATATATAAAATATAAATATGGAATTATGCACAGTTATATTGTTGCACTGTAACAATGATATCTTTAGAGGAAGACAGGAAGACACTTACATGATATATATTCTTTCCATCATACAGTGAGAAAGTTATGCTTTATTTCACTGGGCATTTGGAGTCATGATTTGACTCCAAACTGTAACTAAATATTTGGAACAATAGGGTTCTTTAGAATAAAGTTTTGCTAAGTTCATTTCCCATTGTCTCCTGGGAACAGAGAAGGCTGAGAAATGTGGTTTAAGACAAGAGTACATCATCCTGTCAATACTACTGATTGTTTTACCAACTCAACTTTTAGATACATGGCCCACACCCAAAACAGGAGAGAGAGAGAGAGAAAAAAAAAAAAAAGACAGTGGCTGAGAGATATAGAATTTCCTCCTAACTTCACAACTTGGCATTTAAAAAAAAATTATAATTTACAAGAATAAACAATGAGGTAATGGTCCATAGGGTTCTCTGTGGCCAATTTGGACTTAAAACAGTGGTAGGTCACTCTCAAATATCTAAAGTTCACATTCAGTTTGGATTATGACCAAGGCATTCAAAAGAATAGATGGAGTTTTTCAAATCACTGGAGATTGGAAATGCGAGCTGGAAATCTCATGTGCCTTCATGGTATTTTTGATTCTTCTGGTTTAGGCAGAAACGAGAAATTAAGTTTAAGTTAAACATTTCACATTACTAAAAAATAAACTGATAGGTATCCAAATATGGATTTTATAGTACTCATTAAGCATGCCTCCCTTCCAAAGTTCACATCATTTTTATGAAATGGTCTTCCTGATTTGTATTAACTTAATTTTAATTCATCCATTCTTTTGGATAGTAGACATTAGGATAAATCATGCAGTAACCCAAATAGACTTTCAATAGAATAGTTCAGGTTATCCCTCAATTTTAGAAGTCATTTGAAATGCACCTCCACCATCTTATTTTTGTCTTTCTGGTCTTAGGAACAAAAGCATACTTTTCTCAGTTCTTTATAGTTATTTAAAGTGATGTGCCCTATTGAGAGGGAAATCACACCTCATTTGGTTTAGCTACATTAAGGTTGGGTCTTCACAACTGGAGATGAAATGGAGCAAGACTGAAAAATATAGGTAGCCTGACTTTCTGGGAAATGTGGATGTTGTGTCATCAGGCAATAGTGGGGATAGCATCTTGAGGTCCATGCTCTTTGACCATGCTCTTTGTCCTGATGGTGAAAATGAACTGTGGCAAGTCAAATAAACTGAAATCTTTTTGGTTTAACGTGAATTAGCTGAAATGCAACATAATACTTTCCAATATGTAAATCACAGACAGAAAATTTCAGTGGTTCTCAAGGACAGAAGGAGTAATCAGTTCCTAAAGGTATATGAAGATAGTCTCATCCTAGCTTCCACTTGTTCTAAGTTTGGAAACATGTGCCCTAATGTTGGAGCTCATTACTCTTTCCATGTCATTATGGTTTTTATTTAAAGCAGAAGAAACTCAGGAAGGAACTACGACATACTTATGACTGCAACCAATAAACAGGCAGAATGGTTTCTGATAGCTACTCCTTTTTGTCTGACTAAGTGCAAGTGTCCTTGCACATAGTGGGTGAACATCAGTAAATAGGTATTGAATTTAATGTATTTCTTTTGACCAACATCATTCAAGCTTAAAAAAAAAAAAGAAAGAAAGAAAGAAAGAAAACTGATGAGAAGTGAAAATGCCAAGGCGGAGTCACACAGTTTAATTGTTTTTGCATCCTTCCACCCTACCCCACTCCCAATTCAAGTGCCTTTGCACAGGAATCAAGGGAAGATGGGAAATCTTCACTGAGTAAAGGGAAGGGTATATTTCCCCAACATTGAAAACACACAGATTTCAGTTCAAGTTCTGAATCCACCATCTCTTCTTTGCCATATGGAGTGCCTTATGTATGCAATCCTTCGACAACCCCCGCAAGGGTCCCCATGAGGCACCTGGTGCTTGGGGCAGTGGGAAGGAAGTAGACTGCACAACATTGCCCAGATGCCAGGCTAGATCTTGGGTGCATCCATATTTCAAAATGTTTATGAATTCTCATGTCCTTTTACCACAACCCCACTGTCTTGGGATCTCTCTAGTGGAACCCGGGAGTCTGCATGTAGTAGGCATGAGCCAGAGAAACAAATATGGTGAGAACACAGTTTCTCTCCTCGAGGCATTCCGCAAGTGGGAGAGTGACATGCATATGATTCATTCAGGAGACTGCCAAGAATAGAGGTACAAACTAAGCGTTCTGGCAATAGAATATTTTTGAAATCTGGCCATGGGAGTTAGAGAAGAAGCATTGCATGTTTTTTTATGGGAGGATCACTTGGGACAAGAGATGTGACAACATTTTAAAAATTGCATCATCGATATAAACATGTAGATATGTTTGCATATGATTATCCATGCATATGTATGACTATATGTGTGTATGATCTTGTCAATGTCATGTGTATGTTACACACTGTCAAGCATGTTTCAAGTTGTCATTATGTCACAGAACTAAAAAATACGCTCTAAGTTTTTGGACACGTGAGATCAACTTTATATTCTGAAATTAATAGGCAAATGCATTAACACTTTTTCGATAAGCATAATTATGTTTTCCCCAAACTTTTAGTATTATCTCACTTGGGATGTATTTGTGGTGTATGTTTGTATGTGTGTGTTTTTCTGGCTTCCTTTTTTTTTTTTTTAAATCCTCATTGCTGTTATTTGTTTACTTGTTTGCTTTACTCCAACATATTATGTGGGCAAAATCTTCGATTAAGACCAAGCAATACAACATAGGTCAACATTCACTATTTATAGCTTAAATTATTTCTTTCATATCTTATCGATAGGCTAGAAAAAAACACTACTTACTCTTTTAAAACTCCTCCATTAGCATTTCCCTTGATTTTTTGGTGCAGTCTAGAATCAGAAGAATTCTGGAGAGAGTTTTTATGGATTTTTTTTCTTTTCTCTTCTTCACCCCCTCCCACCAGATGCCCACAGGCATTTGAGCAGCCTCTGCGCACCCCTAATGCAAGCTGTCACCCCCTCCACACCCACAATACCATTTCCAACAGCACAGATGAAACGATAAGCACAGAGACACTCGGACTGCTAATGTCGCCGCTGCACATTATCCTTACCCTTGGAATCTTCATTTTGTCATTTTTATGGTCATGACAAGTCACTACTAATGGAAACAGGAGAGCTCTGGAAAGCAGGCTCCTGAGCCGCTCTTCTGGAAGCTTCTTTCCCTCTGGAGAAGGGTTCTCTCCTTCTGAGCCCTAGTTTGGACTCCAAGGCTCTGCGCCCAGCCTTTTGACTGCAAGCAGTACACTTTGATATGAAGTCTTATCAAGTGCTTTCCTTTGATGGGATCCAGAAGCGGTGTGTTTCCGGGCCGAGCACGCTGTAATACCTGCAGGGAACTTCCACAAGTTCGTTAGGCAAGACCTTCCCCCATAAATCTAGCAGTCGGTCTCGGAAGACAGTTGGTTTTTCAAGGTGCTCTTTAGCTAAAGCCCACTGCAAACATGCTCGGTTATTTCCTTTCACACCTGATTTCTTTCCAGAGTCCATGAACTCAGCACCTGGTGAAGCCATACTTGAAAAATAATTTAATGTCACCATTCAGTCGGTTGTCAGTTACAAGGCCTGAAATTCTTCTGGGGGCATCTCAGGATGCCTTGCTTTTATTCATTATTAAGAAGAGTTTGGGCGGTCGGAAGATGGAGCTTTGGCAAAAAGGCTGTCTGGGAGATTAATTCTGACTTTGCCATCAGAAACTTTGGGAGAGTTCTTTCACCCAGCATTTCAATTTGTCCTATAAATATAGTAGTATATACTATATCGAGTATAGATTGAGAGTAGTTATGGGAACTATTTTTTTTTAGAAAGTATGTGTGTAAAGAGCCCAGCACATAGTAGGTCTTTCAAAAATAAAATAAAAACCCCCACCCATCTCATGAATACGGTTTTAAGGAATTTTTAAATAAGAAAACCTCTTATAATGGATTGAAATTCCTTTAGTCTCTCAATATGTGTTTTTTGGAAATGTCTCTAAAGGATGAGGAGGCTCTTCCCCTCTCTCCGTTACTGTAAAGTCTGAAGGGACAGAAAGCTTTGCCTTGAGAAAAGTCGAGTTCCCAGATGAAAATGGTTTCTACCAATTAGACCCGAAAAGGGTGCAGTTGACTTGAAGGTGACACTCAGTTAAAATAATCAACCACTCCCTATTTGAGAGCTGGACATCACGGCTAGTTTTTATTTGTTTTACTTTACACACCACTCCCTCGTTTCCAGCAATTTTTCAGTACACTAAAAATAGTCTCACCCTAAACCTAACTGGGCCGGCCTCTAATTTTTTCATTATACTCCCCGGTCTTCTCACTGCTCTAAATCTCCGACTATCGTGCCAGAATGTTATGGAGAATGTGTTTTGTTTATTTGAACTAAGCCAATGACCTTTTCAAACATTCTCTTCATGAGCTGCCTATTACATAAAGTACCTTCTGTGCATAATGAACAAATAGGATCACATTCCAGGGCCTTATGGGATAGAACACATTTCCCCTTAGATCGTCAACTTTTTAAAGAGATGTTCTGCAGAACAGGCAACGTTGACATGATATGATGGAGACACATCATGGCAAAATAGCATTTTGTCACGATGGTGATGTGTGAATTTCAGAAGATTTGGATCCCGAGTTTGGACTCACTGCCAAGAATGTGGATTCTTTTTAAAGTGTCCAGATGTCTTATGTCTGTAGGACTGGGCTTTTAGAAATTGTTTATTTGTTGGTTTATATCAGGACAAGAAAGAGTACATTGCCTTCTTGAATCTAATTCAAGTCTCTTCAAGAGTCTGAGAAACAGACCATACCTTCAGACACTTATTTTTATCTCTTCTGTTGTAGACTTTGACTGGATCACAGCTAAGCTTATTAAAAAACAAACAAAAAAAAAAAACAAAACAAGCCCTTTATTTTAAGCCAAGTCAAAATGTTACATATAATTTCATAAAAACGTGGGGAATGGGATGGAAGACAAAGGGAATTATTAGAAGCTGACTTTTTCTAACCTTGACCTTTCTCCATAAGCGCCAAGCAAGTGGGGTTCTCAGGACTTTTCTCCACTGTGTGGCTGAGTGTCTCCTGCCCCAGAACCACCTCGGTCTCCTGTTTACAGAGGCCTCTATCTGCACATTCCAGGTGTGACTGTCAGTGGTGGCAAAGGGCCAAGGTGCAAATTCATCATCTGATTCCCTTTGACTACCTTTTTTCTAAAACATCAAGAGGACCAAGGATTCTAATTCCATCAGAAAGTCCTGACTCTCTTTCTTTCATCTACTTATTTCTTGGGAGACTTCACCAGCTCTGGGTGATAAAAAGAGGGACCCAATGATTCCATTTAGAAATTCATGTCCTTTAAGGGCAGGAATTTTTACCGTTTCGTTCACTGCTATGCCCACAGCACCTAGAGACATCCAGGGCACGTGGCGGGGGCTGCTACCTATTTATTACAGGAATGAATGGACTGTTCAGACCAATATTACTGATAGCCTCCATTTGAGCATAAAAATCAGATATGCTTTATTCTACTCACAGAGTTGGCTGTTCTTTTTTGGTTGTTTGTGCAGATGAGAGTTAAGCTTTCCTACAGTACAGAGTTAATTGTTCACAGAAATGATTTGATTGCAAGGAAAGCCTTATACTTGGTGGCAGGACTGAGCATGTATTTTGCGATGTGATCCCCGGGTGACACTGTGGATGGTATTCACCTTCCTTCGTATTGGATTTGGTCCTATATTCTTCGTGAGCACTTTTCCAAACATCATAAGCCATTATGATTTTCACAATTCTGGTTAGCAGGTCCCAAGTCCTGTTCTTCATTTTTGCAAGAGAGTCATTAAGAGGAAGAAATTATGGAAACCATAATGAACCCATGGTCATTTCAGATGCACTTGCAGAAAACAAAATAAAAGCAGGTCATAGGTTACCTTAACAGTAGGATTTTTTGTTGTAAGATTTTATTTATTTATTTGACAGAGAGAGAGATCACAAGTAGGTAGGGAGGCAGACAGAGGGAGGGGGGGAAGGAGAAGCAGGCTCCCCGCTGAGCAGAGAGCCTGACAAGGGGCTCCATCCCAGGACCCTGAGATCATGACCTGAGCCGTAAGCAGAGGCTTAACCCACTGAGCCACCCAGGCACCCCTGAATGGTGTGATATTTATACCCAGAACTACAGCGCTTGCAATGTGGTTGCTCAAGACAGCCCTTTGAGAAATTGAAACATCAGGGAGGAGACCTTTAATATTACACTGTCCTGAAGTCTAACATCAAATTACATTTGGTTTGTTTGTTCACTTTTCAACCAGTGATGCACTTGAAAATATGCAGCCCCCCAGGGAAAGAATAATTTAGAAACTTGTAAATTTACAGTTAGGTAATTGACAAGCCTAACAAAGACCCAGGAGAGACCTTAAGAGTCACCCGGCCAATCTTTCTGCTTTGTGAACTATTTATACCACGAGAGATGGTGGGTTGGGGCGGGGG